>SMGT01005560.1:264661-285485 GCA_004794575.1 Lanistes nyassanus
TGTGAAGTCAGGCGGTATTTTTTTCACTGTAACTGCCCAAATCCACTAATATACGCGTTCCTTACATAACCTAGCAAACACCTGCAGCCTGGCAACCCTTATCCTTCACAGGCTGTTAAATGAAATGTGGTACAGGTGTATTTCTGCAGTGCTTGGTGGCAGCTAGATGGTCTTTGAACCTTAAAGATATTCCTACCTTCAGCCCTGAGATTCCAAAAGCAGTGTGTACTCCAGTAAAGGAAACACACAAGGTTGAACACAAGCACCTAGTTATAATTTTGATTGTAATGTAATAATTAATAAAGAACAAATGAGGACCGAGCACTTAAATTATCGAAAGATAACTCCAACAAAGGTACTGGCAGCACTCAAACATAGCCGTATGCAGACGCATGTGACCAAGGGAACTTACCATGAGTGGGCTGACTACATTTAGTATGGATTCTCTGTATACACACGTGCACCGAGGGTTAGCTGTGTGAAGAATAGTGCCGTTATAAAGAAAGGGACGGCAGATCTTTTTAAGGATCTGCCTTGTTCCTTTCTTTCGGCCCTCTCTTTGCTACATGTTTGGGTACGGTAAGCTCCCTTGGTCACATGCGTCTGTATACGGCTATGTTGAGCGCTGCCAGTACCTTTGTAATGTAATAAGTTTACTGTGATATGGTTTCATTTTATTGCCTGTCAAATGCATGATTAGCTTTACTGTGTGATGCTGATATAAATTTAAGATTTAACAACTGAGTCTTTATTTTTAAAGAATTTTTTTAGTATATGTTAGTTTATGTGGTTGAACACTTAGTTTCTGTACATTTTTCGCTTGCTGCACCCAAATGTCAAATTTCCATTAATTAGGTATATAACAATACGCGTGTTTAGTGCGTGTGTAGCACATGTGTAGTGTGTAGTCGAAGACTTCCAACCCTTAGAGGAGATTGAGTTAATCATGGTCGCAATTGGGTCTGACCTTTCCGGAACTAGCCATGTGCCATAGGAGGCCCAAAAGATGATACAGTGGACTGATGGCGTACTGGTAGCCAAGGCCTGCTAATCACTGGTAAGCAATTGGCTGCCTGGATGGATGAACAACTGGGAAACTCAGAGTCAATGACCAAGGTAGTGAAGGGTCGATTATGAGAACTGAGGGTGGTAGCATAATAAGAGGCAGAAAAAGAAGCAAGGAAGGACAGCAGTGGAAGTGAGCCTGAACAACCCATTGCAGCATAAGCTGCTTGGGCGAAATACGGAGACGGCCATTTGGTACCAGTCACACCACCGGTCAGGCACCTACGGTAACTATGTGCACCATGAGATGTGGGGAGACGATTGGCTCGATGTTGTAGCTGTCACCCACAAGTCTTCCTCCCTTGTGTCCAGGAGTAGAGAAGATGACAGCACCCAAAGTAGAGAGCAAGTAGCTGTCGATGGACAGATGTCAGATAGTTTTGACGGCCGTGGCCAGTGAAGACAAGAAACAGATAAGCAAAGTATATGGAAGTTAGAAACTGGAGAAGACATTATTTTAAAGACAATTCCAAGGAGAAAGCACTAGAGTATCAAAATTTGAGATATTCATGAGCAGACTGATTGAGAAGTAATTGTTTAGACAAACCGCCATGCCTCCACCCATTTTCATTGACTATTTAATAAACTTTGTGTAATGCATCAAGAATTTCTGGTATTGACAAGCGTGAACCGGCATTGACATCTACTACTGTGAGTGCATGTATGATGCATGGAGGTGGCATAGGTATGGGCAATAAAATAGCTGTATTTGTCTTCCTTTTAATTTGTCACCGCCCCCTCCTTCTCATCTGTCCTGTTGACCTGAAGTTCACTGAGGCCCTACTGATGACTTCGCAACCAACTTATCTTTTTCTTTATCCTCTGTCAGTCTCTGTGTTCCGCAAACCTTAGGTCAGTGGATTCTTGGATCTTGTGTTCTAATCGCTTCATGTCTGGCTCTTTTCCTATCTCCCTGTGCTGTACCTTGCCGAATGGATTTTGCAAGTCCTGATCATCTCGATGTGCTCACGCCACTTCAATTTATACTTTTACACACCAATCAGCAGGCCTTCATATGGTCCAATGGCTTGTTGTATCCTCTTTCATACTGTCTCACTGGTAATGTGGTCTTTGTACAATATACAAAGGACCTTTCTGAAACATCCCCATGGCTTGAATCTTCCTCTGTGGATCAGGTTAGGGCAAGTGTGGTAGCAGGCAGCACTGCACAGGGTGGTGCTGGTGGATAGGACACAAGGGGCGGACATTTTTAGTTTCGACTGAATCATCAGATCTCATAGTATTTTATCCCATGGAGATGCCAAAAGAAGGGGTTTGTGGAAGAGGTGGGGTTTGGATCGGGATTGTAGGTGCCAGTTAGTGAGAAGGATTCTACATACAGGCAGGTGGGCCAATACAGGCATGGGCCAAGTTTCCATGTGTTTAGTTTGGTTTAGTGGGTGGGTTGGAGTGTGAGTTTTTATGGTTGGCTAGAAAAATGCAAAAGATCTTGAGGGTAGTTGCAGGCCAAGACGATGTTCAACAATCTGTCAGATTGTTCATTGAAGTCTATGTTGTCAGAGCATCGTCTGCAGAGCCTGAGGAACTGTGCATAGGGTATGCTGTGTTTGACGAGTGAAAATCTAAAGCAGCATGTGAATCTGAGTTTGTTATGGATGATTGTCACTAGCTGGCAAAGAGGAAAGTGACAGATGTACTTGAAATGGTGTAGGGGCGCTGGATGGAGGAGTGGAAGCGTTGTGTGTATTGTATGTATAGCAATAGCTGAGACTAGTGTGTGTGTGTGGGGGGGGGAGGGGCACCCAACCCATAATCAATATAAGGTCTGTACAGTCTAGGTGTAGGGCTGGAGTAGGTGTTGTGGATTGTGTGCTTTAGGTTGAGGCATTTTTCACATAGGGTCTTTAAACTGAAGACCTGTTCAGTAGTGTGGAGCCCTCCCCTAAATCCTGTTTACTCCTCTGTAATAATCTTTTCTGCTTCAATTTGCAGTCTGTTAAATACGACCTTCAACATAACTTTGCTTGGGTTGCTGATCAGATTGATGGTGTGGTAGTTCTGGCATACTTACAAGTTGCCTTTCTTGGGAACTGTAATAATTAGAGACTGAGTCCAAAGTGTGGGCCATTTTCCTGTCTGACAGATCTTGTTGTGGGCTGTTGTGAGTGGATCTACCATTGTTTCCCCTTTGGCTTGGACCAGTCCTCCTGGAATGTTGTCTGCCCCTGCTGACTTCCCCTTTTTTTTTCAGTGATCTGATTGCTGCCTCCACTTCCTCATGAAGTAGCTGAAGTATGGGGTAGACATCGTGGTTGCTTGGTTTTGGAACTTTGCGTACACTTAGATCTCCTGTTATTCTGTGGTGGTACAGTTATGTGCACAACTCTGTCTTAAGGTTCTTTACTGTTTGATATGGTTTCTTCGCATTATTCCTCTTTAAACTGTTTTCAACTTTACTGCACCACTCTTCTATTTTTATTTTGTTCTTCTCAAAGCTTTTCTGACCTCCCTGTTGGCTTCTTGTTATTTAGTTGCAGCTTCTGGATCCATGTTTTTCGATTCTCTTCGTCAGTCACACAGAACAAGAACGTCAGCTGTGATCCAGGGCTCCCTGACTAGGCAATGTTGCCTAGGATCTCACTGGCTATTTCGGTCAGTGCTGTGTAGAAGGTGGGGATCAGTGTGTCCACATCCTTGTTTTCCTCAGCACTAAGGATGATCAGTGGTGAAAATTTTCATGCCAGAAAATATAAAATGAAAGAACAAACACACACTCTAGTTAGTAACACCTGATTGCAATTATACAGTTGGTTGGTTGTTGCTTGATGCCCCACCGCAAACTAAGGGCACATCAGGATGGTGTTGTTTGAGACAATGGGCTGCCACACATGGGACTGCTGTCACAACACAGGCTTCAATCCCACCCAGTCACATTATACTGACACTGGGCTAACCTGTCTCTGTTCCCTATAATGCCAGATGTCTGGCAGGGCAGCTTTTAGATTGCCAAATTTTAAGTGTTAGGTATGACTGGGCCAGGGTGCAAACCACCGACCTCCCACCTCGGAAGCGGACACCTTAGCCACTAGACCACCTCGGTCTGCAATTATATGGAATAAAGAAAACATGAAAAAAGGTAGACAATCATCTGCACATAAATCAATGGATAAGATTGTAAGGCCTCACCAGATAGTTAAAGATGGGAACAATGGCATTTAAAGACTGGAGGTACTGGTGCATTATGTAGGAAAAACACTCCACAAATTCTTTGGCATCATCAACCTTTAAAATAAAAAAAACACACATGGTGAGCATTTAAGTCTTTAAACCATCAACCAAATTAAGATTTTAAAAAATACTAAAAATACAAACTAAAATAAGATTCTTTAACTTCTTTATATGTCAGATATTATTTCTTGTTAGGGCTGCAGTAATCTCTCATTTTAATGCCTATTCTTAAGACTCACATGCTGATATTACCTCTTCCTAGTATTATGAAGTATGCTCTCTAAGCCACCTATTTCAAAGACTTGTGAAACCGAAAACCACTACATCAACCAAAGATCTGTTTAATTCTACAAAGTTACAGCCAAGACACAAGATACAACACCTTCCCCCACCCCCAAGAAAATATAGTCACCACTATCATGCAAAGAGAGAGAGAGAAAGATGGAGAAATCATCTTATCATAAGAATTTTGAGAGTCAGCTAGAGCAGAAGTGAGAGATCTCTATAGATTCCTATAAATCAAGCCATGCATCCAGACTGAATGACATAAGTTCTAGGCCAAAAAGACGTAAACAAAAGTTGAAGGCCCAAGGTACTTACACTGTTTTGCAACTGACAGCTGAGTGACTGTACATGTTTCGTTATATGGTTGATAAGATCTGAATAGAGGCGCTCTGAGAACTGTTTGCACACACACTTATACACACAACTGAAAAAAATGACAGAAGTTGTTGCAAAATGGATGTCGATTAATGAAAAGAGCTCAAACTTTCTTTTGAAATGACCATTTTCATAAATATAATTTATATCAATGAAGTTATATTTCTGCATTTTGGTAGTCTTGTCTGGCAAAGTTCATTAAGCATCAAGAAGGAAATGTCAACCATTTCCATCTTGCCACTAGCCATTGTCTTTATGCATATCTTTATTATTTAATTAGTTAGTTACACCAAGTCTAAACAATTTTTAAAAACCAAAAATATTACAAATGAAAACATGATGCTTCTGGCTAACCTGTACATCTGTTCGTATGAAAGGGGGATGTAGGTGCCTGGTGGCATCTTCAGCAGCTGGTCAATTGCTCCTTGCAGCTTAGGCCAAAATTTGCTTTCGTAGTCCTCTAAGGTCAGGGTCATCATAACTGTAAAATCAGAACATCCTTTAAATTATATTTACTGCTTGCATATCAAGAATAACAAAAGGGACAAGAAATGCGTGTGTGAAATAAGTCTTTTCCTGAAATCTGCCAGCTTGGTCTAGAAAGAATCCCACGTCTTTGGATATGCCTTTAAGCACTGGATGGTGGAAGCATCCACACATTACCACCTATTTCTCCACTATTATTCCCTGCTTTCTTTATCAAATGTTCATCAAATCCTTAACAGTGAAGCAACTATTTTTTTTCTTTTACAAACCTACAGGAGTAAAGCTTTTACTAATGAACAAGAAAGATAGCTCATTTATGCGGAATAGGAATTGAAAGAAATCTTCTGATTTACTTTTTGGAAGCAACTATCCGTACGACTCAAGTTGTGTGCTAGCGGCGCTTTTTTTAATCCACACGACTTTCGCACAAGTTGTGCACTCACAGCACACATTCTCTTTTCCACACAACTTGTGAGTTGTGAGCTGGTGGTGTAATTCTTATCCGCACGACCAGCTGTTATATTTTGATTAGGGATCAATAATGTTATGATGCTAAAATTACACGTACCTGTTCGTCAACTTTTCAGATTTTGGCAGTGGCCGGTAAAGCAACTCCCCACATTGGTTCTACGACAATTAGAAGCAGCTTCTTACAGTTATACTTTTGGTCGAGCCAGTCTGTAGCTGACTGATTAAGTCAGTGGAGTTAACATCTGCACTGTAGTTAAATCAAAGGTTATGGTTCGAAACTCATGGTTGAACCACCTTTTTTTTCCTCTCCACATTTTCAAACTTCGTGTAGAGTTGGGGGTTAGTGAAGCGGATTAGTATGGTTAAGGAAGGGGACATAGAGATGTGCTGAGAACTTACGATTACAGTCATGACATTTCGTCCTCTCATGGGGAGGGGGGACGCTGAGAAGGGGATTATGAGAGGTCTCCACTAATTATCATTTTACTCGTCTGTAAAGGAAACG
The DNA here is from genome assembly GCA_004794575.1 of Lanistes nyassanus. Lineage (NCBI taxonomy): Eukaryota > Metazoa > Mollusca > Gastropoda > Architaenioglossa > Ampullariidae > Lanistes > Lanistes nyassanus. The sequence continues at coordinate 271,038 of SMGT01005560.1, forward strand.
ACTGCCTTCAAATTTTTACTTTGTAAATAATTTCCCATTTAAATTTTATCTAGCATAAGGCATCCACACCTCACGTGTTTTGGAGTCATCCATTGCAACTTTTAGCTACATGAGTCGTGCAGATAGAAAAATGTACCCCTAAAGCAAACAAACCTTTCATGTGGATAGAACACATCCCGAAAGCACATGACTAGTCATGCAGACAGAAGAACACACCCCAAAAGCGCATGACTAGTCCTGTGGATAAGGTCAGCATTACATTTTAGAGTCTCTTTTAAAACATTGCTGACACTAATTTTCTTTATTCTTTCCATTAGTAACTAAAGCTGTATTCAACATGTCTATTTCTGGTTCAAGTTCATTGTCCACATTTTCCATTGTTCAAGCTATTGCAAATATCAAGAAGTGCAGTTTTTTAGTACAAAGATATATAGTCTTTGTGATGGACTTCTTTTAAAAAATGTTTTCAAATAGCTAAATAATGAAATAATCTTCAAAATGAAATGACTATATTTAATGTGTATAATTCATGAATAACAAAATAAATAACACCATCTCAAGTAAACTGTCTTTAAATTTAATAAAGACTGAAACAAACTGAATGGGAAAGTCTGCTTCTAGATGTATTCAAATGCTGTTATTGTTTAACCAAAACTGTGCATGTGTTCACTTATTATACAAACAAAACAAAACTAAATGAAACGATATATAAGATCCATTATTCAGTCAGTGACAGGGATAAGTATATGTACATTCCAATGACAACAGTTGTAAGCAGATTTGTGGCACTGCCTCCCATCTTCTTTCCATTGCCTAATCAGTTTGCATATTTTATTCTTTATTCCTCACATATTTATTATACTCCAGCTTACGGAGTTTAACCTTTTACGTGACTGTAATCTTGTATGTGAATTCCATCCTGTCCTTGGATAGTGAACATGTATTGTTGAGTGTTGTGTGTTGTATCTTTAAAAAGCAGCTGTTTAACTGCCAACCACTGTGACATAAATGTGCATGCACCTTAAAACTGAACAGAAGTCCCTTTTGTATTATTTTCTTAAATAACTGTGCACCAGTGTTCTATTAGTGTAATCATGATCTCAGCAAGCTGATTGTAGACGTTTGATGCATCCATGTCCAGTAACAAAATACTAGTGACGACACGACCTATGCCTTACGACTACATCGGTAAATGACTGGTCTGCCAATTTTTTTGTAAGCAGTCTTCCTCTCACCCATGTTTCCAGGACGAAGCAATGGAATTTTACGGTCGTTTTCGTTGGTATCGTTCGACGTATTAGTTGCTTCGAGATCAACAGAGTCCATGGGCTCCTCCATGGTGTAGGCTGAAACAGCTTGCTGCTTGAACTCTAATTTCGCTGTACAAAGTTACCTGTCAACTTCGTTTGGGTACGAATCTGGCAGCAGCGAAAATAATTAACCACCTTGATATTAACTTATTAAGCCGAGAAACTGAGAAAGTCACCTAATTCCCCCCCCCCCCCTTTGCAGCTGTTGTTATATAGATACCAATTTTTCAACTATGAACTTTATCGTAATATCCTGATATCTGATCACCTCTTAACGTAATAGTGTGCTTACGTTATTTCGAAACAGTTCACACTCTGCAAATTTACAAAATTTACTTAGAAACACACCATAGGTCGGTAGAACAGGTCAAATATATCGCGTCAAGAAGTTGATAATACGTCTAAGACGAATATGTCACAAATTATTTACATTTTATACTGAAAAATACACGTTTTAAACATCTTTTTAAAAATATTCTTATGCTGTATTTTAAACGCACTTCAACTTTCGTAGACACAAATGTTAACCCTCAAATGGCTCGAATTCCCGTAATTATAAAAATATTTGTTTTTCTTTTGACAAGACCAATGCAAGGGAAGTAACTACAGTTTCTCTTGCAGAGCTCTCCACTGCGAAGTTTCGTTCTTCGCGCACATTGTTGTCGGATTCGAATCAAGTTCCGGTAATGGAGATGGAGCAGAGAAACACGCTGCAGTGTGGCATATTCTCAATTAATGTCTTTATTTATGCCTTAAACAGAATGTAATGAAGTGACTATATTTGATCAAAATGCTTCTATTTCATGATCATATGTTTCCGGAAGAAGACATCGTGGGTACAAACATATCTGCTGAAGAAAATGAAATCGTCTCCACAAGCTTTAGTAGACAAAACCTACAAACAGGATGTTGAGAGCATAGGCCTACTGCAACAGCCGTTTGTTGGCATCCACCAGCAGTTAACGCTAGACATGGACATCGAACCTACTGTTCTGATTCGGGAAGACATTAACATTGATGACGATGTACAGTTTACTGACATCGCAGAGTTACAGGGATATTCCGAAAATACACCAAGTGTACAGATAGGATTTCTTGTCGGTGGTATCTGTCAACTTGTGGTTCTCGATCATCTGGGAGACGTTCACGTGAATTTTCACGAACTGTACTTCAATTCACAAATGCTGAAAGATATTGATTTCAAGAAACTGTGCAAAAATCTGGATTTGCATTTTACGACACTGCCTGAAGAACTTCAGTATTTTCTCTCATTAGTCATCATTCCTGACAACAGTGTTCTCACAACAAACCACTGGATTCCCCTGTCAACCATTTGCCATAAATGCAGCAGCTATCTCCATCAGGTAACAAAATAACATATTATTTGTTGTTCTTTGTGCTAATTTTTTTATGTGTAAATTTGTTTGCTAATAAAAGTAATACTATTTAGTACTAAATAGGAGTACTCATATTGAACTAGGCCTTGGAATGTATAAAAAAAATTATCCTTCAGAACCAGGCAGTCCACATGGGACATTCCATCATTTTTACCTTGACCTTCTGATGGGACACCATCATGCATGAATATTGGGCAGGAATGTATGTCCATGTGTATCAGCAGTTTGTTCTTCAACAGCTCCGGGTACTTTTGACCATTCGTAGTCATTCCACAGTGGATTTTTCATTGTCTGTATGGTATATTTTTCATCATATCTCTTCTCTTGAAGCTTTCTTACATGATATCGATGTACTACAAACTGCTGAAATGTTGATTCATCAGATATTTGCCCGCTGCTCTTCAGTCCAATGTTCAATTCCAAGAGCTTTCTTTTTATTCTGGTTTCTTGGGTTTCGGCCAGGTTTGTGTGATTTTAGTCCAAGCTCATCGACCAATCTGCAAGACACAGTCCTCTGACTCACATCAATACCTCTAAAAAGCAAAGCAGATTGGATTCTTCTTACATGAAGCTGTTGGAGAGTGTGAAACGATAGATTTGATTACCCAGTTGGCTCTAGTGGTTGTTTTCCTGGAACATCCACTTCTCTTTCACCGGTCATAAAAAGTACCATCCAATTGGTACCTTGTGATCGCATTGTGAACTGCTGTCTTGCTACAACCAGTTCAAACAGAAATATTATATTCTGTGTACCCTTCTCCACGTAATTCTTCTATTTGGGTTCTTTGAATGGCAGAAAGTATCATTTTTAACCCATTTTCTTGCAAACATCAAACCCAGAGATTATGCCATTGAAACAACCAAACGACACTGAAAACAGCAACAGTGTGTGTTTGCACAGCGTATAATGTAAGGATGATGCAGTAAACTGAAATGATTGCATTTAGTGTGCCCTAAAATAGTGGATGATAAAATACTCCATAAAAGTATGGAAATATCAATTATTTACAAGCTGGTCTTAAAGTTTTGGGCATGACCGCAGTTTTGTCAGAGCAAACATGCTAATATGAGGTCTTCAGCAGGTAAATGTTTATTGGCAAGATAGAATGGACGTCAGAGGTCTGATCATACAAATATATGGAAATTTTCTATGTCACAGTTTGACAGAGCAAGAATCTCAGGACAATAAAGTTTATAACTTGCACCCAGCATATGAACTAATAAAGGAATCATTAATGTTCTAAACTAGAACTTGTGAGTAAATGATGATAAATAAATGACGATAAATACTTTGTTTTCTTTATACATTATCTGATTTTTATCCTTTCTGGTAGAACACAGAACTGCACACTTCATCACCTTCGCAGCCATCGGACATTGTTATAAAGATAGCCCAAGGAGACTACAAAGTTAGGTTTCCTACAGTTGAAGAAGAGGACAGTGTGGCAGAACAGTATGTAGATACAACTAATTACTCAAAGATGAAAGGCTGTGATCAAGATGAAGACGTCTTCAAGTTAGCTGCATTATTGCTGGAGAGAGAAGTCAGTGGCACCTGCAGTATATCAAACCTAACCCCCATCAAGCACAGCTTTCTTAAGGCTTTACCTGAAGCTGATAGTGTGGCAGAAATTCAAAAGGAAATAAAGAAAACAAAAGAAAGTGACAAGAAAGAACTTGGAGTGAGCGATGTTATAATAACCCCTAGCTGCAGTTATATAACCTTTGACATTGAAAGTGATACAGACTGTGTGGAACAATCTATCAGTGTGCCATCTCATTATGATAACGCTTTAGTGAAACCTCTTCTTCCGCGTGATGATTTACATGAAATGCAGAATCTAGTAAAAAGTAGTACTGCAGCAGTTCAAAATTCCATGGTTAGTGAAGCAGATATCTGCAAAAAGCAGCAGGACAAAGCTATGAATGCTGCATTTCCAGCTGAGTTATCACGTTTGATAGCTGTTCTTCCAGGAATTCCTTGTGAAGACTTTGATTTTGCAGCTTGTAGCATTGAGTTTGATGGTTTGTTGGCATCCTTTCACAAGTTTGAAGCTTTTGCCATAAAAAATGATAGCATTGGCCAAGACATATCACAATTGAAGGGTAGCAAAGAGCATGATATTCCAGAACAAGAATACAGGGAGCAGAGTTTATCAGCTCTGCAGCAGCAATGCAAGGATGTGAGATTATTCTCTCCTTCCACTCATGAGAAGCTTCCAGCTGCCACGAATGTTACTTCAAGTAGTTCAACAACAAAGGCGAGTGTCAGCCCCTCTTCAGCAGACATGTCATCAGGCAAGCCTTTTAAAGTCAGTTTAGCATTGTGTGGAGTGTGTAAGAACTATTGCAGTTGTCTAGACGAAAAAGACGAGCTTCACCTGGCTCAAGACCTTTCAGGTGAGGTTCAACTGTCTCTCTCTGCCACAGTGCCCAGCCTGCCACCTGCTGGGCAGAATCAATCAACAGATGTTTCCAGAAGAAAAGTTAGTATGCAAACAACATCTGAAGCACCATCATCAAATGCCTGTGGCCCAACAGCTGATGGTGTGATCTTTTCTGGTAGCATTACCCCATCCCAGCAACCATCCAGGTCCATAGGAAATCACAATATTAAAAAAGAATTTTCTTCAACACTTGCCACCAACAAATCTGTCTGCAGGAAGAGAAAAGTTCATGGTCACTTCAGTGAAGTCAAATGCAAACAAGGCAGGAAAGAGCAATCTGCTTGGGCGTCAAATGTATGTGAGAGTCAAGATTCAAAAGTCAAAACTAGTTCTGTATCATATGAGGTTAAACCATCTAGTGATGAAATCAAACATGTGACACAGTATACTTCAGAAGATAGTAGTTGTAGCAAATCAGGTTCAATCCATTTGTCTGAGAATAGTCTGTTGGCATCTCGGCCTATAAGAAATGGTAATTTCTGTACAGAAGAGAGCTTTATAGAGAAAAAATCTGCAACAGAACAGTCTGTTGGTGACCAAAGAAATAAGAGAAAAGTAGATGAGCTTAGCAAAAAGGCACATGACAAAAGGGGGCCAGCTAAAGTTGGTGCAACTCAAGATAAGCACAAGGTTTTGGATAAGCATGCAGACAAGAAAATTGTGGGCAGATCTACCCATGGCACAGAGAGCCAGTCTGTTGTTGACAAGTATGCTGCCCTTTCTAAGCACTTACAAAAACAAACAGTTACACAGATGCCATCCAAGAAACTGGATAAGTCTGCAGAAGAGACAACAAAAGATTTGAACCAGATGCCACATCGAACTATCCTTAAAAGAGTATCATCAAAGTCCTGGAAGGTTGTTTCACAAACATCAGAGACAGGTAAGTGAACTCTGAACTCTATTTTGAATACTGTAAAGTGGTGGTGATGGCCAGTAAAATTAATGGAGAATCGTGTGGATTTATTTAAGACAAGGTGTGCATACATCAACACTGATTATTTAAAGTGTTGCAAATTTTGGGAGAACACTGATTAACAGCAAATGATTGACAGTTTATAGATCTTTATACATGTGTGTGTGGGGAGGGTGGTTTACAAATACAAGGATAGCATTGATGGAGAAAACAAAATTTTTTTCTTAAAATTGTTAGGTGGGCCTAATGAAGCCAGGGGACCAGATCTTGCTAGTGACATCCATCTTGTGAAGAAGCTTCTCCTTAAGCATTTAGAAGTAAAACTGGAGAAGAATTCACAGCAGGATTTGCATTTTCGAATTCGCCCAAGGTCAAGCTTTCGTGAGGTCCTGAAGAAGGCTGGTAAGTTTGGAGAGCTTGAAGTGTGTGTGTGTGTGTATACACCATAGAGAGAGAGAGGTGTTGTGCATCAAATTAGTTGGTTTACTGTTATTGGTTAACTTCCGGTTGCAAATAATGTGCATGAACAGATGGATGCTTTGGCTGGACACTAGGGGTGTGGTCATCATCAAAAGCAAGAAATACAAGTCAGAAAAGTTTATGACTAGCTTTCTGCATTTGTATGTTGGTCATTGCTGATCTGGAGGAAGGAGGCTCAAGCTCAAAAATATATTGATGGTGTGCTTAGTTTTCCAAGACCTTTTTCGAATGGCTGTTTCAGGTCTCACATGGAACCATCCTCACTGCCATAACATTGTGAGCAAAGTCATACCTCTCCTGGTGGCAGCAGTACGACAGGAACCTCAGCAAATTCTAGATCACGATATGGGTAATGCTTAAGATTGCTTTAAAATGAGGCTTTTTGCATATGACCTTTTATGTTAGTTGCCAGGTGTCTTTCGTCATTACTGTATAGCATTGCAGAGTTTTTACTCAAGGTATTGTGTGCACAGTAGATCACTAGATGTCCTGCTTCACTTACTTGGGTATAGACTGGTCATGTGCATCTCTTTTTTTTTCTGACCCAAGGTATTATTTGCCTTGTTTTACTCTGAGTTGGTGCTGTGCATTTGTCTCCCGTTTTGACTGATGGCCATTGTTTGCAGTCAGGCTTCAGTTTTATTATTGCCTGTGATGAGTTGCACATGGATTATTTTTTTGTTTCCAATTTCACACTGATTTGCTCAGCAGCAATTGAATTGTTTGTGCAAGTATTTTTTGTATATGGAAAGGACACACAATTCTTTTGCCATCCAGTTATGGTTTGGATCTTTTTTATATGCAGCGATACCTGCCATATTTGTCCAGAACAAAGTGAATAATTGTGTATTACCGAAAGTTTCCTTTTTTGGATATAAGACTTTCTGGTTGACTGTAATATAAAAAAAAAATAAACCTGTGATAGGAGGTTGGAATTTCAGTAATTCCATAATCTTTCATTGTGATGATGCACACTGTGGTAACCTTTGACCAGAGTTTGTCTTTGCCATATTTAGCTACAAGAGAGAAAAATTGGGTGTGTTGGTGTTGTAATGTAACAAAAATTGACTCGTGAATATGTATTGGGATTTTTGCAATTGTCTTTCTGTTCAAGATGCCTCATGGTTGAATGCGTTAATGACCATCTTTATCAATTTATGTACAAATCATCACCCTTATTTGTTGACGTCTTCATGTGCTAATTGACTCACAAAGGTTGCATGTGTTTATGTACAAATTGACTTGTGAAGTTTAGATGTGTTATTAAAGTGTGGTTCTTGGTAGCCCTGCATGGTGGAGATTGCCAGCCAAAACTGTAAGCAGCGCAACAGCACCCATAATGTCGATAACAAAAGGCCTCTGTAGGCATGTTCATAGCATTTTATGACGAGTTCCTCCAATTCTGAATCAACTTGTCTGATTCTTTGGATACGAACATGAACAGAATGAAGTGGAAGATCAGCCAACAGGCTCAAAGGCATGTTTGTTTCAGCCTTTACCTCTTGAAAAGATACTAGAGAAGGTTGCATCTCCAAGCATAGGTGCGTAGTTTACATGAATGTCTTTTTTTGGGGTGGGGGGGGGGATGTAGGGGGGAGGTCGGTTGCTTGAGCAAAGGCTATTTCATGGGAGCATTTTTTACACAAAAATTGAACAGCTGCTGGTTTGGCTGGCTTTGTAAGGGATTAGCACCCTGCCTTCACACTAACCTATCATAAAAGAAATATTTAAAATGCATCGTCCTAGGTCCAAGTTTCAGAGCACTGTGTCTATTGAACTGTTTTGATGTTGCTGAAATCTCTACGACACAACAGTACGGCTTTTGTTTTTTTTTTGGTGGAAGGGGTGGATTCTTCTGTGATGTTACTCTCCCCTTTGCCCCCTGTTGCCGAAGATCATATTTTTTGCGACAGTTTTCAACTTTATTCCCAAACTCTAAAACTACTCTTTATTGAATGTGATACTAGATTAGTGAAAATTTATAGTTCTTTTGTTAGTGTAGTCTTTGTGTTATCGTGATTTAGTAAATAGTTCATTTGTAGCTGACGGTTACATCTGTCTGTACAGCTCACCTCTTGGTCAGAGCTCTTTGGTGTTACTTTAGTGAAGAGAAAAGAAACAGGTGACTGCGGCGTGGGGTAATAAAGGTACAACAAAGAGAACTTGGCCAAACAAGACTTAGACAAGAAGTCGACGCTTCAGGGCATGGCCCCTTCTTCAGGACAGCACAAACAGATTAAAACAAATAAAATCACTTAGCTGAAAAGGACGCTGGTCATGCATGGTCAATGGACAAGACCGTCCATGACCAGGGGCCATTGCCTGAAATGTCAACTTTTTCTGGCATGGGAATTGAATCACCTAAAATATCTAATATCTGGCAGAAATGTTGGGAAAAGTCTGAGTCTGTATAGCAACAAGCATGCACTTAAAAGTTACAAGAGGCGGTAACTGTACATGTCAAGCAAAACAGGAAGTAAGAATGGAAACCTCGTTATGCAAAATTTAGTCGATGGCATACATATATAAAATCGCCTACAAAAGAAAAGGAGCAGCTAATTTGTTTTTTAGGCGGAATCTCCCTCCCCCCCCCCCCAATTTAAATTCTGCCAAATGGCAGATGCCTGTTCTTGTCTAAGTCTCACTTTGTTGTACGTTTGCTACTGTCATAATTCTTCACAATGTAAATCGAAAACATTCATGTTACATTTCCTGGCCTGTATCAGTTATCCATGTCCATATTTTTGACAGATCCTGAGATAGCTCAGATTGCATGTTCAACACATTCTTCTTAAGTTTTACTTTCAAATTGCATTGAAATTATGCTTTTATCACTGTTGCTGAAAGTTTTTTCCTACATTTTTTAAAAGATACATGGAAACAAAAAAAGGGAAAGCAATGGAACATATGATGGAGACTATTGGCAAAGTTATGGGATTTTTTATGGCATTGGGAACGAGTTAAGCAGTTTCTCCTGGCATCGGATACATAGTACATTATTTTAGTATTACCCATTGTACGTGCACACATTTTTTCTGCACATTAGTAAGTAGACTTTCTGATGTATTTGGTGCCGTCCACAAATTTTACTGGTCTCATTTCACTGTCCTCATGTGATAAGTCATACAGGTATTACTAATAGTACATTATTAGGCTGCTTGCAATTGGTAGTAGCAAGTGTAGATGCTGATGTCATATTTCAATGATTTTTAATACAGTTGATTTCGGTATGATCATGATGGGATGATTCATTGATTGCCAGCATAACCATTCGGCTTGCTTACAGTAAATTAATGTTTCTACCTGTTGCAAATTACCAGGGTCTCATTTATATGTACAGTCTTGGTTTTAAAAGAGCTGTTTACTTCTCTGCTGCCAAATAGAGGAGTACTAGTTCTATAGCTGTTATTGATACAGAACATTAGATGGAGTATTTGTTACATCAGGTGTAATGCTATATCCTGAAGGCTCCTTAAAAAAAAATTGATCTGTTGTATTCTTGCCTGTAGCCCTTCCTTTGATGAGCATTTATTAACACTTTTTTAAAAAATACTCAGTGAAAGGGCTAGATGAAAAACTTACAGCTGTCGCATCTTAATAATTCTCAGTGCATGTATCTATAAATAAAATATTCATGGGTGCCTTCAAAAATAATTCAGAAAGGAGTTGTGATGATTAAGCCTTTTCTGTCTTCATTGTAGATAGAACTGTATAGGATAGATAAAACTTATTTGTATTTTTGTTTGAATTTTTTTTTTTGCATTGGATAATAAAAAGATTTGTTTGGATGAAACGTTTTAGTTGTATGTTCCACTGGCAAAAGGGCAGTGTGCATGTTTCAAGTACTCTAATGTATTTTCATTAATTTTTCACTTTACTTTGAGTTTGCCATCTAATATTATGTTTGATGTTATCACATTAATAGTGTGAGTTACTGCCTTTCATTATCCATGTCTCTCCTTCAGCAGGTGACAGTAACAGTCAATCTGCAGTCATTTAGCATGTTCCCATAATGAGGCACAACGTAACTTATCCCACCCTTGGCATGCTAAAAAGGAAGGTGGGTTTCTGGACACAAAACCCAACAGAAATAGCCAGTCAAGGCTAGAATGTTTCACAGTGGCCACTACAATGTTGCGAAGCCTGCAGATAGCACAGCAAAGATGGAATGCGTCCAATGGTCTTATATAGCAGCACAGAAGTTGGGTTTCATTAGTGTTATGTTTTCCAGGGCGATAACTCTTTAAAACTATATCTGGTTTAAAATCACTTCGAAGGTTGGTTGGTAATGGTCAATATTTATTGCTTAATGTCCCATCACAAACAAGGTGGATATCAGGACAGTGCTGCTTGAGACAAGTTATCATGCTGGTACACTGGGGCTGCCATTTTAACACAGGCTTTGTTCCCATCTAGTTGCGTTATACTGACACTCGGCCAACCAGCTGTTCCCTATGGTGCCAGGCATCTTGGGTTACTAGATTGCCAATTTTTAAGTCGGAGGTATGACTTGACCAGGGTATGACCCAAGACCTACCTTGGAAATTGAATCCTACCGAGGTGGTCTCTTTAATGAAGGACCTAAAAAATAAGTATATATGTCTACAAGCACTACTTCTACAGTTTGAAGTGATGTGAAAATTATCGGGATAGCTTTATTAAACCTTGTTAAATTATTCCAGATATATCTCACAGAAGTGATTGACATAATTGTTAATAAGTGGCAAGATATATTATCTGCTGCATCCCCCCAAAAAAAACTCAGAATATGCATTGTTCTGTTTACCATTTTAAAGCTGTTATTGCTTCCTTTATAGGTACATTGGCCTTTTGAATGTTGTCATTTCTAAAGCTAAAGAGTGCTTAATCACTGTCAGCTTCCTGGCCATTTAACGGAAAACACCTATAGATCTTGAAATTACTATAATTTTAAGGACGGTTTAAGATTCAACATTTTGATTCAAAGCTTATAAGTAAATTCAAGACGATTAAGAAACCAAACTAAAATTTTTAGGACTGTTTTGGTATAAACGACAACCCCAACAAAGTACTGGCAGCGCTAGACACAACCGTATCCTGACGTAAGCCATCAAGGGAGCTTATCGTACCCATACACGTAGCAAAGAGAGAGTCGAAAGTAAGGAACGTGGCAGATCTAAAAGATCTGCCCTCCCTTTCTTTTAAACGACCCTAGTCTTCACAGTCGTTTAAAAGAAAGGGAGGGCAGATCTTTTAGATCTGCCGCGTTCCTTACTTTCGATTCTCTCTTTGCTACATGTATGGGTATGATAGGCTCCCTTGATTGCTTACGTCAGCATATGGTTGTGTCTAGCACTGCCAGTACTTTGTTGGGGTTGTCGTTTGACGATTTTATAGCGCTCTGTCCTCATTTGTTCTTGTTTGACTGTTTTGGTATCACAAACTAGCAAAGTGAAAGGTAAGAAAAGCAGTTTAATCATTTGCTCAATATAAAGCCAAAGGCTGGATTTACATACTTTTTGTTATCTTTCCTTTATGTGGTCAGTGGAAAATCACAGACAGCAGAATTTTTTTTAATGTTTGTGCAAGACATTTCAAAACTGTACATACACACACACACAAACATCTGCATTATGTTCATGTGCACCCCAGAAAATTTATGTACCATCTATTTCTTAAAGTGTCTTCAAATGTTAATGCATGATCACAAAAATTAGCCTGAAGTCCATCGTCAGCAAAATGTTTTTAAAAAGCACTTGGGTATACAGTAAACCTCACTCCAAATTTTTATAAAAATAATGTTTCAAAGAAGATTCTTCTGCTGGTATCAGACAAAACACATCCCACTTCTTCACCAGAATCCTACCTTATGTCAAAGGTAGGCAGTATCAAACATCTGATCTTACAATTTCCCTTCCAACCACTGCCATGCTTTTTTTCACATGTTCATGAATGGTGTACCCAAACAGTACAGTCTGACGTGCCAATGTCACATTTGCACCAAGTTGGGAATTTTGCTACCCAGCAATCAAAAAATAAATAAAATAAAAGTTTAGTTCACCACTGCAACTGCATACAGTTCAAAAGAAACCCATGTCCAGCTCAGGTGGGATTTACAGGTATAACATTAGCACATTCACTGTAAACAAAATGGAGACTGACAAATATGACTGTAGTGTGATGTCTCAAATATCTGCATTGATGTTTCATCCAAATATAGAAGAATAAGTTGGAACTTTAGACTTGATGCTGAGAAGTGCATCCTGCAACACGTAAAAGTACAGCAACAGCTTCATGAAACATAAAGGATCCTATCTTTCCTCTAGTTTTAAGCAGAGATTACAGGACGCAGCATCATGCTCAATGAAATCAACACTTGAACTGGCAAAAAAGTGCACGGATCCTGGCCTTATGAATTCCTTATCTGAAGTAGATGCTTTGCATTCTTTTCGCTGAAATGGATGTGGAACCAATGAAGGAGAATGGAAGCCAATAAATAAATAAAATCCCTATCCTTTACAAAAGTTTATAGAACTGACCTTTCCACCATTTTTTTCCAACAGCTGCAGTGCATCAGTTACTCCATCCCTGTACTTCTTATCCATCATGCGCTTCGACAGCTGAAATAATCAACAAGGCCTTGTCACCCTCCTTATCAATCTTCTGGACTACCATGATTGTAATCCAAACATGTCATAAGGCTACTCAGCTAGTTTAACGTCTAATGAGATCCATATTCTATTAGAATTGGTACCAAAGTAATATTCTTTTTCAGATGAGACATTAAGTCATTTCAATATGACATATCTTTTGATTCATTTGGAGAAAGTCAGGATCTTACTACAGAGCAAAGTGTACAAGTTGCTTTAACTACAGGTATTTACAGCCATGAGTAGATTCTTCAAATGAGGATTAAGTGCTGGTCCTACTGCTTCGCTCAGCTGACAAAGCGCTGCTAATGCTCTTTCAAACACACTGTTGTCTGAATGGCTCTGTCAAAAGAAAATAAAATATTAGAAGAGGCATGTTCTATAAGACAATTTGCTCATTTCCCACCTGCTGTCACTGTCAGTAACATGTTTATGAACATGTTTCTCACGGTGACATGTGCTTCAAATAATAACAATTAGAGAATTTATAAAGTATAAAATCTTATAAAGTAAATCAAGGCGCATGCTCTCACCTGCATGCCCACAAACAACATACTCACCCATATGCACTCACACAAAAGCACTAGCCCCGAGAAGGTTTACAGAAGAGAACTGATGTTGCTGTTCAGTGCTAATGGTGTGGTTGGAAATCTCAGCACTCCAAATGGGAGTGAGGGGAGTTTACACTAGTAAACCTTCATCAACAACAAAAAAAAAAACCACTCACCAGTGCTGCCCTTAAGGGAGGAACTACCTTTGGCAAAAGGGGTGCAGCTTTCTCCCCTGCATTTTGACTCTCCAGAATTTCCTTGAAGCCCATGCATGACACCAGTGTGTATGGATGTACCGTCTCACGTAATCCCTGCAGCATGTAGTTATAAATACAGTATCACATTTATCCTCAGCAATTCAGAATAATTACCTCAGTCCTGTTGCAGACAAAAAGGGCATTTTGTAGGTTTGTATATAAATAAATAAATAAAATGTGGATTTTTAACGCGCGAGAACACATTTCATGCACACTTCGCGCGGACGATGGACACAGACACTCTAGTGAAAACAACGAAACACATATGCACCTGGATAAACTCCCTATGCTGGTAGACAAAAAGTACTGGCTTACTACTCATCATCGAACTGCAGATTTAACAACAGTTATAAAGGCTAATAATAATAATAATTCAATAATAATTCTTTATTAATCTAAATGTTGAGAAAATGCAAATTTCTTATCTAAATTTGTGTTTCTTTAGCAATACTTACCATGAC
>SMGT01005561.1:0-23151 GCA_004794575.1 Lanistes nyassanus
GCGCAATACCACCATGGCGAACGTACCCCTATGACGGACTAGCCCCGGTCTCCCCTAGGGTGTTGTCGCTGTCGGTCGATCCCACTGCTGCCCTGTTGCTCAGTTCTATTTATTTCTACTTGATGGGTTACACTTTCAGGTGTTATTTCTTTACCTTTATGTGTCTGAATTTTAATCTTACTCCCCTGCTGTGCATTACTATATGAGTTTTCCCTATAATCTACTGGTTGTGGGTCAGTTAGTTTGCCCCCTTTGAATATTTAAGATGTAGCTAAGATCGGGGAGGGGCTAGTTACTACCTGCATTAAGTTTAATGCAAGGTTGCCAAGTCTGTCCCATTGACATTGTGTCTTTGTATATAATATGGTATTCACCATTCTAGCTACTCTGGTTCGGCTTGCTCTGCTGGAATTTAAGAGCTCGTTCCTGGTGAATCTTCTATTTCTCTCCTTGTGCCCTTGGCTTCTTTTTATACCGTTTCATCCCACTGTAGCTTTATTGCCGGGTTGATGGCTATTTTCCTCTCTTCTGCTGAAGTGGGTGTGTTCATCTTGATGACATTTGTGGTTGGTTTTTCTTTTTCTTTTTTTTTTTTGCTCATTTAATGAGTCTGCTTTCTCATTTCCTTTGCTTCCTACGTGGAAAGGCGCCCAGCGAAAGTTTATGTTCATAACTATGCTATGCAGCTTATTTGAAAAAGGTTAGGATTTCATACGCTGCTGTGTATCTACTCTTTCAGATGACCGGTTTTGTGGGGCATGTAGTGCCGACAAGGAATTAGAGACTAAACATGATTTTTCTGATGCAGGCTTCCTACTATTTATAGAATGCTATCAGCCTGAGACTAGTGCGTATTGCTATGGGTTCTGCGGTGAACATGGATGTGTGACTGGGAAGCTCGGGTGCACTACTTGAATTTCTGGGTGGGTAAACTCATCTTCCTGTCGAGTAGATTGTCGGCTATGCGAGCCGTCCGTCAACGCCAGTGTTTTTCTGAGAATGGTTATTGTACGTATTGCTGTTTGAATTCTAATATTATATTGTTGTGGTGGATATCTGTATTGTACTTTCTGAGATCTTTGTCGGCATGTGGTGGATGTAGTGTCTAGGGTGGAATTTGTGAGTCTGTGCCAGGGAATGGAGTTTCGATGCTAGCTTCAGTTCATGATGAGTTTACTATTTCTTGAGCATTTTTCCGGATGGTTGGCTGTGTGTAGATCGTTCTGTGGGCGTTGGAATGTTATGTTATGTTATGTTATGTTATGTTATGTTATGTTATGTTATGTTATGTTATGTTATGTTATGTTATGCCATGTACATCCAACATTATCCAAAAGCTCGCCGCTCGCTCGATGACATCTTTTATTTAAATTGAAAGAGCCGGGTGTCTGAAGCGGCGCAAACGTTTTGCGAAGCGGAACACTGTTACAGTTCAACATGCAAGTACAATTTTTCTGCCAACGACCTTCCTTCCTCCAGTGAACACGTAAATCTGGAATTTGAGTTTGTTTTGTTTTTCCCTATGACTGCAGACCTCATAATAGCCTGTGGTGCACATAACTTACCCAGCGTACTGCCGGAGGTTATGAGTTGTGGCTCTTGCTCCTGGCAGTCTTGGGGGAGCAGAAACCACTGATATTTACGATTGCCCGTTACACTGCGTCTGGGTGTGACAGAATATACACAGCTGTTGCTACGTTACATATATTCGCCCCATGCAAGTCTGCCAAACGTAGAATAAATATGGTTACCCAGACTGTATCCATATGTCAGTCACTTAAATAAGAACATGCGTCAGACTAGTAGGTACAGACATTCGAAAAATGTTCGACACACTGAGGAAGGTTCAAGATGGTATAGAGAAGCAACTCAGTAAGAAATAAATCAGGATAGGACGTGAAAAGGGTTTGGATTGGAAATTAGAGAAATTAGAAACAAAATAAAAACTCAAAAAAAGGAAAAAAATGACAGGAAGATGGATGAATAAGTGAAAGAACAGCAGGAGAATTGTCGGCCAATTTGTAAAGTGACCGCAATTGAAGAAACGGATATCAAATAGACAAAAGGAGACCCAAGCAGAAAAAAAACAAAACTTTTGGGGGAATGGCGGCGCGAGCGAGTGTGTCGACATCTTAGCAACCACAGTTATAAGATGTCTAGTTCTGACGTATGCAGCTCTCCGTAAATTGCCGGACAACTTCGCGTTATCGTAAAAGGTTTGTGCTTCCTCAAAACCCGCAGATCAAAGATCTATTAGGTGCGCGTTAGGAAAAACTTTGATCCTAAAAACCTGAACTTGAGCACCCTTAAGGCAGCAAAGGCCATGAATTCAGCCAGGAAAATTAACCGATGTAGGTACTCTCCCTCTTAACATCAGAAACATTTCTCTGCTTTTTTCAACAGAAACACTTGACTCGGACACAAGTGTGGTACGGGGACAACAGCTGCATGTGATCACGTGACTGCAGGCTGCCCGCTGAGCCCAGAAAGTGTCTAATTTAAGAAATCTGTATGGCGCTTAAAATAGACGAAACAAGTTTGGTTTTGAGCTAAATGTAAGATCGAGTTCCTCGTCAGTCTTGAATAATGACAAATAAACGTCAGGACAGACGACAGTACTCTAATATCACATCTACAAGGTACTTTCCCTGCCCCCTATTCCCTCTTCTTTCTACCTTTCTTCTCCGTCCCTCCTTGCTTCCTTTTCTTCCGAAACAGCCAAAAATGCGCGTCTGACAGTTCTCGGACAGTCAAACCGAAAGTACTCCTTTTAAAAATATTGGGAAGATTTTTTTTAAGTCGTCGACTTTTTAGATTCTGTTTATGTAATCATGCTGAATGCTGGATTTTAACTCAACTTCCTCACACGGTTTTGTTTAGTATGTGCAGCCGCTAATTTCTGTTTCTCACCCCTATTGTCAATCGTTTTCATCCCGACAGTCGAATGAAAAAAAATCATCTTAGACTCTGTACTTGCAAAAGGGTCATTACCACGAGGAAAGCGGGCAGGCGAAAATAAATGATGATCGATAAAGTTATTCTCAAAAGACGTCCTTGGGTGGCGAGAATACCAAAGCATCTGCTTATTGTTTCCTCGCCCAAGTTATTTATTTTCCTTTTTCTAGCTGACTGAAAATAACCGCGCTCACAGTTTCATTATCCGACAGAGAAGGGTGACACTTTCATAAAGAAAGAAAGGAAAGAACGAAAGAAAGAAAGGAACGAAAGAAAGAAAGGAAAGGAATGAAGGAAAGAAGGTAGGAAAGAAAAAGGAAAGAAGGAAAGAACGAATGAACAAAGGAAGGAAGAAGGAAACGAACGAACAAAGGAACAAACGAACGAAGAAAGGAAAGAACGAAGGAAGGTCGAAGGAAAGAAGGAAGGAACAAATAAACAAAGGAAGGAACAGCGGAAGGAAGGAACAAACGAACGAAGAAAGGAACGAAGGAAGGAAGGGAGGAAGGATGGAAGGAAGGGAGAAAGAAGCGAAGGAAGGAAGGAACGAACAAACGAAGGAGCGAACAAAGAAAGAACGAAGTAACGAACGAACGAAAGAACAAAAGAAAGAACGAAAGAAAGAAAGAACGAACGAAAGAAAATCTGGTTTAATCTTGATACTGAAAGACATTGTCTTTCGTTCTGCACTAACAGTGCACATGAACACATCGCACACACATAACGAAAACATGAAACTGTAGAAACTAAAAGAATAAATAGATTGGAAACGAAAAAGAAAAACAATTGAAAGAAACCCAGAAAACAAAATGTCTGTGCTCGGCTACGTACGCAATCCGTCTCACTTAGACCCACAAAGGCCAGTTAGTAGCTTAGGCATGCAGAGCATGGAGTGAAGACGCCAGAGCGCCTCTACACACAAAAAAGAAATGCAAAATGCAAAGTCGGCTCAGAAGCGGGACGTAGGAAACATTTAGCACGTGCCCCAAGCATTGCTCTCCCAGATGGCACACATCTGGGCGGGCAAGGTGAAATTACGTACTGGCTTTTGTGTCATTAAACAGCTACGTCCTGTCTCTCTGTGACCCTGCTTCACGTCTGTCGAGTAGGATTTCTGTTTGGTATTTTGAATCCCTTTTTATTGTTATTTCGCCTTATTTTCTTCTTTAACCTGCTTGCTTGCTTTCGTCTTTCCTGCCTGGCTGCTATTCATCCCCCATACTTTTTCTCTCTTTCAGTCTTTCGTTCCTGTTTTCGTTCGTTTCTTTCTTTCGACTCACCCCCTTTTTTTCGTTCGCTTGCTTCTTTATTTCCAGTCACTTCCCATCCATTCAAGTTCTTTATTTCCCAACCCAAGTCAGTTTTCTTCTTTCGCTTTCATTCCCTTTCTTCTTTCTTCCTTCTTCCATCCTACTTCAAGCCTTTCCTCTTCTCTACTTCCTTCCCTCCTTTTACCCCCTTGCCTGTCCTTCCTTCTTTTCTCTTTTTCCTTTTCTTTCCATTGCTACGCTTAGCCTCTCAGATTTTCGCAATTATGCGTGTTTACATTGCTTTTCCCCCTCTTTGTTATTCAATCCGAACCTTTTCTCTTTTTTCTGTTTTCTTTTGTTCCCTTTTCTCTTCCTTCTTCCCTCTCTCTGTCCCTCTTTTTCGTTGTAAAACATTTCTCTCTCCCTCTTCCCTCTATAACCTTTTTCTGACAAAACTGTATGATTAATAAAACGCGACCGATTATTCGCAGTGTTCTGCAATTCATCATTTTATTGTCGCTCCCATGCTACTTTTATTTCTTATTGCTTTATTTTCCAGCAGTCTGTTCAGACTATTCGTATTATATTTTCTACGTTGAATATCCGAGACATCTGTTCCCAATATCCCTCGCACGCTGCGTGATAATCGCTCTTGTAAAGACAGTCTCATTTAGCGGCTTGAAATTATTCTTCAATCTGTTCGTACTGAGCTTTTTATTTTAATATAATTTCTTGCCCGCGCTATCCATCAGGAGACATAATCTACAGTATAGATTACCGGAGACATAATCTACAGTATAGATTACCGGAGACATAATCTACAGTATAGATTACCGGAGACATAATCTACAGTATAGATTACCGGAGACATAATCTACAGTAGCAACAGTACTATTCTGTCCTGTGAAATAAAACTGGGTTTTGTCTCTTGTGCTCTAACCTCCACACTTGAAGCTACAAACTATTCCTCTACAAACTATTCCTCTACAAACTATTCCTCTACAAACTATTCCTCTACAAACTATTCCTCTACAAACTATTCCTCTACAAACTATTCCTCTACAAACTGTTGGTGGTCACCAGTCCCTTTTTTTCTTCTCCCTCTTCCTACACATCGTCATCGCCAGCACCCTAGGGAAAGAAAACGCGCCATCTTTGATCCATCTAACAATTAGTACCACGCATCTCCCCCCGCGCGAAGTCTGACAACCTAAATTAAGAAAAAAGCCGCCCTCTGATCTGTGAATTCATGCAAATCCGAATGGTCTCATGGACTTTAAAGAGCCCCGCGCGTGGCATGTGACCTACTAGCGACAGTTGGTTGATAAAGTACAGACTTCTCCCCAGAAACCACGCGCTAATGAAATACATAGACGGTGTCTGGAGGGACACAACAGATTAGGCGATCTCACACACGGTACGCGTCTATCGCTTTCTCTCCTGTCTGGCACTGAAAACACATTTGCTCTCTTCCTTCCGACAGGCCGTGCCAACGAAAATGTCGGTGCTGCAAATATTTGTTTGCTTAACAGTCTCGGAAAGTGGCGGCTTAAGGCGCAGCTAAAGAACACAATGGGGTTTACAGACGTGAGGGGGGAGTGGGACTGCAGAGAGTTTGGAAATGATCATGACTGTCATAACTTAAGTCTTTGGCGTGCTGATTTTTAAGCTGAAACCTGGTGTCTGGGAACTCCCTTCTCCCTCTACCGAGGCTCTCCGCCTTTCTCCATCCCCTCCCCCCCTCTCTCTCATATCCTCATTTGAGGGCGAGCGTCGTAACCCATGCTTATCCCCGACTCACAAGCCATGGTTCGGATCTCGTGTCTGTCATACTTTCCCTGCACGCGACTCGTGTTTGCAAGGCTGTGGGTTGGCGTTTTACCGGTCAACCCTGTTTTCTCCTTCTTTCTGTTTCCCCATAGCACCTTTCAGCACTGTCTCTTTGCGGTCACGATACGGTCATAGTTGTTTACGTTAAGCCAAAGTAGACAACCTCACTCCTTCTCTCTCGCTCTCTCTCCCATTTCACCAGTCCACCCATTCCCTCTTTTGACATACGTAGCCGGATAATTTGGAACAACGGCGGTGTTCCCCATTTAAGAAAAGACGATATGCTTTTGAATGCGTTTTTCCAACAACCAAGATTCCTGTGCCAAGACATTATCAAAAGGATTACAAGCGCCCCTCTTCACTGGGGTTTTTTCCCCTATTATTTGGCGTTATTATGTGCAGAGAAGCTGAAATAAAAGATTTCCTAGCCAAATCGACACGCCTTTTCAACACAGTTCTGGGACTATTTGGCTCAGGCGCAGTGCTGTCAGAATTTGCGTGCGCTTCTCCTCTGAGCGGGAATCAGAGACGGCGAGGCTTACTCTGCGAGGAAGCAGAATGCTCTGCAAGGCACGCACTCTATGGCCTAGTACTTCTCACAGTTTGTTGGCTATTCTTCGCGGATTTGGAAAATCGCTGCACAGACCTTCCGTGCTTATTTCGTTTCTGTAGTAGGAAATCGCTATAGCGTGTCTTACAAAGCGAACCAGCCTAGCCTGTCAGCAAGCGGTTTCTTTAGGGCGTTGTAAGGACCCTGTTATTGTGCCGTCTGGAGCTGCTGCCAAAAATCCTCTTTTACAAGTGTAAAGGAATTGGACGATATAGAATTATTCTTATTGCTATTGCCTGATATTCCTCTCCTACAGGCTAAAAATGAACCTGCTGCGAGGAGAAAGTCTGCGAAGAGAGTCTAGCTGCACAACAGCCCTACGTCCCACAGTCCATTGCACACGCCTGCCAAATTCTCTCTTTCAGCTCCCCAAGCACTAGTTTTCTCGCTTACAAGTGGCAGGCTTCACCAGATCATTGCTCTCTTCCGACGGGTGGTAAGGACATAAACATTAAAACAAACAGAGAAACAATGAGACAGAAAGGAAGAAAGACAAAGAATAAAGTAACAGATATCCCGACAGAAACACTTGTGGGAGGGGAGGAGGAGAGGGACACAAATCAGTTAAAGAAATTAAATCTATTTCTGCGCATTCCTGTGGGAAGAAGAGCTCCAAAATAAAACAATAAAACATTTTTATTCTGGCCTTCATACCAGGGATCGCTTCACAGCTGTTGAGAAATTAAGACAAAACCACACACACACACACAAAAAACCCTCTACGCTCGATCATTCTTAGCCACATTTGCTTCGCAGTCGTGAAACTGGCTAATTACTTAGCAGGAAGTTAAGAAGACCAAAACGTTGTTGCTTTGATCCCTCTTTTAACATTACCCAGTTTCTGTTAACAATACATGCCATGCGTCTTAAGCCAACCTCACACTTCTCGATTCAGTGGCAAAAGAACATATATAATCCAGCCTTTTGCAGTGAAAATGGGGCTAAATTTCGATAAAAGTGGATCAGTATACTGCACAGATGCATATCCTAGCTAACGTCTTGGAGGAGAAAAAGCATGTCAGTGAATTGTTCGTCCAACTTCTGACGAAATCGTCTGTGTAGGAATCTGTATTCACTCTTCGTGGTGAAGCACCGTTAACAGCAGACGAGCAGTGAAGGAGAGGCTCAAAGAAACAACAATCAGACAGACTCACGTGATCGACATTCTACTTTTGGAAGTTCCGGTATAGGCTCTGCAGTTTGGGCATGCGCACTCCACGTGAGGGCTGAAACAAAACAGATATGCAGTTACTCATCGTTGGCTATGCATGTGGGATAGATGCAATTCACAGGGCATATTGATAATATTGAGAAAAGGAACTACTCATACTGTACTTCTCAAAAGAATTATAAGACAACCTACATTTCGTCAGGCAGATCATGGAGGTGTGTAATTTTTTTTTAATACTGACCCCGCACATCTGGATGCACCTTATTTCGTGCTGCAGCAGTGAACGTCAGTGTGCGTTGAAATCTGCCGGCGCGTTCGCGCGCATGCACCCAGGACGCTTGACAATGTCCGCAAATCAAACGCGTACAAGTGACAAGGAAAAACTGAATTCAGGGAATCAGACTTTCCACCATCTTTATCACCAGTTCCGCATTTTTCTGCCACCGTTGGATCATCTGAAATTTCTGTTTCGGACTCTGTAAGAAATCCTGTCAGCAGTGGGCCAGAGTTCTCTACACTCCTGAGCCCTGGCTTGCACGATGACAGAATCCTCGTCCGGAGCGCACAAGGTGAGCGTTATCGCGGTGCCACTGTGAGGGAGCATGAACCGTTTAGTGGTACGAGACGATGGTTTGGAACGGCATTCCGCAGCTCCTCATTCTGCCACCGCTGCAGCCAATGGAACCAGGGGCCATAACCCAGGATGACAATGCCAGATCAAGCAGGGGTCGGGTCCTCACCACCTTCTTGCAGCAAGTGACTCCCATGGACTGGCCACAAAGTCAACGGACCTTTGGTCAGTCGAGCACCTGTGGGCCGTCGACTGCAGCCAAACCACCCACTGCCACCTGGCCTTAACCAGCTGTACCTTTTGCTTCAGCAAGTGACTCTGGGGACACTGGGTCAGTTCATGCGACAACAGTGCCTTGCCTGCGTGCATGCCAATGGAGGGTATACATATTCTTGTCATTGATTATTCTGTGCTGCACCTGTTCTGACTTTTGTGCAGGGAATCTTGCTGTTGCAATGGAAATAGCCCATCCAATCTGTTGTTTTGTTGTATTACTGAATGAGGTAGACTTAAGCCTTCATTGTGGCAACAGGTTTGCGTTTTGGCATTACACAGCGTGTGCAGTTTGCACTGTTTTTTTAAAATTCCTTTTAACAACGGGCTTTTTATATTTTAATTTATAATCCAATGGGCGGGCGGTTGTGTCAGTGAGTGATGCTGAAAACCCGCATCCGTGGATCTCATAATGCAACCCAACAAAATTAAGTCCCCCAAACAAGACTAGAAAATGTTTGCTGATTTGATGGTCTGTGGAGCAACAAAATTTATCCTCGGCTATTTTTAAGCAAGACTTTATGGCCCTTAATTAACAAAAGATGCGAGAACCTGATCTTCCCGATTTTTAAGTAAGACAGAGTGTTTACTGTTGAGGAATTTAGTTTATACAATGCGGTACGGAACCTCATTACCTTCTCATCCAGACAAAATGTGGCTTCGTGTTCTGGTAGAACTTAAAAAAAAAGTCAGTTCGCCTCCAGGAATTTGTGCATCATGAGGACTCTGTGTTCAGTCATCATCACCGGTTCGATTGAGGACCGCATACATGTATTGCAGGCGCTGCTAACTTACAGTACCCGAGATGCTCTTTGTCTCGTTAAAGTGCGTACACTTTGGGAGTGAAAACGCCACGTGCACACTGCATGTCTTGGTATCTCCAGAATCTGATTATAGGATCTGATAACCTCGCTTATTCATTTGTGATACCACCTGTGACAGTTACAGTTAGGTTACTTTGTAAGCCCAGCTGTGATAGCCATGGTCAAACCAGCTGCGACAAAGCACGCTGCTGTGAGCGCCCTCGATCGTGTAAACATAGTCTTGCAGAGTGTTCCGATCAGCGTTCTCGGTCGGAGGGCGTGCACAGATGACTAGCAGGGCTGGTCGGTAGTGAGCACAGCTCACCGCGTCTCAGGTCGCGCCGCTGCTGCATGGCTCAGCTTCCCGGAAGAGGTGAACGTAGTCTATTTTATTGTCTCATACAGGTGAGCTGTGGGACAGGTGCTATCTCCCAGGCGGGCTGCCCACCTGACAAGGAACGCGGCCTGGTTGGCACGCAAGGTGGAAAGCACGCCAATCAGCGCGCCGACAAGTCTTCAGGTGTTCGAACAAACGTAATTACGCATTCAGCGCACACAGCAAAGTGGCTGCGCCGTGCACAAGTTGTTCTGTACGTGCTTTGATCTAACTGGCTGTCCTGTGCGAAAGTTCTCCTGTACTTCTGTACTGTACTTTGACGCAAGAGTTGTAGGTGTCGCGCACAACACACATTAACCCTTGCCCAAGGCTCTCCATACCAGCTAAAACCACGATATATCCGAGACTCATATTTTCCCTGTAATCCCTATATACCTTCTATCATGCCAGCCGAAGAAGGAAGTGTTCTGGGACTTCATATTGGCGTGGCGAAGTCTTCTGTTAAAACATTTGCTGTACATTCCAAGTTATGCATTCAACGATCTGACCAGAGTGCTTGACCTTAAACTATTAAAATAATGACAAATGTGGTTTACTCATCATAATAATGACGGTACATTTTTTTCAAAGCAGCATGCACGCTATGTAAAGATACATCCTAATACCCATACAATACGTTCCGATGATCATAGATTGAAATCCCTCCCTCCCTCCATGCATCAATGCAGTCATCGTACACGTACATATTCAAATATATGGGCGCACACAAACGTACGTTTTAATTGAATGTATAGCTGACAACAGCACACAAACGTAAGTTTAACTTGAAGATGTATAGCTGACAACAGCGCACAAACGCGTAAACACACACCCCTACACAGGATCTTGTGCAGTGTAGACACAATTTCCTCCAAGCAAAGTGTGTACAAATGCAACATTACTGATTTCACGACACCGCCAGTAAACAAGCGAGGGAGTTTCCGTGCCTGCACAGTGATCTGTTTCTCCAAGGCAGCCACATAAATCATTCAGTGATGTGTCGCGCACTTACTCTCCCTCTTCTACCCTCCTCACCCCTTACTCCCCACTATTCTCTCTCTCTCTCTCCCTACTCGCTCTCTGTTCCATACTTCACCCTCAACAGCCCCCATAGGTCTCCATTCTGCGAGTCTGTGCGTGCGCGCGCAGTGTGTGTCAGAGCAAAAAGGCAAGAACGAGGTGCAAGTTCGTGTGGTTTTTTTTACCCGTAATATGTGTTTACAATCTACATACATTTTTGTAGAGATGTTTCTGTGTCTACAATTTTTGTATTTGTACGTGCACATACACAGCACTGTCGTACAAATGTTTATTTTGTTTTTATATCCTTGCAGCCTGATATATCTGTGTATAAACATTTTGTGTATGTGCTTTTTTGTTCTATATGTGTTATATGCATTTCTGTATGTATATACAATATTTATATATCTTTTGGTATAAGGGTTTTGTTGTTTTTATATGTCTTCTGCAGAACGTATGTGAGTGAAGGATATTAAATAGCCCCACACTCCAAAAATTCAAGATCAAAATTACACACAATGACAGTAACCCAAGTAAACAAGGTAAACAAGTAAACACATAGGAAACAACAATTGCTGTCTTTCTCAGTGCAAGTTTTCTTGGTAGACTTAAAACGAGGTATGGGGGCCTACATAGCAATACATAACAATCATCATGCAGTGAATTCACTAAGAACAAAGTCTGATAAATGAGATATCCGTAATCTGGTATACAAAATTTTGAGAGAAACCTGTAGACGGACAATACCAGCACAGATAGTAGCCGTCTTTCATAATTCATTTCGTCAGTTAATAATTAAAAAAAAAGGTCTCCAGGCGTGGTGTCAGTGTTTCGTCAATATCATCCTTCTCCTCGAGGCTGACACTACAGATCTACAAGAGACGAAGGTAATTCCCCTTGAGGATGGAACTCTCTAGCTGCATGTCCTTCAGCCAGATGGCGTGACGAGAAGCGAAGCGACAGAGAACAAAAATGTTACGAGAGCAGTTAAAAATTACAAGACTGGTGAAATTTTTTGGTCTGTTTTTCCGGGTTTTTTTTCTCCGTTCTTGTCATTTTCGCGAATAGTTGGGGTGCAGAAACTTTTTGTCCACAGGGATACCGCATGACGCAAGCAAGTATGGCAAGTATGGCAAGTATGGCAAGTATGGCAAAGCCTCTTTCATCTGTTCCCTGCTTTCTCTTCCCTCTCCTTCTCGAGTCCTCCCCCCCCCCCTTGTGTCAGCTTGCATGTCAGTATGTGTTACTCAGTTTTATTGGGGGGGGGGGGGTGACAAGCTCCATGTTCACGTAGTGCATTTCACAATTTTGCCTGTAAAGGGAAAGCGGCGTTCAGTCCAACCCTACGGATGTTCAGACTTTTGCTAGTGTCGACATTAACTTTTTTTCCTCAACGATCAGTCAATAACACCCACCCCAAACATTGACCCTGTTTTAAGTTCTGCCTATTAGCAGGCCGTAGCAAATATAATCCCTATGGGACTATGGGACTTTAAATTGAAACATCAATGCTACCACATACGCGCACGTATCCAAAGCTTCGCAAACGCACTGACAAACATTCACCGAGAAAAATATGTTTTACATATCTCTATGATATGTCCATCTCTATGTGCGATGTTGGTGAATGTACGTAGCACCGCAGTGCAAACAGTTGCTATGCATTCAATGGCGTGTAGCATCCGTGGTTGTGCATTCAGCAACATACAGTTCATTTGCTGCTTAATGCGTTGGGTGAAGTATTTACAGCGTTTTAGCTTCTGCTATCTCCCGGCCTAGGAGAGGGCTTAGACACTCGTCAACACCATAGAAAGAAAGAAAGAAAAATTAAATAAAAGTACTTTAAGAAAGCACTCGACGGCTTTCGGCGAAACAAAGATGCCTTTGAAATAAAAATAGTTTCCATTTCAGAAACAAATTTTAAAAACAAAGAATAGTTGTCCAAAACCGTGTCTTTCAACCGGAAGTTGTGGGAAAAGGGATAGGTTGGGTAGGAGGAAGAGACTGAAATCTTTCCTTTATATTTAAAAGCTTGACCACGTACAACTGCATTCCTTTTGTCTTTGTATGCCTACCTGCCTGCCTGCCCGCCTGCCTGCCTGCATTTGTGTAAATATAATCACATTTGGAACAATAAAATGTTATACAATACTGAACTAAATTGAACTGTTTGGCAGAATTTTTGGATTTTGTCAAAAAAGTATCTATTTTAAAATAAACAAATCATCAGTGTTAGGTTTCTTGATAGGCTGACGCATGCGGCTAGTTTTGGGTGAAAATCCTGATTGTATATAACTGCTGTTAGTGCAGGACATAGATACGGCTTTCAGAAGGTGCCGCGCTCTGCGTTGCGTTTTGACAAGCCTTTGCAGCTTGGGGTCTAGGGATATCAAGCTTTTGCAGCTTGGGGTCTAGGGATATCAAACTTTTGCAGCTTGGGGTCTAGGGATATCAAGCTTTTGCAGCTTGGGGTCTAGGGATATCAAACCAATTCATTTCCTTTCCCCTGGTTTTGCTGGCTTCAGTAGCGTTTACTACTTTAAGCGCGTCAAGGCGTAGGCGATTACAGTCTATATCTTGTCGGCATTATATCTACAGTTACAGCGAGACGCTTGGAGCGCAGATCGATTTCCTAGAAACCTAAACTTGGAATTTGATGAGATCACAGCCAGATCAAACTGTACGCCTGCGGATAGCTCCACCCACTTGGGGCATTCGCCAGCAGTGCATCCGAGGGAACGAGGTGGTTGGCAGGAGGGTGGGAGAACAGGAAAAAACCATGCAGAGATAATGTTTCACTTCGTTTTACTTATACCTGGCGGTCGGCGTGTGTGTATTAAGAGAGAGAAAGAAAGAGAAAGAGACACGGCTTGCGTGCATGCGCGTGCATCTGATTCTCTAGTATAATATCTCCATACGTGACTGTCTGTATGTGTTTGTGCATGGGTGTTTGTATATGGGACGGGAATAGATGTGAGGTACATGTTCCTGTGTGCGCACCTAAACCTCGATATTATTCGCAGGTGTGATCAGATCTACAGATGTTCCCAGCTGTTAGACACCAATTGCGAGAAATAAGATTTTCTGCAGAGGAGCGGAAAATTACTATAGCGGTGTTAAGGGGTCGAAACTTTCTACCTTTCATTGCTATCGGCCAAATGGCCATGCATTCTGTTTGAATTCCATATAGGTAACATCTAAAGCGTGTCTCACACGATGCTGCACAAAAGAATGAAAGCTGCAACCATTTCGTCTAATAACATAGTTATCCTCACCAAAACTATATAGAGACGTTTTGCACCTTCACAAGAGATTTGATTTAATTTTTAGAGGATAGATTCACAGGTTCAATGCAGAGAATTGAATGAGATTTTCGTTTCAGCTACTGTTCTCATTCGACTAGTCGACCCGTCTCAGCCTCTGAAAAGGACATGGTCTTGCTAAGTAGCGGTCAGGACAATGTCGCAAAGCGTTCACACAGCCCTTTCACCTGTTCCCATCCCTAACATTCAACTTCTCCTTGACATTCGTTCTTTTTCTCGAAAGACAGATTTTTCAGAAGCATTAGGATTAATAGGTAAACATCCTCAAACAGACGGTTTACACTGTGCAATAAACGAAGCACCTCGGTATGTCTAGAATAATTCCCATCACCTTTTTTTGGATGGGGTTGCTGGGTGGGGGGGGGGGGGCAGCGTTCACTTTAGAAATTTCTTGTAGAACTTTGCTGACTTTATTTTCATAATTACCTGCAGACTTTATCCCTGACGCATGCCCAGGGCCTTGACAGTATGAAACGCATTCTGTGGAATGACAAAACGCCCATTCATTCCACTTCATTTATCTTTTTCTTTTTGATATGATTCACGCACACAGTGGTGATGATTTAATGTTAATCTTTTTTAATGGATCGGAAGTTTCTGCAGAACATATAAACATGTGGCGCCTTTCGGGCTTTCCCACGCTGATATTCTCAAAATAATGTAATCACGAATCGTGTCTTTGAAGTGGCTTTCCTCTCAGCCAGACAAGATGCTAGGTCGAGTTTCCGACGCTGTCCGTTAGTATGATTGTATAGAGACCGGGTGGGGTGGGGGTGGGCACGAGCTAGGCTTACATGTTTAAAAATTCCTTAGCTTAATTTTCTCTAGGTTCCTTGCGTCAACATAGCGGCGATAATAACAGATAATAACAGGTAAGTGGCAAGGAACCCAGATCTCCGCCAGAAGTAGCTGCCGAGAAGTGTTCGTTGAGGTCACGCACCTGCGATTTCTGTTCCAGGAACTTTTGTTGTTGCAGACGATATCCCAACCCCTGAGGCTCTGCATCGCGGCTCCTTGCCTTTGTCTAAAGAGGGTCTTTGCCGTAAAAGATAAATGGATCGAGGAACAGACGAGTCCACCACAGAGGAAAGAAAGAGACAGACAGACAGACAGATCGGCCCGCGCATCCGCTCTATACCTCAGCAGCATTTAAAAGAAGATTTCCTGAATGCCCTTGGGTTGATGCTCACCCAACAGAACTGTCTGAGCTGGATATTTTTAAAAAAAACGTTTTTCACAATCGATTAAATACTTTAACGAACATGCCTGAAACACAACATCCGAAAGTGGGATCTGACTTACTATTTAAAAAAAACATTGGCGACCTATCAAAATTCCTCGCAGTCTTCAGTCATAAAACTACATTTTTTTAGAACATCGTCCGTTTCATTTGAAGTTAAAGATTGCTAAAACCTTGGTGTACCATTATTTGTACAAACCTGTCGAGATACAAGCATGTAAAATCTCTCTCTCTCTCTCTCTCTCTGTGTTTACTCCTGCGTTTGTTTGCTCCAGTGCAAAGATTGAATCTCATCACAGTAGATTCTTCATGACACATTGAGTTTGGCATCTCAGATCTAAATTTGATCAAAGCATTTCTGAAAGTTATATGTTCAGTATCCAAACTTATAAAGCCGTGTATTAAAAAATATTTGTATGTACAGTACAAAGAAAGTTACCGATTAGTACTACTATTATCAGGCCAGTCTTGCGGAAACGTCATGAGCGTTTTCCCTGATGAACAATTGTTCGGGAGTCTAGAGATTTTTTTTTAGTCAGTAGCCCATACTTTTCGCAAAAATATTTAGGCCCATACACAGTTCGCAGAGCCCTCATTCACCGTTGATCTGTGTGGGCCTAATAGGGATTCGTGAAATGACATTCAGCTGTACTCGCACATCAAATTAAATTATTTGAAAAACGATTACTGGTTTTTGTCGCCTAAATACCAGAGAACTTTAAAAATATCTATTATACACTTACGTAAAGTGTGTGTAGGGGGGTAGAAACAGAGATGATGATGATGATGATGATGATGATGATGATGATGATGATGATGATGATGATGATGATGATGGGTGGGGGTGGGGGCAAAGCGACACACAAGCCAAGACGTTGTGCACAGGTGAATAGGGTGGGGAGGGTTGGCTAAACTGTTTCCTCGTAGCAGCCTCCCCACCCCTTGTTGATGTTTTTCACACAAAAAAAGTAAAGTGAAGCGGGCGATTACCGTTGATCACAGGGACCAAAGGTACAGAAGCAGACAGGCAGGCGACAAGATGGAATAACGGGTTAAAATGATTTAGAGAGAGAGAGAAGGAAAAGAGAGCGCGCAAGCGAAACAGAGAGAGAGAGTGTGTGTGTGTGTGTGTTTAGGTCATGTGTGCGTGCGTGCGTGCTCGGGCCCAGACGAGGGCAAATATCAAACAGCGATGAATCTTTTGTGCACCTTTCCCTAAGGAGGAAGCGTCCCGAACGCACAGACGCGGGATTATTTGTACGTGCCTGTATGTTTGCTGATATGTCCGTGCATGTCTGCGTCGGCGAGAACAAACAGAGATGCACGACGCTGACGAACTAATTGAAGTGCGTCTAACAAGCGAGAAATTCCAGACCGTTAGATTTAAAAAAACGAAAAAGACATGTCTCAGATCCATTTGGCAGCTGTGTGGTGTTTTCCCTCTCAGGGGACCTGCACGGCGACCAGTTTTATGTACTGCAGCGAAGCTAAGGATATAACTTTTCCCGTTCGGTGCCAAGTTCCAGAATCACCAGCTTACCAATATTGGTAAATCGTGTCTGGCTCATTGAAGCCCGTCAGTTTGTGAAGCTGTTTTCACAGTCTTATTAGTGACGATCATTTAATTGTGACGCCATCGGGTTGTTTATGTTACGCAAAACGCACACGCACACACAAGTACGCATGCTGGCTGGCAGACACAAATACAAAACGGCAAAACTACGTCATAGCTGGCTTATCATTTCGTACTTCAGCAAACCGCACAGTTGGAGAACAGAAAACCCTAAAACAATAGACCAAACCCCCGAAGACACACATTCATGCAATAAAGATCAAAGGTGGGTGACTGCGAACAGCAAACCACTAGTGGCACATTATTTCTGGCACTCGACTACAATACCCACAGCACGGGATCAAGAGCGATAGAACATTGCCAAAATTCTCGAACATTTCTCTCTTTCCTGTTCGTTTAGAAGGCGGGAAAGCCGCCTCGCCTTACTGCTGTACACAACCAATTTTTCACGGCAGGTTTATTTCTAAACCCATTACTTTGGGCAACATCGTATCTGTGCTTGAATCTGTTGGTTGTTAAGCTAACTTCCTGTCAAGCATAAGCTTCTGCTTCGTACATTTCAACAAATTAGCCGCCCGTGAATCAGCAAAAAAGGACGCTCTTTCGGACAGACCCCAACAATCTTCTGTAACTGCTACCTGCGTTCTCGTACACTTCTACCATTTCTGTGTGCGATTTGCTGAAAGTTCCGGCGATGCCTCGCGGTTACAGCGAACCACTAGAGTTATCTCGCGTAACCTGAGCTCTCTGCGTAATCTAACGTGGAGTCAAGGAATACTGCTAAGCAAAACAACAACCAAAGCGAGTATGATTGGCATCTCGCATGACGACATAAAGAGGGGTAAACGCCGGTTATTTGCAAGCGCTCTGCAAGCGCTCTGCTTTCCTGCTCTGCGCTATCTTCAAGCACGTGCCAGTACTAAGAACACAGCAGATGATTCGCGGCTGCTTACAGTTAACTTTCTCGAACACCGTTATCCCTCAAGATCAGCAGAAGAACTAAGACAGAATGGATGGATGCTGACAAGAGAAACCCTAAAAAAAAAAAATAAGAAAACTGGATAATAAAAAGAACACTGACGGTAGAGAGATAAGAAGGAAACACAGAAGGATGGATTCATCGATGAAAGGAGAGAAAATACAGCAAGCTCAGACATCAAGGGGTGAGACCGGAATAACAGATAAACAACGACTTGTTTCATGAAGAAATAGACAAAGAATAATATGATGGGAGGGTTGTTGAGTAAAAGGTTACTCGGTTGATCGTATACTTGGATGTCGAAACTTTTCTGCATACTAAATTTAAACTTCTCTAATGCTTGCAGAGGCCAGGGTCCTGTAATCTGCACCACGGCTGTATCCCACTCATGTTTGCATCTAAACAAATCAAATTCGTCCTGTTTATCGAGACTACAGCGATTTAAAGGTTCCGGTTTCAAGGAAAGTTTAAAAAATGCCGAATGAATCGTCTGTTCATTCAAGTGATGCTGGCTTGATCTGCATGTAACGATGTGAATGAGGCCTAAGATACGGAAAGATATAGAAAGTCCACTACAGCAGCTTCCAGGAAGTTGAAGTGCTGCAAAGATTATCACGCAGCAGAAAGAAAAACCTGTGGCTGCGCTGAAAAAATTTTGCAGCAGAACATCCTTTGGCGTGCCTCAGCTTTCTGTAAGCTTAAACCGATGGTACAGTACGCCAGACATGCGCTGAACTCCGCTGAATATGTCCTTAAGGTTTCCTTCAGGAAAATAGACGTTTACGGACATACGTCTGTTTTGTGTTCCATCTAGGAGATTGCAGAAATTGTGGAAGCATTCGGTCTCAAAGGCTTCGATCTTCTTTCCTAACTCAGCTGTCAGTGTCCAGGTTTCACAGTCACACAGCAGGATGGAGACAGCTATAGGGCTTTGTACAGCTTGATCTTGGTGGGGAATCTAATGTTGCTGTTCCTCCATAATTTGCTGAGATTTGAAAACGCTTCTGTGGCAAGGGTTAGTCTGACTTCTGTAGTCGATCTTCTGTCTCTGTGCAGGGTAGAGCCAAGCTTAGCCTTCTTCCAGCTTGTCTTCATTCACAATGATGTCTGCGTGGGTGTCGCTTGTCCTGTTGACCATCACTTTCTTTTCTCGGAGCCGACCTCCATTCTGTGGACTTCCCCCCCCCCCACTCGTTCTGCAAGCCTGTCTGTCAGTTCCTGCAGTTCATGTCTGCTGCCACCCAGAAGGTCGATGCCATCAGCAAAGCGCAGGTTGGAGATGACTCCTCCTCCTACTGAACTGGTACGATCGTGCATGATCTTTTCACGAAAAGTTGTGACAGCAACCAGTCTTGTCGGACCGCTTAGTGTGGCTGGGAAGGTCGCTGACCTGACTTTTTAAAGTCACATCCCTTCTCAGATTTTCACAGAGTGGTTCGGTGACTTGCACTAAACCTTCTCCGATGTTGAACGAGCGCAGCGCACGCCCAGGGCCCTCGTGCTATACTCCACTAACGGCGTTCTTAAAGCTGACGATGTTGTGGAACTGTGTTTTTGATGTTTTTGATGTTTCGGATGTTTCGGATGTTTTTCAATAATGACTCGGCAGTTGAAGATTTGTTCCACTGTGCTCCTCCCCGGTCTGAAGCCGGCTTATTCCCCTACCACTAGTTCTTCTTCCTGGGTTTTCAAGTCTGATGATAATGATTTTGAACATGACTTTGCTGGGGGTGTTGATGAGGCTTATTGTCCTTTAGTTGTGGCATTAATGGCTGTCACCCTTCGCGTATTATGCGTCCACACTGCTGACCACTTTTTGGACTCCTAGAGTTTCTGGGAAAGTGGAGTCACCATCTTCGCTATCTTTCCCCCTCCACAATACTACGTTTTATTCAGAGTGTATCAGTTTTTATTTTATGTACTGTTTCTACTCCAATAAAAGCCCTGTTGCGTCTAACATCCATGACTAAATGATTGATTGCGAACCAGTATTGTGCAACATCGTGTACTGATTACGGGTAGAAGTGTTAAAGTAGGTGCGAAATATGTGCTGCGTGTGTAAACAGTATGTAAGATGTGTGCTACATGTGTTCTAAGTGTTCTTAGCATGCCCCTACTTGACTGAACACTTGCTTTTGCACACATGTGGAACATTATCAGAACACCATGTATACATTTTCCGGACATTTGATCTCTTTCGAGAACAAAGACCAGAACACATTTTACACTAAGCCGTTCTAGATCAATGCAAAATCGTTCTGTTTCGGTAACAAAATAACTGTTCTGACTTGAAACACTTCTTGTTTACAGCGTATTCGACAATCCCTATTATAATACAAAGCCAATGGCTGGTAAACCGTTTTTTTTTATATTTTAAAAAATCTGAAGGGGGAGCGGGGAGTAAACGAGAACAGAGAGAATGGGAGAAAAGAGAAAAGAGAATGGGAGAAAAGAGAACAGAGAAAGGTGTTGGTGGGGGAGGGGTGGGTTCCGACGAAGGGGGAAAAAAAAGAATAATTATGCAAATTAGGTTCTTTCAAATCCATGACTTGTATAGTAGAATATGGTATACATAACAGTTTGGGAGATCTACGGTGGTTTATAATATGTCTGTAATGAATATTAATCTATCGCTTTATGCATGCAATAGAATTTCTTCTTCTGGGAGTGAGATGGAGAGTCGACAGAGAGTAGGAGAGGAGGGGTGAATCATCAAGACGATAAACGTTCCGCAGAATTTATAAGCTGATGCGCGTGTTCTGCGATGTCAGTAACAGCGGCTAAAAAAAAATCTCCTTTTAAAAGCATTAGTATGAAAGCTAACTATAGCCTTAACTGCTGAGGGCGATTTTGAATACGAAAGTTATCTCCTCACTTTTCCTCTCAGTGGTTCACATCGTGTTCTATCTCTCTCTCTCTCCCTTTCTTTCCTTCTCTCTCTCTCCCTTTCTTTCATTCTCTCTCTCTCTCTCTTCTCTTTATTTCACTTCTAGTCCTTCGTTTCTTTTATGTCCTTGCTGAGCAAGTACGAGAAGGGTCTGCTTGCATCGGTTCGGCCAGTGTAAGGAATCCGCGCGTGATATCCATCATTTCCGCTTTCCTTGTGAGCTGCACTCGAACTTGCAGCACAAGCAAGCCTGTGAATTAAGATTCCATCGGGCTGATAAGACCAATAAATTGCCAGTCAAAAATATAACCCCTCAGAAAGAAATCTTCTTTGTTCCTTCCCCTACTAGTTGGGATTATCTTTCTTGAAGATAGCACGTCAGCAGGCCAAACTGCCTGAGGAAGTCAGTGTACGAGGTACGGCATATAAAAAGCGAGCTGGGAGTTTGTTTTTCGTCTTTGTCTGCATTCTTCTGAAGTGCGAGTGACGTGCTTGTTAACTGTACCTGGCTATCGTAGACGGCCTCACGTCGATGGATGACGCTTTCAGCTTCGAAGAAGACGTTCAGAGCTGAACCTCCGCCTGCCAGGCAGATGATTATCCATTTTGTGAAATTAAAATGTTGGCAACTTGAGTGCCGTGCGCAGAATGCCAGCAAGCGAGCCTCAGACAGACAAATAGACAGACAGATCTCTAGGGTTTTGTTTCCATGAGGATAGCTTACTTGTGAGATTCTCGAGAACATTCATTTCAATGACATTTCTATGTGGGTGCACCCGAAAAAAAATCACAGGCTTAACTCTGAAATCATATGTTTGCTTTACATCGTCACGCTGTGAAATGTTTCCTGCACATAATCACATTCTGTAATATTTGTTGAACATATAGTCACTTGTAATGTTTGCTATATGTCATTACTTTTGCTTAGGGATATTATTTACAAAGTTCGTTCTGCGTAGTCACGCTTTGTAATGTTTGTTATAGTCACGTGTTGTAGCCCTTGATGTAGACCTTCACGATTTGCAACTTTCGCTGAAAGTCACGTTTAGTCGCGTACTTCGACCTTTGATTCCGTGAGCAAGGAACTCGACTTGTGTTGGTAGCCAGTCTGCCTACCCCCTGGTCTGTATTTTCCTCTTGTTTTCTTTTCTTTTCCTCTATTTTTCTTCTTTTATCTCCCTTTTCGTCGAGGGATAGAAGGAATGCTGGAGCACCAAGGGAATCCATTGTGAGTTTGGTCATGCAGACTGGTAGCGTGTGAGAATGCTTCAGAACGTGTATGTCACAGTGAGGGAGCACGTTGGACAAACTGAAAGGGTGTATAGGTACTCGGCGCGCGCGAGAAAGAGAGAGATGGGGGCAGGCGTAGGGGATAGATGCAGATATGTAGGGAGCAGCCGAGGCAGAAGGCTTTTCTACTGTTTCTGGCGAGACAAGTGCTGACAAGTCTGCATTGTTCTAAAAGTGCAAAAGGCAGTCAAGGAAAACAAATCTTTGGCATCTTGCTGCATCGGATCTCTTCCTTGGGTCTGCTTCCATTCTTCGATTACTTTTCTGTTTCACTCCCCCCATCTCTCCCTCCGAAAAATGTCATCGAGCAGAAAAAGCATTTGTGTCCCGAAAGGGCGGGGGAGGTGTTCTTGCACGATCATTTATGTTGACAGCAAGCTCGCTATTTTTAGTCGGGTAAGCGAATGTTGTTCGGCTCTCAATCACCCACATGCACCAGTTTGCGAGAGTCACCAAAGGCTTACTCCCGTCTTAAGCATCGACACTGTATTCACACATCATGTAAGATGTGTGTTACGTGTGTTCTACGTGTGCTTACCACACCAGAAAACTTTTTTAAACACTAGTTTAGCACCAACACATCTAAAGCGTTCTAGATCAATGTAAAATGTTATAACAAACTAAGTGTTCTAACTAGAACACTTACTGTTTGCAGTGCAGGGCGCAATGAACTCTTGACGAATTAATCCAGCATCACTCGCTCGACTTATTGGCTTAACAGTGGTGTTGATAAAGGCTTGAAGAATTCGTGTACAGCAAAGTTTCGCTTAAGTCGGCATCCAGATTTTACAGCAGTAGAAGACATTCTTAAAATGTACTGAGGACTCTAATTTCTAATTAGAGTTCTAATTTTTTGAGTCAATTTTAAATACTTTTTTGGAGGGATGGCTATGGTTTTTAGAAAAGGCTCGTTTTCGTGAATAAAAATGTGCTTTTGCATTATAATGACGTCATGAGCTACATTTTTGCTTATGAAAAAGCACCCCCACTGTTATTTTAC
>SMGT01005561.1:23833-39465 GCA_004794575.1 Lanistes nyassanus
CTCGTGGTCACCTCCTAACATCAAGAAACCTTTTTTCTGCTTTGTTTCTCATCCCTTCCTTTCTTTCCTTGTTTTCTGGCATTTTATCCCTTTTTTCAGTTGTTCGTGCTCTCCACTTCTCTCCTCTTCCATTTATTTCCACCTTTTATTCTTCTCCTCATTACTTCTCTCTGTCAGCCTTCAGTTTGCACTTTCATCTTTCCTTCTCTCCTTCACAAAGCTTTCGTTGGAGTTTCTTTTGATTTTCCCCCGACCTTGTTCCTAGCTTCACGCACGCCCCCACACTCGTTACCAGGTGATTGCGAAAGGCACCTACTGCTGAAATGTTAAATTTCACGAACAGCAAATACTGGTTCTTTTTACCTGTTGTATTAACTTGCATCTAGACTCACACAGTCACACATGTTTAAATAAATCCACAATCTACAATGACTTGTTCATTTGATTATATTGCATCACCATTTTAATCTTAATTTGCAGACATGTTTTACCTCTTTGGGGGGGGGGGGTTAAGTACGTGGTTTGTGTTATTCTAATGCCTCTTGTGGTTGAGGGACAGAGAAACGTGAAATCTGCTTACTCCGGTCATCTGACGTCTACCCCAGCACAGACTGCACACATCTGACGTCCTACCTCATGCAGTACGGATGTATGCAGCTCAACTGACACATTTACGTACATCACATCTGACTTCCTACTCCAGCACATCAGTACACACTGCACAAACATACCTGCGTCACATCTGACGCTCTACCTCACGCACTGCAAAACACATGCACCTCAGCTGACAATCTTCACCGAGCCGCAATCATGACAAGCGATTCTTTAGACGTCAACAGGGCAAGTAACCCTTCCGCTCTCAAAACAGCCCTGAACAGCTGAGACATGGCTGGAGCGCGATGAAATATCAGGCAGGCTGTCAATGCACAGACCTCGATTTCCCAGACGAGCGGGGCGAGACGACACGTTCCATCACATGGCATTGGGCCACGTACCAAGCGGTGTTCTATCAACTAGAGGGCATCCAATTTCGTTCGCAGACCGTTAGGTATAATCTGAACCATCCCATTTTAAAACAACAAATTAACTGCTTCCCTGTTGTAGTCGTGTCATCGTGTAGTCAAAATGGCACCCAGGTAACTTTGTATGACCCTGCTCACTTTTCTTTCTTCTTTCACTGCTACTACATTTTCTTCACCTATTCCTTTAATCATCGCCTCATTGTTGTCAATGTTTCGACTCTTAAACATTTTTGTCTGCATTTCTGTCTTCTCACAGTTTCTGTATCAAATGGCTATTAGATCCGATAAATTCTAATTTTTTTAAAATAGAAAAATGCTAGCTCAGGATCAAGACAAAATGGAAAGTTGTGAATCTATTTCATGTGCGTGAAAACCTTACCTACGCCGAACTTTAATCTTAGCATCGTCTAAATTTATCTGATCACTCGCTCAATGTCTGCAGCATCCCGAACCTGAATAATTGTAAGGGGAATGGCGTCACGGATAATTTAAAACGCGCTGTAGCTCATAGATAACAAGAAGTCAATGATAATTAATAAAAGGCAGTGACAGTTAGAATCAATTTATGTACATCTGTGCTTGTAATACAGTTTTAGAATTCAGAATTAAGCATCTGTAGCATAAATGTTTGGTAAATCCCAAATTAGACCCACTAACCCACAGGCAGACAGACAAAAAGCCAGGCAGGCAGATAGACTGACGGACAGACCGAGAGACATACAGGCTGACAGATACACAGAGAGAACTAGCATTTTTCTATTTTATTCTGTAGCCATCCTACACAGATGCAGAATAAACAAATGTTATTTGGGGAGCAAAAACATCTCGATCAAACTTTGCACATATCTGAAGATAGCTTACAAACTTTAATCCCAGCCAAAACAGATCGAACGGCTGCATTATTTTCTTGCACAGGACAGGAAGTGGATTACAGCGATGAGAAGGACAAAATGGTCTTAACCTACAATCCTTTCAGTGACCGGTCTTTTTCGATTTGCCTGTCTGGTGACCTTGAAGATGTGTCGAGCCGACTATAGTACCGCCGGGAAGGAAGACAGCCATCTCTCTCCTAACAGCCGTTATTTTCTTGTTTTGCGCTACATCCAATCACTTCGGTAGATTAGAAAATCAAACTTCATTTATTTAATGGTTTGAGCCTTTTACCTTATTGTATCTCCTGCCTTTTCGCTCTTCATCTTCTTCCTTCCTCCCTCATTCTAAATTTTCCACTGCCACCCCCTTCCTGTCTCCACTTTTACCCTACCCCATCTCCGTGTGTGTGTGTGTGTGTGTTTTGCACGCTCTTTTTTGTACACTACTACTCTTCATCACTACGTATGTGTTTGTGAGTGCGTTTACACGTGTCCTGCAGCCGTCTGCGTGAGGAAGCTAGAGTACATAGAGGCGAAAGTGGGAGGAGTGGGATCGAGAAGAGACACCATCTGTTTTTCTTATTGGTGGGTGGACATTTAAGTGCTGTGCGCAAAAGCTGATGCAAATCGTGCGAAAATTCACTGGATCCAACCTTTCATGGGTCAGACAATTCTAAATAATTTATCTTTTTACTGTCTACTGGAGGAGTGATGAGGACCGCTGTATGAGAGGCAAACAAACAAACAAACAAACAAACAAACAAGCAGACAGACAAATATAAACAAAACAAATTTCACAGAACGTGCTTAAATCCAGCTGACATAAAGGATTAGTAATTTGTTTCTTTACAGAGCTTTCTTTTTTATTTAGTGGGGTGAGGTTGGGGGGGGGGCGCGTCACACGTCAGCTAATCAATGAGTTGTTAGAGCTGTGTCCATGTGCGCGATATGATGGCAGAGGCATGTAGCAGGGAGCAGAATGCAAACCATCCCCAAATGGCGTTCGAATTTTCACAGCAAGGGGATTGAAAGGACATTGAAAAGAGCGACCCCCGACGGGTTGCAATGAGCAGCACCATAATCGATGGTCGAGTGCCCAAAGGGGGGTTGGTCAGGTACAAGGTCCGATATTGCGCACGCGCTAGCTGCGATGGCATGTGACCAAAGCCATCTCTTGTGCTAAGAGCTCGACGAGGCGAGTTCTGGCTACAGAGGGAGGGCGGTCTTCGCGGTTCGTTGAGATTATCTGTGTTCTTTCCACCGCTGTTGTGTGGGGTGTGCATCAGAGAGAAAAGCGGATATATTACCCATGCCAAGTAGAAATATGTACCCAGGCGTTGACACAAAGATCGTTCGACAGACAGACAGGCAGGCCGATAGACAAACTTCCATCCTCTACCTGTACGCCGTATTCTTAAACTGACATCTCGTCGTCTACCCCTAGCTTTTATTTTTTTGCCTCAGAGCGACGTCTGCAACACCTGAGACGTCTGCCTGTAACCTGTCGCCTCACAATAAATTTTTTGTTACGTTATGGTAAGCTGTTGTCCCAGAATAACTCCTGTTTGATTTCACAGTATGCTGTGATCTTAGAATGACATCAGTGTCTTCTCGTGATTGGCTGCCCTGTTCTCTCACAATTACATACCTGTCTTCTCGTTATGATATGCCGTCCTCTCACAACACCACCTGTATTATGCTATCTCGTGATAGGCTCGTCACACAATAACACTAGATCGTCTCGTGACAAGCAGCCGTCTTACAGCAACACTAGGCCATCTCACGATAAGAAGTCATGTCGCAACAATACTAGATTATCTCCCGATAACGTCATCTCACAATAACACTAGGTTATCTCACGATAGCGTCATCTCACAATAGCACTAGGTTACCTCAAGATAAGAAGTCATGTCGCAACAATACTAGGTTATCTCACGATAACGTCATCTCACAATAACACTAGGTCACCTCAAGATAAGAAGTCATGTCGCAACAATACTAGATTATCTCACGATAACGTCATCTCACAATAACACTAGGTTATCTCACGATAACGTCATCTCACAATAGCACTAGGTCACCTCAAGATAAGAAGTCATGTCGCAACAATACTAGGTTATCTCACGATAACGTCATCTCACAATAACACTAGGTTATCTCACGATAACGTCATCTCACAATAACACTAGGTCACCTCAAGATAAGCAGATGTCTCACAATAACACGCGTCATCTCATATGTTAGTCTGTCATTAAAACCTTAAGGACTCACCTTTTTTAAAGATTTTCTATGCTGACTTTTTGCAAGTTCATCGTGTCTCCTAATCAAAAATTGCACTTCTCATTTTACTTCTCGAATTGTTTATACCGATCTCAATTATTTTGTCTGAACTTTCTCACTTTAGACCATCTTATATTGTCATCGCAATTTTCATCTTAAGTTTTATTACTTATTGGTTCTATCGCTTTCTTTGTTACTCTCCGTGGTTTAATGTAATGTTTTAGTGTGGTTTTAGTGTAATGTTCCTTAGTGCAATGTTTGCTTTTTATCCCAGTGTTTCTCGCTTATTGATTCGCGTTCTTCTTAATTTTTTTTAAAATTTGTTTTATCACTTGTTGTAAAGCGCTGAGCGCCCACTTTGTCATAATGCCGCGCTGTAAGTCTCCCTTTATTATTATTCTGTCGTCCTCGGGTTGTCACGCGTGCTCAGAGCAGCTTGTTTTTGCTCAGAAAAGCGATGTTTTGCAGGCAAACAAAACGCAACAGCTTGTACGAGACAATGAAATTCTACGCTAGCGTGACTGCGCTGAAATTATCTGTATCCAATATGCGCAGCGCAGACCATTCTGAGCGCTTTTAAATTGTTCAATAAACCTGCGATCATCACGTAACACATTTTCTTCTGGTGTATACACTTTCATTATACTTCACGCGGGCTGTTCTTTCAGTTTCTGTCATAATAGTCCACCGTCCAACGATACTTTACTGACATTTTTTGCGCTGGCACGGATCCAGAAGAAAGACCTAAGTACTCGGAGTGATTCAGCAACATTCCCCGGGCGTTCTATTGTGAAAAGATCACTTTGGACTTTGTGAAAGTACGATGCTCGCGCCCCTGGCGTGTTTTCGTAAGTTAAAT
Organism: Lanistes nyassanus; assembly: GCA_004794575.1. Classification (NCBI taxonomy): domain Eukaryota; kingdom Metazoa; phylum Mollusca; class Gastropoda; order Architaenioglossa; family Ampullariidae; genus Lanistes; species Lanistes nyassanus. The sequence continues at coordinate 28,867 of SMGT01005561.1, forward strand.
AACATCACTATCCTTGCTGTTCATAGCCAGGTGCTACCTAAAGCATGCAAGTGGCCACAGATCAAATATCTGTGTCTGACAGCGACAAACGAGCTCGACATAAGAGTAAACACAATAACGTATTACCTGCCAGTAAGACCAAATTAACAGCAAGTAAAAGAGCCGTGAGGGAAGCGTGGGTAAACTTAAACACTTTTAAAATTCTATTTATTGGCCTTCCATTAGGCAGGCTTATTATAAATGTGGCTTACAATTACTCTAGCAAAAAGCTGTTAATGGGTGGAAAAGAAATATAAGAAAAACATAAAGTGAAGAACACTGAATATGCGTAAACACTGACGTCTTTATAGAGTGTTTGACGCTTTCTGGGTCTTCCTCATATCGTGGCAGTTTATAGGGAAGGTGGTGTTTCGGTAATAACTTGCTATTATCGGACGCCTTGCAAATGACGGCAAGTTAGCATGATTACAAGATCACAATCTTGACTAAAGTTTTTAGTAATGCTGCTTTCTAGTCGTGAAGGTGCTGCCTTAGGGAAATGTTGACGAACATGCAGCATCTCACCACATGTATGGAGGAAGCACGCAATGGACAGACTTTGAAAACGGTTCAAAAATCACTCACAAGTTGATCTCAGGAGGAGGAGGGTGATGGTGGTGGTGGTGGTGGTGGTGGTGGTGGTGGTGGTGGTGGTGGTGGTGGTGGTGGTGGAGGTGGTGGTGGTGGTGGTGGTGGTGGTGGTGTCTTGTCACGCATAGACAAGTTACTCTTTTGGGAACCAACATCTGTATACATTCTGTAATATTTCTGAACTTTCCCTTCTAAATAGCCGCCAGGAAAGATCGTCGTTTCTTCTATAAGAAAAAAAAACGTTTTATCTGCAATTTCTCGCGCACCTCTCCTTTAAAAATACCTCCCCTTCCGAAAAAGTAAACGAGAAAAACAAACAAACAAACAAACAAACAAGAATAAAGAAAGAAAAGGAGAGTAGTTAATCTTGAAACATTTAGGTTAGGGAAAAGGCATAGTTCGGACAGAACAGCTTGACCGGCACGTTTTAGTGCAGCCAAGTTCTTCGATAAATCGATTTATTTAGATTGCATCCCCGGGTCAGTCATTTCAAAACAGGAAGACTTGTCGGCTTAGTACAGACATTTAAGAAATATGTGCGTGCTTGCGCGACAGTTCGTGTTCATGCGTGACTACATATGAGCGCGATTGCGTGCGAGTGACAGTATTAGTGCGTGCGTGTAAAGGTGTGAGCGCGTGCGCGAAGAACTTGGCACATTAAAAGACGTAAACTGTAACATGCATGCGCAGGTGAAAGAGAATGCTTTGTTGGAGGATGGGGAAGAGATTCGCCTGGCAACGTACACATCATAGTTAATGAGGAAACCACAGAATTTTGATGGGGCCACTGGGACGGCTACATTCAACAACCGTGGGCCAGAGGCTGCTTCGCAAACATTAAACTCACCAAGAACAAAAAATTTGCGTCAGTCTAACGCTATTCGGCAAAGTCGAACAACAGCAGTGCGAAAGACCTATCTAAAAATAAAGACGACAAGCTAGTTTCCGTCAAAGGATTTCCACACAACTTCCTGTCTGCACTTGATCAAACTTTGATGAAACTTAATCGCATGTTTTTGTCTATCCGCTTGCTTATTCCAGTTTCATTCGATTTAACCGAGTCGTGGAAGGCAGGCATTACGGTGAAGACATCGACAAAATTCTAAGATGGTGGCAACTCGCGCTTGTCATCGAAAAAAGGGTCGGAATTCGGATCCCGTGTGTCCAGCAATTTTTTTTTTTTTGCTCGTGGCACCTGTTTACAGGACTGGCTGTCGAGGCATTTCTTTGGGTCCTCCGGCTTTCCTCCAGTATCCTTTATCTCTCCCCTGTTTCCCTGACTTTGCGTTCAACAACCAGCCAACCCAGTGCAAGCACTCCAATCAAACATTTCGAACTTGCCACAGAAAAAAAAGCTACTGGAAGAAAGTTGTAAAAAGTGACTTACCGGCTAACATCACACAGTGCAGTGCCATCGGCTGGGTCGATGGTGTACTCCACATCATACTTGGCCGCAGAGCTAGCAGTTCGCCGCTGTGGTGCCGGCGAAATCTCACCTTTCGTCACGCTTGATTGGCGTGCAATCCAGTCGGCGAGCACCTGAGCAGTAGCCACTGTAAGCAGTACGTCTGCACCTTCAGGTGCATGCCCGCGGAGGAGGGTACAGAAAGAGAGAACTAGGGGGTAGGGACGGGCAGCAATCGAACAGGTTGTATCATCTCAAACATTCGCCGATACGGGCGGAGAAAACACAAGACCCAACTCCAGTGAGACCTTGAAACAGCTGAAAATACTCTGCCCTTTGGCGTTAGCTGGTTCCCTTGTTTGAATTGAATCGAGGGGTGCCGGGCGTCCTCCCATGAGCTGACTGCACAGATCGACCGGAACTGGCACATCAGAGGCGCGCTGCCAAAGACCGCGTCAAACGGTTTGTGTGATCCGTTGTTAACATTCTACTTCGGTCTCTTGAGCTTTTCGCGTTCGACGGGCAGCAGGGGAGCCTGAACTGTGAGAGAGAGGTATCTAAGCCTGCTGCGCGCGCAGAAGAGGTGGAAGCAGTCGCGCGCTACAGTTCTGCCTTCCTTCAACCCACTGCCGCTTGTTAGATGGGTTCTAGGCGGACGCATGCTGTTCTCTACAGCTGACGATTCGTTACGTTTCAAGTGACTGTGAAATTCCAGGACTGCTTCCCCCATTTCTCTTTCCCTCTGCCTTTCTATCTCGATCCTTGGCTGCTTTCTACTAAAGATGCATTGTGTGGGTTTTGTATCGAAATGCCATTAGTTACGTGCTGGATTAGGCAATAAATAACAATATGAAGTCTGAATTATCGCACTCTATCTCTCTCTCCTTTTCCCGCTCGCATATGGATGGAGGACTGCCCACAGTCTGTGTGTTCTTATGTTTACGTTCCTCGTGTGTGTGTCTGCGTGCGTGCGTGAGTGCGTAAACGCACATATCTGCTTCTGCGTCAACAGGTGAAAGACAGGAAGGAAATGGGGCTGATCGGAGTTGCGTATAACGTGTGAGTGGTCGTGCACCGGTGCGTGTTTGTGCGTTTTGTAAGCATGACTGTTATTTCTGCGGTATGCTTTTGTACGAGTACTTAGTACGCACACAGAAAAGTCAAGAGCCATTTAAATGGCAGTCAGCAACAGTCAGCGCGTAGGACACACACGACAATGAGCCGAGGTAGACAGCTGGTTCGTCAATGCAGCGTGACAGTCGGAGAGACAGAGGGGATGGGTGGGGGAGCACTGCATGCTACCACAGGACGGGCTGTATAGATGGGCGAGGGCTGGGAGGTGGAACTCAGTCCGAACGTTGCGCTGGTTTTTTCTGTCAGATATTGCTTGCATGACAGTACCCCCTACCCAATAAAAAGGAAGCACAGAATGTGTGGCTAGGGTAGACCCGCTAATATTCCTAGACCCCCCTCTCCCCTCACCTTGCCACCTGTCACACCCTGGAAACGACACATGTTGATGTCGTGTGTCACAAAGGATCGTTCAATATTAAAAATGTGGACGTTCGATTGCGACCTTGTTTTGATAATGAGAGAAAGTGAGTCGACAGATGGACGGACAGACAGACAGACAGACAGACAGACAGACAGACAGACAGACAGACAGACAGACAGACAGACAGACAAAAGCAACACGACACCGCCTGTGACACGAATTGAAATCACGTAACATTGCAAATGCCAGAAGCAAATCTCTCACCAATACAGTAGTTAGGCCATTACAGCACCATGATTGCTGGCATTTAAAAGCCACGTACCAAACTTGCCATTTTACAAACTACATGCCTGTGCACTGGTTGTGTCCTGCGATATTTATTGATTGCTTAAATAGTAATATGTGAAAACTCTGGCAAGCACATCAGGTAACTGTGGTGGGAAAAGAGGAATTGCATGTAGTCTGTGACCATATTTCTCTCTAGAAAAATAATGTGTACAAGGCAGAAGAAGCATAGATATCCAAGGTCTGTTAAGAAGCATAACAGAAGCGAATGTATTGTAGACTTCTATATTTAACTTTTCTTTTCCTTATCCACCCACACGGAAAGAACACACAGACTAATATAGGAACAATGCAGTCTTTACATTGTCAGTGTACCTGACATGCACCATAACAGAATCTCGGTACACAGGGTTCTTACACAAGTGGAACTTTACATTTTTTTAAAAAAAGGTTCTTTCTGTGAAAGGTTGTCGTTGTTTGTGAGGATGTCTGACGTAAGCACAGTGGCATAAACTTAACATTTAAGCCCACCCCATCTGAAAGCGTTAAGACAAACTTGGCTGCTTCAGATAGCTTTGGTCAATTTTCTGAGACTCTGGCTTATCTCAAACTCTCGTGATAAACATGGTCTTAAATTTGCTCAGATTAGCAAGATGTCTTCACACGAGCGAACTTACAAAATCTTTTAGCAGCAGGCACTGCAGTGTAACATGAGAAACTCATTTCAATAGGACCTAATGCATACCCAGAATTGGGTAACTGAAAACTAGGGGAAGAGGAAGATAAAGAGAAGGAGAAATAGGAACAGAAAATAAACTTTAAAAAATAAGTAAACGTTGAAGAAAGACGCGCATGCCTTTTTTCGGAACGATTATCCCCAAAGACAACCATTTCAGCCGAAATTCAATACTAACAGCAGAACTTACAGCAATTCAAACTGTCCTTCAGCTGACGTTTCTAAAATAAAATTATAGCAACACAACAGCTCTTCCGACCTGTATCTGATTTTCAATGTATACCATTCAAGCTCAGATTTCAACCGCTATCTTGTACAGCAGTTCACTCAGAAATTCCAGAAAAAATTAAACAAAGAAATAAATATTAGGGCAAATATCCTTTGGCATATAACTCAAAAGATTGAGATAAATGGCAAATATGTCAGACTGGGCCAAAACTAAAACTTAGCATAACGTTGGGCTGCAATAGGATTGAGCCACGGAAGAATAGCCTCAGTATGCTAGCGGGAAGATCAAATCCTCCCATTTTTCTCCCCACCATAGTTCAAAATCACTGCAAGACGGACTCAGGCACTTTCCGTCTAAGCGAACATCAACGTCAGCCCAAACATGCAGGTAGAGTCGTGAATGTAATGAGGAGATTCAGCCAGGAAAAAAATGTGTCATTGAAACAAACACTGTATTATCATCAAAACCTACACAAATCTTTCGGAAAGCTGTCCACTGCACTGCTCTCAGACCAATATCTGCCTCACTGTGGACAGTGGCAGTTAACAGAAGAATAAAATGGCCTGCTTTAGTAAACTACTCTGTGTTGGCGTTGCAACTCCCTCTTTCGTGTTATTAAATGTCAGTTTTTAACCTGGAACACTGTACAATTATGGTACCACAGGGAGCTGGACGCCCATGCGAGTGGTAGGGTAGCACTTTGCACCTCTTTGTCGTGCCCTACTCCTTACCTCAGAGAAACCGCCTGACATTCATAAGACCACTTGTGTAAAATAACGATCAAAATATTAAGCCACACACCCATCCACTCACCCACCCACCCACTCGCTCGCTCACTCAGTCACTCACTCACTCACTCACTCACTCACTCACGTGCAAGAAACATCATACAGACAGTAGGCGCCTTTTGAACATGGCGCCATCACAAGCCTGACCTGGTTTTGACCACCAAACAGAAGAACTTGTCCTACACTCCCGGGGTGCGCTGCATAAGGGTTTGTGTCTCCTGTTTATACAGAAAGGTGCACGTAAAAATACACTGGCCGAACGCGTCTGCCGACCGCTCTTATGACCGGAAGCGAAAATACGAATACTTATGCAAACCAGCTCTGTCGCGCTCTCGAAAGACTAGTGGCTCACCATCCCTTCGCACCACTCCAGACCCCTGGAGATGGTCTGCAGGTCATGGGGTCATTCCACAGCGTGATCGGACTGGCGGCGCGACAACTGGCAGTAACAAGCGAAAGACACAGAGTGCAATATTTCGCCGTTATTATTCGCGTCAACAGTCCGACAAGTGCCGCCTATCGACCTTCTCAGTGCCACCTGACCCCATCCTCGACAAGAGCCCGCCTTAACAATCACCAGGCCTATATGCTAATCGCATATGTGCTCATCATGGTATCAGTACTCATAAAAACGCCTCGGTTGGCTGTAGCATTCCTCGCCACCCCACCGACTGGCACGCTCTGCTTCCTATGCTCTCTTTCTCTCTCCCACATTCTCTTCCCGTACATCGACCGTGCATGATCAGCGTCTTTGTCAGCTAAGTTATCTTTAATTTGTTGTTATCTGTTTGTGCCGTCCTGAAGAAGGGGCCATGCCCTGAAATGTTGACTTGTTGTCTAATTCTCTCTTGGCTAAGTTCCTTTGTTGTACTATTATTGCCCCAAGCCGCAGTCACCTGTTTCTTTTCTCTTTAAAAAAAATACACAAAGCTAGTTGTCATGCACGTGATATGTTCTAAGCCCTCTTCCTTACGCAAGCACGCGCGCTCCAGCGCTCTCACAAGAATATATTTCCATATTCATGAACAGTTTCGCATGGTAAGTAGCATTTAGTTTAGGTTTATTTTCCCTTTGGACTCGTCTGTTCAACATTAATAAACGAGAAGGCCTATCTTGCTACAGAATATATATATATATACTTTACTTTCCTTTCAACCTAAAGCCTGATCTCTCCATCACTCATCTTCATCCCGATACTTTTGAGTAATTCCGTATTTTATTGGATTTAATAATTACAGTGTGAGTAACTGAAAAGAAAGATGCATTAATCAATCACGATTGCATCACGTCAAGTTAAATCGTTCCTACCCTGTGCTACGAGTGATTTGATAATCTATATTTCTCTCTCCTGTGCGTCAAAGCGAGGCTCTCCAAGGCAAAAGAAGCATGCGGCAATTTCCATGTAGTCTACACAATTACGAAGTGCAGAAGGCAGTTTGCCAGAAAGTGCTGTATGCCAGTCCTTGGCGGGGAATCGATGGCTTAGTGCGAACCAGCGTCTCATTCCTGTTCGAGACATTAAAAAGCTGACAGGAACAGTCGACCTGCTTCACAAATTTGTAAGAAATCTGGTCATCAAACTCTCTCTGACAAACCTATCAATACGTTGAAGCAACGAGTTTCCCTGTCACTGTCACTTGAAGTAACCAATTCACCAGCGAACGTTGGGTACTGAGGTGTGCGTGCGTGAGTGAGTGAGTTAGTGAGTGCGAAGTGTGGCAGTAATAACGTGAATAAGAGAGAGAAAGGGTGAAAAAAGCATTACACAGGTGGCTTTTATTACAAAAGGGGTGATGAATATTTTCCCCTTTCCATATAAATAGCAAGTGAAGCAGGAGTAAAATTAAAAGGCGTCTCGTTAGAAGGGTAATGGACGGAAATTTTGAGCGCCATTACGTCCGCTCGATTCTGACTTTGGCACAATGAAGAGCGGAAGCGATGCCTTACAGCGGCAAGCATCGTCAGAGAAATAAGTAAGGAAGTGACATCAAAGTTCCTATAGCCAGGCATCAGGTTCGTGACATCACAACCTAGCTCTACTTGCTAAGCTCACGTTTATGAACCACGTCCCTCTATAAAAGATAAGCTATTAAATACCGTGGGCGTTTAAGCCATTTTCACATGGCTCGACAACCCGAATGAAAAATATTGCACAGAACCAGTCCTGCAACCGACGGGGAAAAGTAATTGAAAAAAATAGTCGCCACAATATATTATCATCATTACGCTGAACCACAGACGCCTTCGCTTCATCTCACCACCACCACCACCACCACCACCACCCCCCCACCACCACCACCACCAGCAGCAGCAGGATGGTACTCCCAGAATAATAATTTTAAACTAAGCTGAAGAGTGGGAGAAGGAGATATACAGGAGCATAACTTAGTCAAACAGGGACTGATATTTCATTTGGACAAAATCTATGGGGACATACTAGAACAGTGACTGGCATTTCTTGTGGGCACAACTTCTTGGGACATAACTTAGAAGAACAGGTGCTGATGTTTCTTTTGGACAAAATCTGTGGGGACATAATAGAACGCTGACTGACATTTCATTTTCTTGTGGACGCCCTCTAGAAACGTAATTTATTAGAACGTACATGGACCGATATTCATTTTCGACAAAATATAACTTGAAACACTTTTGATAACCTCTGTTGTCATTACTTTATTTAGTCATTCTTTGATTGATTATGCGTGCATGCGTACGTGCGTGTGTGTGTTTGTGTTGCGTTTTTAGGAAGAATGGATTTTGCGTTTCTACAGGAAATGAAATAAAAAACGGGAAAAGTAGCTCTCCTGCCCTGCCATCATCATCAAAATGGGATTTTCTGTGCAGACAGGATTTTTTGATACAGTCTTGTTGGGAAAAAAATTGTTTTGGAAGAAAATTCTCGATCCATCTCAAAAGGGAGGGAACCTTTTTCTGTTTGATGGATGAATCAGTGATCTGCAGCGCGCACAATACCCGCAGACACCAATTTCGCTTTTACTTTTGGCAGATAAATACTATTGTACAAGCAGTTCGCCACATGTGCTCAGCATTACATATCATTTTCCTCAAGCTGTCTACATCTATTCACATAAAGTGTTCTTGACCATTATACGGCCTGTTCGGAATCTGCCCTTTTCATTTTCGTTGACGGATTTGTGCAATATAGTGAAGCTTGTTAATATTGTGTTCATGCACAATTATTTTTGAATGAAGAGTATAAATAGGTTCTGTGTGAAATCGATGTCTGAAAACTATAGCTATTTCCCAGTTCATAATTAACAAAATGTTAAAAGCTTGCTACAGTACAATTTCGTTTTGAAAAAAAATGGCTGGGTTTAGTAGGCTGCACGATTCTACTTTCCCAAATCTGGGCCGAAGCTATCCCTTCCCCAACTCTTCCATTCGCACCATACAGGAGATCGAGCATTACGTCACAAAATTCACATTGATAAGATGTACTTTTCATCCTTCAACAAAACGAGGGAAAAAAACGGGAAAAAAAAGACGAGAGAGAAGGGAGCGGGGCAAGACCTTGGTCTGTGCAAACTGCGGGCGATAACGCTCCCCCCGCCCAAAGATCAGCCCCTCCCCTTCTCCCCAACCATCAAAATTTGTAGGTGCTTCAAAGTCTCGCCTTTTCGTCGTTCGCCAGAGAGACTAGCAGACTTGTGCAACCCGCTGTCATTAGCCGTCACATGAGCACGAAGCGAAGTCTGAGCTGTGCGTAACAGGACGGGGGGAAAGAGGGGGCCGGACAAACGTGTGTGAAGTGATGCAAACGTGTCAACACAAAATTCAAGATCGGCAAGCGGAAAGACTAACATTTACGAACTTCACTGCCTCTTACTCACACTACACTACACGTGGGCAAACTTCCTCTTACACCCACACCGTGTGTGCTGGATTTCACTTTCCCTCCTTCCCACCACACGAAGCTCGTTTACAAAACCAAACACAAACAGCGAAGAAAAATGTCTGGCAGTTTTATTCATATGTGACACAAATTATAAAAGAAAAGATTTCCTGTATTTATGATGTTGACTTCAAGGACAAATTCAAGATTCTCTCTTTCTCTCTCTCACACACACACTTTATGCTATCTTCAGTAATTTCTACTAGCACTACATAAACCACTAAGGGTAAAAAAAAAATGCATGGGTATATATAAACATATATGCAAAGCGAAAATGCAAACTGAACATGTGATGGATTCTTTCTGTTTCCCTAAAATAAAGGAACTGTCAGTTTATGAGCCCTTAATTCCACCACAGCTTTCTGTGGATGTCGAATTGGGCCCCACAGAGCTATTATTCTGGTCTGGTGCTTGGCTGCTGCTGTCTGTTCCCTCAACTTGCTCTTCTTCCTGTAATTGACAACCAGCAGTGTGCCCATGAAACTTGTTCGATAAGTCACTGTGTGTGGTCCCAGACTGAACCATCAGCAGCCAGATTAACTATCACTAAAGAAAATGAAAGCAACAAGTTTGACAATGGACAGAAAGCGAGTGTTGCAAGTAGCAACAAGTTTGACAATGGACAGAAAGTGAGTGTTGCAAGTAGCAACAAGTTTGACAATGGACAGAAAGCGAGTGTTGCAAGTAGCAACAAGTTTGACAATGGACAGAAAGCGAGTGTTGCAAGTAGCACCAAGTTTGACAATGGACAGAAAGTGAGTGTTGCAAGTAGCAACAAGTTTGACAATGGACAGAAAGCGAGTGTTGCAAGTAGCAACAAGTTTGACAATGGACAGAAAGCGAGTGTTGCAAGTAGCAACAAGTTTGACAATGGACAGAAAGTGAGTGTTGCAAGTAGCACCAAGTTTGACAATGGACAGAAAGTGAGTGTTGCAAGTAGCAGCAAGTTTGACAATGGACAGAAAGTGAGTGTTGCAAGTAGCACCAAGTTTGACAATGGGCAGAAAGCGAGTGTTGCAAGTAGCAGCAAGTTTGACAATGGACAGAAAGTGAGTGTTGCAAGTAGCAACAAGTTTGACAATGGACAGAAAGTGAGTGTTGCAAGTAGCAACAAGTTT
>SMGT01005561.1:39508-57492 GCA_004794575.1 Lanistes nyassanus
TGACAATGGACAGAAAGTGAGTGTTGCAAGTTATGGGGAAAGTGTAAGAACTTACAGACTGGTCAGTTGGGTCACAAGCTTCACAGTGCCAGGTGTATCCACGAACTTTAGGCGATTTCTTCACAGGTGGGTCTAGGCATCCAAAGTGGTAAGACAGAAGGCACTCGTCACACCTGGTTTGTCAGAGAACAAGAACAGCTGATCACCAAACGTCTGCCATTCAGCAAAATTGGTCACAGTGCACATACACAAGTGTGTACACATATGTACACGCACGCAATGACGGAAAAACAAACAAGAACAAGGGCCAACTCTGCTAACGCCTCATAGTGAGGATGGATCAAGTTCTATAACTCATCTTTCATTCAAAAGCAAGATTTAAATGAAGTAAACTGAACTGAGGACAGTCCCGGCCAGGTTGAATCTCTACACTGATACTGATCTGGCAGTGGTATGCAGCTGCTGTAAATCTTTTTGTCAAAACATGGTTCAGCATCCCTTGTTGAACCAGATAAGCCAATCCACCAGAAGCCAGGAGTGAAGTGATGGGAAATGAAAAGAGGTGAAACACAAGGTGTACCACATTATGCATAACAAACCCTTCTTCAAACCAAATGCATGTATGCTATCAACATAAAAAAATGTAAATGGCTTGCTTCCGTGGAAAGTGTAGCGCTTTGATGCCATGTAGAGCAGTTTAGATGTAATGCACAGAAACACAGTATGGGAAATACAAATGTAGTTTGGTGAGTGCTGTGAAGCAAAACAATGTGTGTTTGTACACCCACCTCACAGTGTTGGAAACGTCCCCTGCTTTGTTGCACACCACACAGACTGTAGCAGTGTCATCCTTCTTTAATCGCACCACAGGATTTGGTTGTACAGATGCTCTCAAAGTCTTCCCTTCCTGAACCTTTTTGGAAGGATCAATAGCATTGTTTTGGAAGAAAAATGAATGAGGTCAGTTTTTGCATGCATAATACTGGCTGTCGATTCAGGTCACTTGAAAACTCTTAATGAAATCAGCATGCCTGCCATGCTCTCCTTTGTTTTAGAGAAAACCTTTGTGATTTGTAGTAATAATAATAACACAAAATATTTGTATAGAGCTCCAACTGAGCTCACAGCGCTTTACAGTACACACAGCACACACAATACATTGGAATCCATCATTCATTCGCACAAATGGATAGCGCATAGAGTAACTGATAGGCAAGATGAAGAGATGAGTTTTAAGGGCAATACAGAAGGAATCTGAGTTATTGCAGATACTGGCAGGAAGAGAATTCCAAACCGTTGGAGAAGAGAAAAAGAAAAAGCCCTGTCCGAAAGACTTTGTTTTCCCAAAAGCATTCCTTCCAACTTAGCAGTAGCCCTACAAGCATACTTTACAAAAGGCAAGAACTAATGATTACAGAAAGTCTTTACATACTGTTACATCCAAGCTGCCTGACATCTGAGATGTGAGAGACCCGAAATCCAACATGCTGGTTGAGATGTTGGACTTCGGGGTCTCTCACATCTTTCAACATCATAAAGTCACATGAAATATTCTATGCATTCTTGTTACAATCAGATGCCAAGAAATCAGCACAAATCACTAAATATGATGATAATAAACTCCAGTGGCTTTTGCTTCCTAAGATACGAAGTGAGTGGAATGCTAATTGATTAAGTGGCTGCCTGAATTATCCCATGTATTAAGAAAATTAATGCACAGAATATTTCACGTGACTTTATGATGTTGAAAGATGTGAGAGACCCCGAAGTCCAACATCTCAACCAGCATGTATTAATGTAAGAGTTGTGTATAGTGTAAACCAGGTTTTGTAAGTTTTCCTTCAAACAAGTGTTTATAAAACAAGAGACTGACGTTCCAGTAACACAGGTTCCATTGTATACCTTCTGTTTGTCCTGAGGAGCATATTTTCTGTTGGCTTTTGATACAGGAGCTGTTGTGTTACAGGAGACCGCAGTATCTGTTGTTGTCGGTGTGCTAGTGGAACTGTCAGGTTTTTTTCTCTTTTTGCTCTTGCTGGGCGCTGACTTTTTAACCTTTTGTACAAAACATAAATAAAATCAATTCAGTACATATCAGTGATGGGCAATATGGTAGCCCAGTGGTCCCAGACAAATAGAAATCTTGCCAGACCACTAAAAAGGGTCGATTGGACTATTAATCTTCTTTCGACTGGGTGAGAAAACAACTTGGGTCAATGGAAATTTCAGTGGGCTAGAGAATGTCAAAAGTTCAGAAAATTTTGGAGCTTCCCCATTCCTGCATATGGATTAGATATGTCACACCGTTTAGATAATAAGCACCAACATTTTGCCAGACAAAACCCCATGCATGCTTGTCTCCCCTCCACCCATCAAACCCACGTGCAAGTGGCAATCCATCCGCACCCATTTCATAACAGACACAGGGTGAAAAAATTGCAGATCTGAAGATAAACCTTTGCCAACATGTCCATGTGTTGCATGTGTCGGTATTTAGCAGGTTCTTTGATGGTCTCACGCAGTCGGCGCGGCTCATCAAGAAAACGAGCTCCGCTGCCATCTGTACTATCGCTGGCAGATGTAACACACTGAGAACATTGCCTGCAGCAAACAGACAGACAAACAAACTGTTCAAGGCTTGGTAAAAATTAATGTACTTTGCTTGTTTTTGTTAATTACCAATCCAAACTACATTGCTTCCTGTATTCAATAATGAGCAGCAGTTTTCATTTTAAGACAATCTGGCTTTCCAGATCCTCTATTTTTTTTAAACTAAAGTTTTCACTATGTGTATAAATCTAAACCAATCAGTATTTTTTTAATCCAGGTGCTTTATATTTGTGTCACTGCACCACGAAACCAGTCCTAAGTCAGATGGGGCAGTTTGTAGCTACAAGCAGAAATAGGTCAATGGGGGCAATCTGGTCCAATTTCACTTTTTCCAATAACAGCTTTCTTATGACTGTAAATTACCATATAGACGCAAAATTTGCCCTCAAATTTAACTAGAATTAGGTGAAAATTGAGCATTTGTGTGCTCAATCGATCAATAATAACCTGCAAAATTATCCACAAAAGCTTATTTTCACAGCCTTTTATTATAATCTGGGACATTAAAATGTAATTTTTGAGTGTAAATTGTTGAGATTTATCTCTCTAGCCAATTGTGTGCAATTATGTAAACATTGGAAAGATTTGGACCCCCGTTGTATGGTACTGCATGCTGAAACTTTGGAGCCCATTTTCTCAAAATGGCTGCAACCCATATTTAGACCTTCAACACGCCACACCTCTCTTACTGAGGTAGGACAATGGTTCTTATATCAACACGATCAGGAAACATTATGACTTCAAAAATATATTTAACTCAAAACACCTGATTAACCACTTAAGACTGGTTTTGTGATGCAGCAACACATCTGTGAATATAAACAGTCTAGTTATATCCATTTACTAATCAAAGGATCCACATTTCCACATGAAGATCCAGTTTTCTTGTTTTAACTAAGCAACAAGGCAAGGGCCAACCATTTTCCAAGATACACATTCTCACCATCCCATAAGCTTGGTCTTCTTTGGCATGCGAGTCAGCGGTGGATCAAGGCAGCCGAGATGATAGTGTTTGTGACAGCTGTCACATTTGGCCAAAAGGTGCTGGTCTGTCGTCTGTCGGCATATGCCGCATCTGTCAACACGCACCCAGCAGCAACCAGTCAGACCTACCTTTGCGCACATCAGTTGCTGCTATGCTTGTACAACAAACTACATTTTTCTTTTACCACTGTCTTCAAATTCTTACAATCAAAAGGACCACAGGCCAGAAGAAGTATGTCACAATAACAATAAAGTATTAAAAACTGTCTACGTTCTCTGGTCCCCTCAATCCACACACACTTCCTTCAAGCCTTCTCTCTCATTGTCATACACTCGGTCATCATAGACATTCTGCACCATTTGTCTACACGAACCCTTTTTTTCCAGATGTGTCCTCAATGTAGTGGGAAGCAGAAGGAAACCGAATCACACCAATGCATCAAGAAGTAAATCAGGTAAGTCTTTTGGTAAGTCAGGTAAGTCTTTTGGTAAGTCAGGTAAGTCTTTTGGAAGGAAATCATAATGTAAAGAGATCTGTTCAGAAAGTAAAAGTTTCTTACTGATGGATAAGTGCTGGAGACAAGCAGTTTGTCTCCTTTTTTGCTGGGGAACGCTGACGCTTTTTTGGTCGAAACATTTCTGGTACCACCACTGCCTGCAGAAACACCAAGATATTGCTATACTCCTAAATGGACTATTTCAAGATATTGCTGGACTCCTAAATGGACTATTTCACTGCCTGCAAAAAACACCAAGATTAGATATCACTGGAGTCTTGAATGGATTATTTCAAGGTATGTGCAATGATATACAGGATCAATTATTTTTAAAACGGTATCAAAAATAACTATTTTCACATTTTGTTTACCTTTCCACCAATATCAGCCAATATACTCCAAAGTTTTTCTCCTTCCTTGCGCTGTTTTCCTACTAGCTCATGCAGTTTGTCCAACTCCAGTGAAAGCTGCAAGAAAATCAGGAAAAAGTAGTCAAATATTTCCCTCCCCTAAAACCCATCCCACCAGCCAGTCTTATGCAGCTAGATCCACGCAGAAAATGTTTAGCAAATAAAAACACATGCGAATGCAAAAACAAGAGACCTCTTCAAAGAAATTAACGTTTGCATAAAACATGAAAAAAAATCTGCTCTCCAGTAAGATGACCAACTTTACTAGATAAAAGACTTCTGTAATTTCTGTGTTATCTTCCGTAATGCAGAAGCTTTTTCATACATGCAAGTACTTTCAAGTTTCGCTGAAAATGCCCTTGTCTTTGGAGTATACTTTTGTATTTAATACTCAATATTTTTCAGACAAAGTTTATCTCTTCTTGCGTATTTCAAGAGTAACTGAAAGAAAAAAGAATATATCAAGCATTACCTGTTCATATTGGCCTCGCAGTATTTTCTCTTGCTCTTGAAGCTTGCGGTTTTGAGCTGTCAGATCTTTAACATTCTCCCGCATGCTGTCAATCTTTGTGTTTCGTCCTGAAATATGCAATGGACATTTTTCAAATGCCATTGGTGAAAAAATATGCCACGGACTGCAAAATCTACAGGACTGCAAATGTCAACATGCATTGTTTTAAAAATGCTAACTGGGCTCATGGGTACTCTGTGGAAACACACCACTACTGAAAATATATAATTATTATTACACTCCAACACATAAGATCTCTTATTTCTCTCAAATAAAAGTAGTCATCCTTTCCGTGACTGCTAACTTTCTACTACTTCTTGAAGGCTATTGTCTGAAGGGAAGCCAATCTTGAAATAAATCAGAGTGGACTGACCAGGGTTGAGTAGCCTACGAAACTAAAACTTAATAATAGATGGAAAGTGTATGGACTCGTAAGTCCAACAACTGGCTGACCGACTGCATAATCTCCCAGCTGCTTGTACAAAGTAGGTAAATATGACTATGACAATGACCACATGCATGCATGTGTGTATGCACACACACACACACACAGTTACATACCCAAGTAGTACTGTATGAATTCTGATGAAAAAGCTGGTGTTATATGTGACTTTTTACGGGCCTCAGCTTTCTCTGGCTGGGCGTCCTCAACCTGCAGGAGAAAAAAAAAGGGTTTTAAAAAAGTGGAACTGAGATCAAAATGTCTTCCAAGTCTTATCACTTAATGCATTAAACTCATACACTACTCCGTGCCATGTAGTCTCTGTTAAAACACAAATAAACTCCGACACAAACACTTTTACAGTTGTAAAACTTGTTAATATTACATTCTCCTTGACACTTGATGGGTACAAACACTACAGGAGATGCATCTCACAAGCATGCAGGGGGTCATGGAGCAACATTCTCAACGTGCATGCAAAAGAACTGCCTCTGTTACACCTGCCACCATCACCCACACTACACAGCACATCGTCACCAGATACCCACATGTGTTATTATCCCCATGAGTTCAGCCATCACCCACACTACACAACACATCGTCACCAGATACCCACATGTGTTATTATCCCCATGAGTTCAGCCATCACCCACACTACACAGCACATCGTCACCAGATACCCACATGTGTTATTATCCCCATGAGTTCAGCTTTCCTCAGAAAGGCTTTGACGGCATAAGGACTGGTATGAAGATGTCTCACCATCTTCTGAGTTGGAACTACCATCATAAAATCAGGCAAACTTATTGATTCTGCACTCATATAAACATTCATAGAACAAGTCTGTGATAAAACACCAATTGTTAAACTCTCTATACACTGCAATATGAGCAAATAACACAATAAAAAGGACAGCTGTAATATTCACATATCTTCTTCTCTACCTGTACAGGGAGAAGAGAAGGATAACAGCTCACGAAACGTGAATCTCATCTCATCTCTGACCTGTGACCTAGAAGGTTGTACGAGACCCTTGGTATGCAGCTTCTGATAACCTTTGTCATCCTGATCTGTTTTTCTGCTGTACAAAGCAGGGCAGGGATCCCAAGTGCTGTCCATTCCTTGATGCTGTCAAGCCAGCTTTTTCTTTGCTCTCCTTTTTCCACCTTCCGTAATGACTCTCTCTGATGTTGCAGGTGTTTCTCAATAATGACTCAGCAACTGAAGATTTGTTCCACCATGCTCATCTCCAGTCTGAAGCCAGCTTGTTCCTCTACCAGTACTTTTTCTGCCTGGGCTTTTACTCTGCCGAGTATGATTTTGAGCATGCCTTTGGTGGGGTGGGTGATGAAGCTTTCCTGCAGTTCAGGCATTTCCAGCTGTTACCCTTCTTGCAGGCATGTTTGTGTGGATATGATGGGTTTTGTAGAAAATTTTTAAGGTTCTGGAGGCCATATAGGCCACCTGGCAGAGTTAAAGGGGAATGACCATAGCAGAGTCAGGGGCACAGCCCCATAAAGGTGAAATATGTTTTCAAATTCTGAGGTAAAAATGTAAATTATATTTCTTGACAATTTCAGTTCACTTTCAACTGAAAGTTGGTTTATGAAACTCCACTACAACATACTGTGCATTATGCTTTGCCAGGAATCCACAGTTCTCGATACACTGAGAAAGTTTGACAGTTTCATATTTATATCCTAGCCAGTCCCATTTCCATTTATTCTTTACAGTTACATGATCAATTTCTCATGTCAGTGTACTCCTATGTACAATGTATATGCATATGCTAATTTTAAAGTGATTAATTTCTGCTTGTGCAGATAGATGTTACAAACCACGAACTAAGAAATGGGAAAGACCGTGGGCATAAAGTTGAATGATGCAAACAGCACATGCACGAATAGTTCCACAGAAACCTGTCTATTTTGCAGTTATAACGGTGATTTGCTTTTCGGCGTTTGGCCACAATTTGTTTCCTTCAGTCTCCCCACCCCCATTTTAGCCTTTCATGGAAAATCACGAAAAATGAAAAATGTGGCAGTATGTCTGTTCTTAGGGAGCTATAGCACGAGGGATTGCATCCATGCTACTAACCACTTTATGGACTAACAAATTTTCTGACCAAGTGTGGTCATCATCATTTTCCTTCTGGAATCTTAATGGTGCCAAAAACATGGAAAACTCACCCCATGCAGGCGGTCGCTTGCTTCGGGATGTTGAGTACTTTTCCCTGTGTCTACTCAGTTTCCTCTGAAATCGTGCCTGTCAAAATAAATAGTTGGGAGTGAATTTCAAGCTATCTAAATGAAAACAGCCATTGAGCATTTGCTTAAATTTATAAAATAAGATATCTGTTAAATACAGCCTACCTGCTCTTTTTCATCGTCAATGACTTTTGGAGTATAAGAGCGAACATGTGACTGAATGGCTAACCAATGGCGGCGCTGGACTTTTACTGTCGACTTGTCAGCATGCTGTTTGCAGTAAGCAAAAAATGGATCTGCAACATGCTGAAAAGAATAAAAATATTCAGGAGAAGACTCACTCCAGTTATGTTCTACTGAAAACAGTGACACTTTTGTAGGAAGAAACCGCGTACACGATTTGAAAGCGGGATCACACATTTAGAGGAAGACATAGTGCCGACAATTTAAAAGCAGAATTGCACACAAGAATCAGACACCTACCAAGGCTTCATCTGGAGCAGCTTCGGTTAGAAGTCCTTCCTTCTGAGCGCTGACAGAGTCATTAACAAAAAATTAAAAGCTGAAAAGCTCATTTAAAAAAATCATGTTACAAAATTCTATAATTTGTGTCCTCCATTAAGCATAAAGGTATGAAAAAGAAATATTACTTGCGAAGATGGACGGTACCACAAAAAATATGTAATTAAAAAGGTATGCTTTTTGCTAAATTTTGAATATATACATATAAACAATTCTTTCACTAAAAACCTGTTGTCTAACATATCCTGCAAAACTATTCTGGGGAATTATAATCAATAAGAAGTGCATGAGATGCTGTATTATAAGGATATTTTAAAAATTGGGTATGTTATTCTCACTAATATTGTATACATTTTCTTGATTGAACAAAAGCTGTATATAAACATTATATGCATTCTAGTTGCACATATTTAACAAGCAAAACTCTTTCATACTGCTTATGTATATTTTCTTAAAAGTAGTCAGCAACTAAAATTATGTATTTATGTTCAATTGCTTACCATGTTACATGAAAGAAAGATCGACACATGCCAGCATCACAAGAAATGCATACTCCAGTGCGGCTGAACCGTGCATCTTCACATAATGAGCATTCCTGAAACATAAACCATGTTTCTTTTTATATTTTGTGTTCATAAAAGTAACAACAAAGCGACAGATACGAAGTCAACATTTTGTGGCATGGCCCCTTCTTCAGGATGACACAAACATATAACAACAAATAAATAAAATGGTCACTTAGCTGACAGAGATGTTGGTCATCCAGCCTTAGTGTTTTAAGTTCAATCCTGTGGGGATCATGGTGCCAAAAATGAAAATGAAATGAGACTCCATGTTCTTGCAGTCTATAGAGTCTCCAGCCATTTGCTCTGTCAGTTAGGTGACCATTTTATTTATTTTTTGTGTGTGTCATCCTGAAGAAGGGGGCATCCCCATAAACGTCGACTTTCTGTCTGCTAAAGTCTCACTTTGCCAACTTCTCTTTGTTGTTAATTTAATTACCCCAAGCCACAGTCACCTGTTTCTTTTAATAATAGTAGAAAAAAATTTCTCTGAGAATACCGGGAAGACAAGCCTTATGGCTAAATCTTTAGGGGTCTACTCTCTTTTACCATGGAAGGTTTCTCTGATAAACTGGCACTCCTGAAGAATTCATCTGTGATAAACTGAAATGACTAGAATCTGTACATTATTCCAGCCTTGCATTCATTTACATGTATATAAGTATAGGGACACTTATTTTGGTTGTTTATTCTGCATAGACTTATTTATTCAGGGAAATTTGCTAACCCTCAACTATTGTTTATATGAAACAAATCCATGACAAGCCTCTTGTAAAAATCATTTTCTTTGCATTCCCTAACAATCAAAGGAACACCCCAATTTTTCATCCAAGATATATGGTCTACTATGGTTTATTCCTGATTGTTGCTTGCACCAACTATCTTAATGGACTGTTGCCTCCAGAGATTACTTTCAGTGTTTACCAAAAGTGAAAGGTACCAAAAATAATCATAAAGCGAGGATTGTGCAAAAGCATTCTAAAGCAATCCTTAATCATGGTTACGGCTCGTACAGACTAAACACGTGAAGTAATTAACGCTTTTACTTTTGTCCTCAACACTGATCAGTGCCTTTCATAGTTTTAGTGCTTAGCTAAAGCAAACAATTTCAGTCTAGTCGACCCAGTTCTCAGCTTTGTTGTCACCACTTACTGGCTGGCTGCCTGATTTTCTTGAGAAAGACCCAAAAAGTAATGTGCCAGAAATGCCAATTCAAGACCGTCCCAAGAAAGTTCTGCACAGTGTAGTAATGCAAGTATTATTGCATCTTTTCTTGCTTGTAAACCTCTGGAAAAGTGAGCTTTTTGCTTCTTGTGAACATCAGAATCTTCCCACGCTTTCAAACTCTCTTCTCTCATGGTCCGTCTCATTTACACATGCACATATGCATGCACATCATAAGCAAGCTGATCAATGCGAGGATTTTTAGTTTTACTAACAGCTAGCAACATGCTAAAGGCATGGACACAACAGAGCACAACTGATCACCCAATCCATTACCTGCAGAAACAACGCAAAGATTTAGCAAAAGGCAGATTGTCTGTTAAAGGACTTGCTTTTGCCTTCTATCATCTTTCTTATAGTTGAAGACTGTGAAACTCTAACATTTTAGATGAGAAGATACACACCTTGGCTCCCCACTTGCTGTAGGACATTTCAAATAATGTCACTGGACACAGTCTGTCCACATCTCCAAATGCCACGCCTGGTGTGTACAGGGCACACACAATGTGAACCCACCTACATCAAAACACAAAACACATTATATTCATCGTATTACAAAAAACTACTGCATACCTTTATATATATATATATCATATATTTTCAGTAAAGATTCATCGATGTCCTGCTTTGTCTCTACCTTAGTATCACCACATGCATTCTCATCAATTCTTTCACTCACTGGCCCAGTCATCTAGCTCAAGGAATGAAGCAAACTAAAAAGATGAAAGTAGAGTCTTCAAGACAATTCAAACAAGCTTAACAATTATCTTCCACATAGACTTCAACATAAGTTTTTCCACATAGCAGAGTACACAAATATCCTAAGCAGGCATGCTACAGAATTAATCCTTATCATCTTTCATATTCTTAATTCCAAGCTGATTTAAAACATGTTCAGCTCACTTTCCAGCATCTGTCTCTTTGTAAATTCCTCCAGAATTTGGGCAAAGCTCGCAGTGCTGTGCAAGTGTATATAAAAAACTATTGAGTACAACGCATCAAATACAATATGTTGTTTCATATACATGATATAGTGATATATACTCTTTGGTTGACAGCAACAGAATATTTTACAACAGTGCATACCCAACAAGCGCAAGCATTATCACAGGGATTGGGGAAGGCTGAATATTTTAGATAACTTAACAATCCTCACACAATGAATATACAGTCAAAGCATGCATTTATTTGTTCTGATGTGTGTATCATTTAAATTTCAATTTTTTAATAAGTCACCTCTTTTATGTTTAACTCATAAACACATAACTTCCAAATGCTGACTGGTGTCACAATACATTTATTTACATTTACAGATATAAAGTTAATGTATTGTTCCAAATACTTACAGGTGTCACACCAGCTTTACACGCATCACAAAACCATGGCTCTGTGCTCGCTGAGGACTCTGTGCTAGCCGAGGAGTGGCTTTCACTGATGCCGTAACAACCTAATCAAGGGACACAAGCAAGTCAAGGGACACAAGCAAGTGCTTTTTTGCATTTCTGAAGGAAGATGTTTCCAACTACATGTATAGTACCATAACCACACACATTGAAACAAATATCTATGGTGTGGGATTAAGAAGCCAGAGGGGAAAACAACTTCAAAATGTACATTTAGGAATGTGTAATTTTTACAAGTTGCTTTTATGCACATCAACAAATAAATGCTTACCTCTATTAAACTTAACAATTAGCTTCAACATGATGATGATAACTGGAATCATGATATTCAATAAAGCAGCAACAACAAAAAAACCGAACTTGAAATTTCCAGTCAACTGTAACAAAATAATGCTCTGGTAAATAAAAATTAATGCTGTGTACCTTCATGAACAGATATGCCACAGTTATCACATTCCACAATTTCATCGTCATCTGCACTGTAACAAAGAAAAGATGACAGACATAAACTGAGACGTTTAACTGTGGAACACGTAGTAGCCCGTATCATGTGGACATGTCATAGTGGTCATAGGAGAAAGTTTAAGTCATGTTAGATATGGACACTGTTAGCCCGTATCATGTGGACATGCCACAGTGGTCGTAGGAGAAAGTTTAAGTCATGTTAGATATGGACACTGTTAGCTGGTCGTAGGAGAAAGTTTAAGTCATGTTAGATATGGACACTGTTAGCCCGTATCATGTGGACATGCCATAGTGGTCGTAGGAGAAAGTTTAAGTCATGTTAGATATGGACACTGTTAGCCCGTATCATGTGGACATGCCATAGTGGTCGTAGGAGAAAGTTTAAGTCATGTTAGATATGGACACTGTTAGCCCGTATCATGTTATCATGTGGACATGCCATAGTGGTCGTAGGAGAAAGTTTAAGTCATGTTAGATATGGACACTGTTAGCCCGTATCATGTGGACATGTCATAGTGGTCATAGGAGAAAGTTTTAGTCATGTTAGATATGGACACTGTTAGCCCGTATCATGTGGACATGTCATAGTGGTCGTAGGAGAAAGTTTTAGTCATGTTAGATATGGACACTGTTAGCCTGTATCATGTGGACATGCCATAGTGGTCGTAGGAGAAAGTTTTAGTCATGTTAGATATGGACACTGTTAGCCCATATCATGTGGACATGTCATAGTGGTCGTAGGAGAAAGTTTTAGTCATGTTAGATATGGACACTGTTAGCCTGTATCATGTGGACATGCCATAGTGGTCCTAGGAGAAAGTTTTAGTCATGTTAGATATGGACACTGTTAGCCTGTATCATGTGGACATGCCATAGTGGTCGTAGGAGAAAGTTTTAGTCATGTTAGATATGGACACTGTTAGCCTGTATCATGTGGACATGTCATAGTGGTCGTAGGAGAAAGTTTTAGTCATGTTAGATATGGACACTGTTAGCCCGTATCATGCGGACATGCCATAGTGGTCGTAGGAGAAAGTTTTAGTCATGTTAGATATGGACACTGTTAGCCTGTATCATGTGGACATGTCATAGTGGTCGTAGGAGAAAGTTTTAGTCATGTTAGATATGCAAAATGCTGTAGCTGCAATGTCAATGTTCTTTCACCACATGGCATATTTCCTACCGCAAGAGGTGTCTTATTTCCATTCCCACTTCCACTTTACATGCCAGAAACATTTTCGTACAGTCCCCATGTTCTAAAACTTCATTTTCACTAATCCCAATCACACAATGGAAATCTTGCTTGCTTAATGATCTGAAGGAGAAAAGGAGTGGACAGGAGAAATATGACTCCACTTTAAGTTCCACAACTCTGGCTGTATCCAGAAAAGTTACACACATGGTCTATGTTGCAGATTTGATGTTTAAAAAAAATTAAGTTTAGATTGAAGTATCATTATATAGTTGTATATAACTACACTGATGTGTAGGACACAATGATCTCTTACCTCTGGTCAGAGAGACATACGCAGCAGATAAGGACTTTGATCTGTCCCTGTGTCTGCCCAGATAAGGGGCTGCTACTGTTGGGTTCCTCACTGGACTTTACATGGGACTAAACAAAAATGAATAAACATATTAATAAATCTATCAATGAATGATTCAGACAGCCAATGTAACAATCCTAACAAAAATACAGAACACTCTAGAAAAACCACACGCGAAAAGCAACAGAAATACATGTGCCTTTGTCAGTTCTAACAGCATTTTCACATTTTGTAATGGTAATTTGATTCATCAAAAATCTTTTGCCTTTCTGCTTCTAACTTCTTTGCATAGTTGTTATATATTAATTTCAAAATATTAATAGCAGAAAAAGAGATGTACCTTTACATAAGAAAATGAAAGAAGTGTTATATTCAATGCAACAGAGTCCAACTCAAAATATAATCACCGATTTGTTCTATTCATTTTATCTGCATCCTTTCTGATTTCTCCCCTTCACTTTTCCAGAATTTTCCCAAGCACCCTCACCTCAGGTGTTTTGGACACCTTGGATTGTTTGTCAGCATCACCCTTCCTTTTCTTTTTCATCTGAGGCACATAGTCTTCGTCATCTTCATCTGAACTGTCCACACTGCCAAATATCCCACCCAAACCTGCACAGCCAACACATATATTATTCCATTTTTTCCATCACCCACAGTAGCTGACATGCTAGTTATGGTGTCCAGAACGAGCAACAAATGTTCCAGATACATCTTCCAGTTAGCAACCCATATGACTCAGTTCTGGCTAACTAGCCACCGAACTAATAATTCTACAACCACCAAATGAAAGGTACTGGGACTCATGGGTGTCACAGCAAAAACACATGGCAATCCTTCTTTTTAAAAATAAAAACTACATGTGTTTATGGAACCTGCAATTAATTTCTCACTATTTACTGGTCTTCGGTGAACAACGGATCACGCAGATGTTAGTTTGTCTACTGTGTTTACTGTAGTAAAATACATGTGAATCTGCATATTCCCATGCTCTAGCAGCTGCCTCTGCAGAAGAAGAGCACAGCAAGATTTCCCCAAGAGTCGTGACGTCACCCAGAGGAAAGGCAGTAGTGTCTCATCTGCTGATCCTCCTTGTGACATCACCCATGGGCTGCAAGATTTCCCCCAGCAGTGTAGCAGATGAAAAAAAAAGGTGTTACATTTATAGATCTGCCCGCCCTTTCTTTATAACGGCGCTATTCTTCACACAGCTAGCCCTCGGTACACAACGTGTGCATACAGAGAATCCATGTTAATGTAGTCAGCCCGCTCACTAAGCATGTGTTGACAACTAGGATTCAGTGACGAACACAACATATGACAAATACATGAAATCTTCAAAGTGCAAATTATAATTAATATGAAACAAATGAGGACCGAGCGCTTAAATTATCGAAAGATAACTCCAACAAAGATACTGGCAGCGCTCACACATAGCCGTATGCAGACGCCTGTGTCCAAAAGGGAGCTTACCGTACCTAAACACGTAGCCAGTATCTTTGTTGGAGTTACCTTTAAATTACTTTTTACAGAAAACTTTATAAAAATACAACTGCTTTCACCTTGCTCGTCTAACAATTTCAAAAATCTGCAGGGCTTACCCCCTCTTTTCATCCAACATTGACTGGAAAGCTGGATGAAACAAATGCCTACCTTTTTCTGCTTTCAAGGGACCAGCACTCATATCCTCTGATTCTGATTCGCTAGATCCACCATCATCATCTTCATCTTCATCATCATCTTCATTGTCATCATCATCATCATCTTCATCATCATTATCATCTTCATCATCTTTCTCATCATCCTCGTCTTCTTCCTCCTCTTCCTCTACATCTTCAGCTCCTTCATGATCATCATCTTTGACAACATCAGACTTATCGCTGTCATCAAGACAAATAGGTTTGTTTGAATTGCTGGCAGCTTCTGTTTCTATATTCATTATTGTGGCACGTTCATCTTCATCCACATCATCTTCAGTCTCAGACTCTGTACCAAGGACAGACAGATTGCTGAAGGATAAGCATTAGGATGTAGAACAGGAGCATGGAAACAGAATTTGGAATGAAACAGAACAAAGGATTAAAAAAAAGGTTTAAGTGATTGCAGACAGAAGCGCTTTTTATAAGTCAAGTTTCTTCATTAGATAAGCTTGGTCTTATTTTAAAAAAATTTAATTCACTGTCTCTTAGTGAGCACACATGCTGAAAAGGAATTAACATAAAATGAAAAAAAATTCTGCTGGAGGCAGATGCAATGACACAACTGCAAGATGATGAACGCTGCATTTACATTTTTTTCAGAGAACATGTAGTGCTGGTGATGCCACATGTCACAGCACTATTGTAGAAAAGATCAATAGCATGTTTAATAAAGTTTACACAGATTATTATATCAAAGTGTAACAGACATGGCTCAGAACGATGTCTTAATTAATTCATATATGTTTTGTTTCCACATAACATAAAACATCTTTAGATGTAGTTGATCTTATCCTCAGAAATTACCATGATGCCAGAGTCACTGTTAGTAGGATGGTGCTAATTTTATAAAACTTATAAACATGACAGCAACTTACTACAATGTCAATGAATGTCATATGACAGCAACTTACCGCAATGCTGGTGAATGTCAAAGTCACTGTCATCTTCACTGTCATCAAGCCCAAAGTCAACCTGTACCAGGTGCTTCTGTACTAACTTGACCCGTCTCTTGTGAGGGTCTCTCTGTACTGTTAAAGAAAAGTATGTGTTTGTAATTTTCCCTTTCATTCTTTAGGGGAAGTGGATGCCTAAGTGGTTAGCCCACTGGACTCCAAACCTGAAGGGGCTGGTTCGATACCTATGCACCATACCACACTTCCCCGTTAACCCAGCTGTGCCAGCAAAGGTACGGCAGCAAATGAGAGGAGATGGGCGCCACCCTCACGATGCCAGCCCATAGAAAAGTGGGAGCACAATGCCTATTTGTTTTCAAAAACTGACCTTATCCGCATGACTAGTCATGTGCTTTTGGCATGTGTTGTCCTATCTGCATGACCAGTTGTGCAGTTTCGATGTGCCTTCTTCTATCCTCACGACCACGTATGCGCTTTTGGGGTTCATTCTTCTATCTATATGACCCCAGATCAAGCGCTTTCAACATGTGTTCTTCTATCTGCACGACTGGTTGTGCGCTTTTGGGGTACATTTTTCTATGCGCAGGAGTCCAGATTGTGCGCTTTCAGGATGTATTCTTCTATCCGCACGACTGGTCGTGCGTTTTGGGGGTACATTTTTCTATCCACAGAACTTATGTAGCTAAATGTTGCAATTGATGACTCCGAAACATGAGGTGTGGATGCCTCATGCTAGATTAAATTTAAAGGCAATTTATCAAAGTAAAAATTTGGAAGCATACAAGCTACTAAAATGACCAGAAGGAGAAACAATAATGATGGTGCAAGCATGAGTATCGAACCACATCCTTTGATTTAAGGAACTGTATACAGTGCAGATGTTAACTCCACTGACTTCACCACTCACCTACCAAATGGCTTGACAAAAACCATTTATTATAACTATAAGAAGCTGCTTCTAATTGTTGCAGCCAATTTGGGGAGTCGCTTTACAGGCCACTAACAAAATTTTAAACAAACTTGACAAACAAGTACATGCAATTTTAGCATTATTGCATTATCGATCCCTAGTTGTACAATAACAGCTGATCGTGTGGATAAGAGAATGTGTGCTGCCAGTGCACGACTTGCACGAAAGTCATGCGGATAAAAGAATGAGCACCACTAGCGCACGACTTCTTGAGTTGTGCGGATAGTCATTTCCTTTTCAAACACTCTGAGAACTTTGTACATGTATATCAACATGTTGTTGCTATGATTAATCAGGTTGGTGACATCCAAATTGGGAAATAACCAGAATGAGTGAATAAGACTCTTGTGAATGATTTGATGTATCTCTGGTAACAATTTAAAACAATGGCTAATCAGCCTCATGTAAAGCGCCAATCGGCAATACTCTGATGCGAGGAATGTTCTGAAGTGAAACTGAAATCTGGATCCCGATAGTCTGACAAGGTACTGCAGTTTATGAATTACCTACAGGAGTAAAAACTAAAAAATGTTACCATACCAGTTCGCCTTTCTAAGTTTCTTTGATCCCAGTGATTCGACTAAAATGACAAATGTCGAAGTAAATGTGTTTGACTCTGAGTCTGCAGTACTTACACATAGTTTTGTACAGGAAATTGACACTTGGATCCACCGATGGAGCATCATGACTATGGTTATGAGACATCGTAGAGTCGATGCAGCCAAGCGACTTAGTTACGGCGGGGTGCCGCGGTAGACACAAAAACTTAAGCAAACTTTAACAATGATCTTGGCTCTTTCGTTACAAAAATATTACTGCCATGAAATCTCTAACTGCCACTGCTAAAACAGATCGATATTGATTGCACAATCCATCGCTATCGTGGAAACCTACGAAAGAAACGCTATCGTGGAAACCTGCTTCTCTCATAGCGTTTTGCTCCAAAGACGCTAAAGCTCTCAAGCGTAGTTGGAGGGCTAGCTTCATTTGTCAGGGGAGAGTTTACACTTGGGGG
>SMGT01005561.1:57520-76237 GCA_004794575.1 Lanistes nyassanus
GGTGAGGAATCTGTTAGAGACGACTTCAATTCGATGGGACGAAGATTTGATTGTTAATTATAATTATATGCCATCGCTCAACATTTTCTTACAAATAATGAACAGGGTCTTCTTTATTCCCAGAGGCTGATTCAACTCTATGGATGAATATAAAAACTATGAAAAGACTGCTAAAGTAGGGCCTAGTCTAAAGACTTTCTTTAGTATGTCTTACAAGAGTTTGATTTTCCCGCTGGTAAACACAAGGGGGATGTGGGATGTTGTAGATGTGTTGGTGTTATAATCAAATACCCGGTCATAATGGTTTTGTTTCCTTTACGAATATCCAGTGCTAGATCTAGTACTATCCCATTCCCTTGTTTACCGAGACGATTAGTACGTCTTCTTAACTGTAAATACAATTACAATAATACAAAATTAATTCATCATATGGTAAATGATCATGACCAATTTAGTTTGTTAACTTGTCTAATTGTAACTGCTCTTTCACGTTGATTGCAGGCAAATTTTAATTTTAAGCGGTATTTGGTTTGTTTCTTCAAATGGTTTTATTCCGACGTTCTTTGTACAGCGTTCCATCATTTCCGTTGCGTTGGGCAAGGAGAGTCTCGGCTTCACTCACTCTAAAATCGCAACAAATGTTGTTCCTGCAGACGACTTATGTGTATTTCAGATGTGAATGTGTTTCATTTGGCCCTGGTATACCACAATGTTGAGTAAGCATACAGTTTTAAACAAGAGATTCAGTTTGAATAAGATTAATATGAAATAAAAAGGCCGTGAACACCTGCTAGAACTAAACTTTTAAGGTCGAGGCGCTTGCTATTCGAAATTCGCAAACATCAATTGATTATTTTATAGGCTGCTTTTTATGGTTCTTCTTCTGCTTTTTAATATTAATACTGTGACTATGTTTTTAGTGATTCGCTTTCCGTTTGACATGGTTATTTAACTTTAAAATACTGCCAAAATCGTTTTTCTTCGTGCATTAAATACGGAAGCAATCTGCAAATGTGCGATGTGGCATAGAAACAGACGAAAAAAGATGTGATGAGAATAAAACCTTGCTGATGAAACGTTTTATCTTATTAAAATTGCTACTGATGTAGCTGTTACTTTGCTACTTCCATATTTAGAGTTATAAATAGAGTTGTTGTTTGGATTCTTCATTGTCTGTCAGCATTGTGTCATAAATGATCTTTTCTGGATCACGAACTTAGCAAGAGGACCTTGATAACTGCAGTTATCATGGTCCTCTTGCTAATTTCATGAACTGTAGCTTGAGTAAGTAGAGGAATGTGAGTGCTGGAAATGTCAGATTTTTCCCCCCTGAATCCCAGTAATACTTTTTGTTCTTCCCCAGAATTGCATAGATTTGTATGTTGGTTTTTATTTCCTTTGTTTTTAGTTTATAAAAGTAAAACTTGTGTTTATTTGTTTGGGTTTTTAAAGGTAGCTAAGACTTCACAAGATACGGCTGCCTAATTCTGCAGTCATGTCAGGCACAGAAAGTGACCCTGACGTTAAGCTGTTCAAGTGCGGAACATGTGGCCAGGAATATGGGTCTTTTGCCGAATGTCTAGCACATGTAAAGATCCATTCTGAAGTAGAAGTAGTGGCAGCTTCAGACCTTGAAACAACTGTGCTGTCATCACCTATAGTAGAGGCCCATGAGCTTGAAAGTGCTGACAGTCATCTGGCATCAGCTGCAGATGCTGCAGCCACACTTGCAGATCAAGCAGAACATTTGCTTCAAGCCCTGGTGGCAGAACCGAACCAAGGTGCGGAGTCCACTGTGGCTGAAACCATTGATTCTGCAAGAATGACTCAGTTTCCTTTGACATCAGTGGAGATGACAAATCAGGAGGGAAGAGACCTTGCTAGTGCACCTCCTAAGCGAACCCGGTATCAGAGGTCAGCACAGAAGACTGGGAGCTACCAGCATGGCAGAGGTGCTGTGCAGTGGTATTCATGTGACTTGTGCTGCTTTGCGTTCATGGCTGAATCAGACCTGTATAAACACAAAGCGAAAGCACACCAAATAAAGCAAGAAGACCTGGCTGAGCTCCACAACATGTCTTTGGATAGAAATCCAATCAGCGGAGGATCTGAAAACTCAGCATCTGTTCTGTGCACTGATTTTACGACACAGATTGAGTGTGAGTATCACTTACACCACAACACACAGGCACATGCCCACCACAAGTCCCCTACACCCACCCCCTCAGCATACTTTATCTAAAATCTATGCACAGGCAAAAAGACCTGATCAGTGCTAACCTCTTTTTGAGGGGAAAGATAGTATTGCTAGTTACTGCTTATACTGCTTACTGATCCAAAAAGGTATAAAAGATAGAACTTCACAAGTAAGCTTCATTTACTGTGTGTCTACAGACATGTCCTGCTGTGAATTTTGATTTCTTTTCCAAACAATGATACTCTCTAACTTTATTGACAGTAACTATACAGAGTATAAAGTAAAGCTGGATCAGAGTTTTCTTCAAGAAGTTTATTTTGTCTGTGGAAATATTTTATTCACAGCAGCTTCTGAGGTGCTGGAAAGCATTGATGTCAGCAAAGAAGAGGATGATGACACAAAGCAGGGCGAAGACAAGGCAAGGGAAATGGATGTCGAACAAGAACCAGAACCTAAGGTCCGCAAGAGTGAGCGACGGCCATTCCTCTGTCCGGACTGTCCGGCTCGCTTCAGTCATCAAAGCAGTCTGTCAGTGCATCGTCGAAAGCACTCTGGACATCAGCCATACAGGTGTGTTCTGCCAGGGTCCAAAAGACAGAAGTTAAGCAGAATTTGTGTTTGATTATCAAACCAACCCTTCTGAAATGATTATTTCTTTCAATTTTAAGTGCATTGACTTTGTTGATTTTTCAGTTGTTCTGAATGCCACAAAACCTTTTGGGATCCAAGCAACCTTCGTGTTCATCAAAGGATTCACACAAATGAGCGGCCCTTCAAGTGCGACATCTGTGGTTTTGCCTTCAACCAGGCCAATGACCTGAAAACCCATAGAAGGCGCCATACAGGGGAGAAGCCATTTACTTGCAAGGAGTGTTACTTCTCCTTTTGTGATGCCTCCCACTTTCGTCGACACTTGAAAAAACATGCTGGCATTCAGGTAATAGTGAGTTGAATTATGGCAAAATCAGTTTCGTATGCTGCACCCATTGTAATATTAACTGTCATGCTATCAAACAGGGAGAAGAACTTGGAAAAAGTCATAGAATTTCAGATGTGAAAATGTCGGTGGTACTTTGAAATCTGTATTTTGGCTGGTCTGACTGTGGTTTCTGCTTGTTTCAGCCTCAGATCAAGTGTGATCTCTGTGATGCTCGGTTTTTTCACCCGTCAGGTCTGACCCGGCACCGTCGTAAGCATACAGGGGAGAAAAACTACATCTGTCAGATCTGTACGTCGGCCTTCGCTCGGCTGGACACTCTGAAACTGCACTTGCGATCTCACACAGGCACAAGACCGTACAAGTGTGGGGATTGTGGGATCAGGTTTGCAGACCGCAGCCAATGCCGTCGGCATATTAAACGGCACGGAAAAGGTACTGCAATTATCAAGACAGATCCAGAGCAGGAGATGTCCAGCAGGAATTACGCTGTGATCAACGGGGAACCTTCCAACACACCTGCATTAAGAAGTTCATCTGTAGTTCAACTACCACTGGCTGTTGGAAACGCATCTGACAAACTTAGCCTAGATTTTCCCTGTGAGTCAATTGAAATCGAACTTCCTGAGTCTGATTTAAATGAAGATGAAGTGGTTTATCAATATGGAGACATGCTTATCACAATCTCCCGCTCATCAGCACAGACAGGTGCTGGAATCACTGCAAGTGCAGCCAGCACTAAGGTTGTGAAACTGCTTTCCTGCAGTGAGTGCAATGTAACCTTTGCCTCTCAGAAACTCATGAATGAACATGTTGCTTCCAGACATGCCCCTCCATCAAAGCCCCTGGGTCCTAGAATGTTGGACAGCGATGCAGTAACACAGACTGTGCAGATTCTGACTGATGTGCCTCAACCTTCACGCAATCTGGGGAGCCCCAAAGCATGTGAGATTCCAAATCCAGCTCAAAACTTTCATTCCTTAATGGAACATAACAGCATCACCAAAGGTCTTCTGCAGGACAACACTGTAAACAGCATGTCCACCATGACAGATAAATCAGAACCTGAAATTATAAGAAAGAGAACTGCTTCCAAAGCACCACGGACTGGGGAGAAAAAGTGGCAGTGCAACCAGTGCGATGCTTCTTACCATAATCAAGCAGAACTGCGACGTCATGCAACCTTGCACACAGGGGAAAAGCCATACGAGTGTCCAGTGTGTGGCAAGCGCACTCGAGACCCCAGCAACCTCAAACGGCACATACGCACTCATACAGGTAAAATTATTAAGCCTTTAGAACACAGAGTTTATTGGCAGTGACTACTTTTTATCTTTAGTGGTCACAGGCACTGTTTAAGTTAGAAAAGCAGAGTGCCATTTTTCGAATGGTTGGCAGCATGGCTTGTCTCACTGTCTATGGTGTTCTGGCAGGTGAACGACCTTATCAGTGCAATCTGTGTGACAAGGCTTTTGCACAGGCAGGACACCTCAGCTCTCATCGTCGCACACACACTGGCGAAAGACCGTACAAATGCAACCAGTGTGATGCAAGGTACACTTCTTTCCATCATGTGAGAGATTTCTTTTATGGTTTTGTGGGTGGAAGAAGGGGGCACAAGGAGTGAGGTGAATTTCATTGCCCACTGAACCCTGGGGATGGTGTTTTGGGTGCAGCTGATGACTAGCACAGCAGGTAGTAGAAAGAACTAAGAGATATCAAAAGGACATTCTTCGTAGGCAAAGCAAACGCTTCATACCCTTTTCAGTGCTTCGAGCCACAGACAACTAGACTGCCCATAGTGCTCTTAGAACCACCCCATCATATTCTACAGCCACAGTGAACTGATATACCTCCAGTAAACTACTGCTGATTTCCAGCATCCAGGATGCACTGCACAGATGCATTTCTCTCTCACTTCAAATCTCTGGAGGCTTTAGGCTGCTCATGCACAGTCATGAAAACTTGTTGGGGGGGGGGGGGGGGCAGGGAGAGAGAGAAGGTATTTAAAATTCCTGAAACCTCATGGAGATGTCTTTTAATAAAGCTGAAATAACTGGTAGGAACATTCCCATTTTTGCTAGGTGAGGTGCAATCATGCACCTATTGGTTTTATTTTTGTTTAAACAGGTTTGTTGAGAGAAACCATCTAAAGCACCATCTTAAAGTACATGCAGGAATCAAGCCTTTCAAGTGCAAAGAGTGCAACTTCACTTTCATTCGTCTGGCAGAACTAAGAAGACACTCCTTGGTCCACTCCGGCGTGAAGCCTTTCAGATGTTCTGTTTGTGGAGGTAAATGCTTGTGTTACATAGAAGAGAAAGCCATGGTCAAAAGGCAGATTGGTTAAGAATTTTCCCTACTAGATCTCTGTAAGCATGGATGTGGGGCATGTATGTGCGCATGATTTTTCTTTTCTTTTTTTTAAATGTCAATCAGATCAGTAGATTAACTTGATAGGTGCCAGTGATATTGAATTACTATTGTCTTGTGTGACCAGTGTATCAGGTTTAATTTCTGAAAAATTCTCATCATGTACCTGCTACAAACAGTAAACTTGTCAGTACCCAACTGGCACTCAATGGTTTAAGCATATTCTTTAGTTCATCATCAAAAGGTTATCCATAACTAATGAAAGATCAGAGGATTATTTAAAGATAGAGATTTGTTTTATCTTTTCCTTAGGTGAATGATTGTCAGAAATAAAGGAAAAGGGAAGAACAGCATGCAAAAGGAGAACAAATTATTAACTTTGTAATGACATCATATACTAATATTGTAAAGATGATGTTTGGTGTTTTAAGCTGAATCAACTGCGAAGGCAAAATTTTTGCTAGCAGTTGGCCTTTAAAGAGATGCCACATACAGAGAAATAAAATCTAGAGATGAGATCTGAACAACAAATGATTCTTATTGTCTTAGTGTTAGTGGCAAATGTGAACTGGTATGCAACCTATTAGTAATGATGAGGTTTATGAAATATTATCAATATTCCCCATCTCTGCACAAAATTATACGTTAATGCAAGGGGGGAATGTGTGAGTATCTCATGTAAACATGATTTACAAAAGTGGTTGGTTCTGAGCAGACAAAACTCGTATGTCTGTGTCGGTGTTTGTTGGCAGGGTGTTGAGCAAACTTCACTGTGATGAGTACCGTCCTATTATTAGTATTAACAATTCATTTCAGCTTTTATCCTCGAGACAACGCTGTCTCTGTGGCAAAGAACAGTTTTTACACTGTTTTATTCCATCAGCTGTTATACTCTAAAACTGGCTAAATTAATTTATATCTTTTGCTTTTAGAACAGCTGCATTCACTATTATCATTTTGAACAGAACATAAGGTCTAAGGATAAACCAGCTAGGATAGGATATGTTCAACTGAAGTTCAATAGCTGAGGATGACCCTTTCATATCAGTTTTTTTTATTGGTTTTAATTTTGTTGAATACTGTTTTAGTCCTGTTTGTGACATTACTGCTTTGAGTTATTTTAAGTCATATGGTCCAGTGTTATTTTTTATGTTTAGTTTTATTGACTTGTGGTGAGATTTATTAGTGAATTAACTCTTATGCACTGAACTGTGTGCCAAAGGAAAATTCATTAATGGGCAACAAAGTATTTGTATTGTACATTAATGTTTCTACTTGTTGCAAGTACCAGTATCATACAGTGCATCATCTTGTACACAGCAAAGAGAAACAACTAAATGTCCCTGTCAAGTAACTTGCATAGTTTGAATAAGACATACATCACAATATTATTTTTTTTGGCAGTGCCATTCTTCCGCCAAGATGCTCTGAAGCAGCATGCCAGGAAACACTTGTCAGGAGAAGACAAGCACGAGTGTAAAACGTGCAGGAGGATGTTTGCATCTGAAGTCAGCTTGCAGCAGCACATGTCAAAACGACATAATTTGGCTGAACATGAATGCCAGTCTTGCAGTCAGGTCTTTTACAATGCAGGGGAGCTAAGGTCTCATATAGACAGTCGCCATCCTATTGTGTCCAGCCAGGAGATTCTGTCATTCTCAGACGTTCATAAATACAACGCTGAGCAGGAGGCTTCTACAGAAGGCTGCACAATAGCAGTGGATGTGTTGGATGAAACAGCCACAGAGAGTAGCTTTGCTGCTGATGCGCTTTGCGAATTGGCGTCGGGCAGAGGGGCCACCTCAGACTCTGTCAAAGTTCTTGCAGTAGTTCAGTCCTCAGGGGCACAGTCAAGGGCAGATTCTCCTTCTGTCATCTCTGTGGCTGCCAAGCATGCTTTGGTGGACCAGCCAGTGATTTTAAGCATGCCTGATGATGCTTTTGTTGATGAGAACGGCCAGACTGTGGGATCTGCATCGCAAGAATCAACAAGGGACCATCAAGAGTTGGAGGATTCTTGCCATCAGATTGTTGAAATTAAAACGGAAGGGCAAGAGACAGATAGTGATGATTACATCTTATCAGCCGGTGGTCTGCATCAGATGCATAAGAAACTCTTCCAAGAGACTACGGACAGCAAAACTGCCTGGACAGATTCTGGGCTGCATGCAGCATCCAATGCTCCCTACATTTATGTTGGCACAGTTTGTCAGTCGTCCCTACAGCCATCCTGCTCAGCTGATGTTGCAACATCACAGAATGTTGTTGGCTCTGTTCTGTCTGGTGGCAGTGCACCAGTCATCAAGTCAGATTTGCCTTTTGCACTCGTTTCAGATCATCAGTACTCAACTGACACAGGGCAGACCACACAGGCCGACTCAGGAAGCCAGATTTCGTTGCAAGCAGCACAGAGTGCAGGCAGTGCCAAAGTTACTATGAAGGTAGACGAAGGTCTGGAATCAACCATGCAGTCTATTTTGTCCGGCATGGCCCATCTTGAGTCCATTGCTCCTGTTGAGGTCAAAATAGGGTCCAGGAAAAGGTCTGCTGGGACTGGTAGGAAGGTGATAGTGAAACAGGAACCTCCAGATCGCGATACACATATTTCTCCTGTTCTCCCACTGAGGACAAGATCAGGGCGAGAAAGAAAGATCAAAGTAAAGTATTCAGCATGAGGAGAGAAAGATGCGCGACTGATCATCTTTTACAGTTCACAGAACATAATTTAATAGTTTCACATCTTCAGAGATGTACAATATTAACAGTGTACATGCGAGAATTTGTGGATACAGTTGTGATGCAGAAGAATAATTTAAGCCATTCTTGGAGTGGCTGAAATGTGTGAATGTGGATTTTTCAATCCATCAAATCAGTTGGTGTATAGGTTGGTTGTTATGCTTTTCTAGAACAAAAACAATAAGCCTTGATGTTTCCAGAGCAAAGTCTCTGTTGCGCACATTAATTCAGAGGCCTTTGCTCATGTCTGGCAACTGACCAAAACAATAATTAAAACTGATTGCTAAAATCTAGGTCATGACTATTTCATGTTTCACGTGGGAGAAGTATTTGTCCATTAATGAAAGTGGAGTAATATTTGATGTGTGAGGTCAGAAATTGTTGTTGTATATTTTTCTTTATATAAGGAAGCATAACTGAAGTTAGTTACTGGGGCATGCCAATCACAAACCATGCAAATGACTAGAGTTCATCAGCCTTGTTGTAGCACACTAAAATGCAAACAAGTTTCAAGCTCTTAGATGGCCATGTTTAAGCCAACTGTGTGTTTCATGTATTTTCACTACTTTTCCGTTTGGCTTCCTGTAGCGATTCACTCATCCTGCATCCACTGATCCAGATTCTTTATTCTGGTGGTATGTGTCAGAATAGTTCTTTGTTGTCTAAACCGTTGGAATTTGCTGGTCACAGCAGTATGTGGAAATTAATTGTGCAGAGTTGGTTGGCTTTTGCTCTGTGATTTATGGAATGCATGCCTAGCTCAAATTTTAGGATATGTTGATGCGACATGTTGGGGTTACAAAAGACAAAAAGGTTGGACGATTAGTAAAGAAATTGTTATCTTCTGATAAGATGTATATTAACATTTCACATCATGTTAAGCGTAAA
Source organism: Lanistes nyassanus (assembly GCA_004794575.1). Classification (NCBI taxonomy): domain Eukaryota; kingdom Metazoa; phylum Mollusca; class Gastropoda; order Architaenioglossa; family Ampullariidae; genus Lanistes; species Lanistes nyassanus. Next base: position 66,652 of record SMGT01005561.1, read on the forward strand.
TTCTTTTTCACAATTTGTTGTAAGGATCTTGGCTGTTGACAGTGATATATAGTCTAAAATAGATACATAAACATAATGTGCTTGTTTCAAGTTGTACAGTGTCTGTGATCTTAACTCTCTGGATCCGTGTGCAAGCAACACGGACTTAAGGGGATGATAGGCTGTAGATAGTATACTATCTACGTCTGGACCAGAGTATCAAGCCTTTGCAAGGATTGCAATTTAAGTTTAAATGATGGATATGTCATAGTAATCTTATTCCCCCCCCAAAAAAAAAAAATTATGCTGGCAGCTGCAAGATTTTATTTTCCATGCTAAATGCAGTAACTGCAGTTTAACAGGACAAAGCTAAAAATTAGGAAACTGCCAGGATTTTCTCACTATACCAGCTTGTCTCCCTTGGGCTGACAGGTAACCTTAACTAAACCATCATGAACTTGCTTTCAGGGTGTAGAGAGGGCAAAAACTAAATGTCTAAATAGTGGCTTGCTGCAAGGTCCATAAGGGTTCAACTGCGTCCACTTGTTGTAGAGTCTCCACACTGTCCATATTTTTTACACACACACACCCACACATCCCATGCATTTGCAAGTATGAGCTATTCCAATCATTAAAGTGGTCATAAAGGCCATCTGCTTTGTGTATTTCACATGCGCTTTTACGTATAGTCAAGAGATAACAAACCCTCATGCAACCCAGATCTAGATATCTCCGTGTTTACGATTCTTCCTTGGATGTAGCCGCTAGACATGATTAATTTCATGAAGTCACGAGTCAGTTTATAATGCAACAACATGGCAATCCATTTTTTGTTTGGCACATTGCCCCATGTCTTACAATTTATCATCAAATTCTCTTAAAAGAAATGATGAACTCTTAAAATCCTTTCAAAACTATAGTCATAAAAGTCACTTTCACACAGAAGTTTGCTTCATATCCATGATGACAAATTAATGAACAAAACTAAAGCATAACTATTTCCAAACCCTTTGGCAAAAGTAAACTCACTGCCATTCAATTAAGAGACCCTCTTGTGACCTCTAAATATCAAAGTACCAAAGATGACCAAAAAATATCCCTGCAAATAACCTCTGGCAACAAGATGACCATGATTTTACGCTGCTGTCCAGCAGATGCCATACAGTTTCTTTAAAATTCTCAAATGATGCTGGGATCAGAGATATTAGCCCCTTCACCTTTATCATCGATAGGACCCAGCATTTTGAAACCAACAAACAGTGACTTTGTTGTTTGATTATTACTATCAGAGCAGAGTTCATAGATAAAGTTCTTGTTCTGGTGGCAGAGGTAAGAAATACCAGTCAACTTTTTTCTTTGTCACGCCTTCAAGCGTATTGGGATTCCACTTGGGATTCTGGTCTTTGTCAATTAAAACTGTAGACAGATGAGCAGACTTATATTACCACGAGAATCCAGGTAAATGGCATGGAGATAATGTTAACTCGGTCCTAAACTTTGAAAGCATCACTTGGGGTAATGGCTCAAAGGCAGTGACAGTAAAAATTCAAACTGAATGTAAGCAATTAAGAATAATTTGCAATCTCCTGACACAACCTGCTTCGAGACTTAAGATAACTGCAATGTGGAGTTGAAATGATTATATGAGTGATACAGTTATGTAAAAGATATACAGATTTTTTAAGATCAAAACATGCTTTCTTGAATTAGATTCAGGCACTACAGAATTCAGTGAGCATTTTGTCTTCTAGACTGTGCACTTGATTTTACACTGGGTATTTTATCTGGATGGACTATGCATACCAGGTATTTCATCTCCCACATGCTTTCTCCTTTGCAAAAGTTGGCTATGCATGCATTACTCTCACATATTCAGCATACGTATGAAAACACTTTTCCACCTGCTCTCCTCAAAGTAGCTGTAAACAAAATGTGATTTTCTACCAGAATATCTAGAGAAGAACTACCTGCTCGCACTCCTTCATAAAAGTCTTGTTCCTCCAGGCACCTCTGTGAGAGTCGATACTCTATTTGTAACACCTCAGCCAGGGTAAGTCTTTGTCCTAGCTGCAGCTGTTGCATTGTAATCTTCATTGATGTTGGTGACTGGGAACAAAAACATGAAAAAAACATCAGTCATTGGATCTAAGACTTCTAACTATAACAGTTAAATGACACTGCAAAAAATCAATCAAAATACAGGACAATTACAACCACCACCCTCCCAACCCCCATTGTCACAAAATAGGCCTTTTTTAAAGCCTTTCAGTCACTTCTTTTGAAAGTAATAATAGTTCAAAAGAAGTTGCATCTCATTATATAACTATACATGAAAGATGAATATGAAGAAAATCTGTAAAAATGCTAAAAAAAAAAATGCAGGCAATGGGCTATTCTTGTCCTTGATCCAGCCAAAAGGTGGCAAAAGTACTGAAGGCATAAGAACACGAAGCATCAATGGATCTACTCTGTATGACGGGATTTTTTTCCGGTGGGTAGTCATTTGGCAGTACTGTATAAAATGACAAACAGATCTTGACTTACCTCTCTATCAGATTTTTTTTACCCTTTTTAGTCATTGAAGTTCAGCTTTTAAAGCAATTATATATAGTCCAACCTCCATAATTTGCTGCCATTTCACAAATATTTGAGGCGGTGATATACAAAGTACTCAAATAACTTTGCTTATTTACTGATGTCAACAAAGCAAACTGCCCATTGCTGTGTCTTTAGTACCTTCACCACCTGGTAGCTGGATGGCAGAGTTAGCTTCCTCGATGCTAGTAGAACAGCCCATTTACAAAATAATAAACACTAAGAAAGACTAGGACCATCTTCTTTAGGATTTCCAGCTGTTTCTGAGCAAACTCGGATTTGTCTGCTGCTAGTCGTTGGAAGATGTCCTCCACTGTCTCTGCATCAAACACTTTGTTGATGGTTTCCATGTGTGGTCCCAACACAAATGGCTTTTCTTTGTCCACTGGGGTCTGTAGAAAAAACGGTGAAGACAACATCTATAAGTTAATTCACTTATTTTTAATTTTGGCATCTGAAATTTGAAGAAGAAAATCTAAGAGAAAGAAAATCAAAAGTACCGCTTAAGACAATACAATTTGTAAGATTAGTGTATACCTCATTTTGGAAACTATCCAGCACATCAACCACTTTCACATCGGTAGGATCTTGTAACTCCATCAGCTGCTGTTCAAGAGCATGTAGCTGGAACACAAAGTGAAAGCTCAGTTATTTACACAGACGTGCTCATGTTTCTCCCAGTTTATGACCAAGAAAATAAACCACCTGTTAAATGTACTATGAAGGTTAATTCTAAGAAAAATATACAAGATGCATATATGTGTCAATGTTAAAATAACATGCATGATAGTTTCAGATAAACTACAGAATTTAGGTTTGGCTTAAGAATGTTTTATCATTGTCTTCATTTTGAAGAACCATGAACAAGATTATTGGATTCTAACCTTCTGTGATGGAATGAAATGTGTGGCGATTCCCGCTTGGAAAACATCCTGTCCCTTGAGCCGGAAACCAGTCAGGGCCAGGAATAACCCCAACTTGCCTTCAAGCCGAGGCAAAAAATGACCACCTCCAACATCAGGAAATAGTCCTGTTGAATTGAGGATAGTTTTATAGGCTGGTCAGTTCCTGCATCAGTCACTTGCATCAGGTCTCCCTCCCTCCTAAAACACCTATGATTTAAATATGTGTAACGGAAATATTGACCATTACTTAACAGATGCATTACGAATTTTGGCATGGGACAAAATAAAACAACTACTGAATTAACCATCAAAACATCATCCGAATCATGTATGATTATTTTTGCATAATCTAGACTTACATTTCAATAAAACAGATCTGAAAACTGCATGCTTTGTTTTCATAAAAGCTAATGTTCATCCCTCCAGATTATTTTGGGCAAAGGGTCTTTTGGCAGACCGCTTGAGACTAACAAATATTAATCTAGTGCATCAGAGATGTGCTGAGAATATTGGAAAACTATTTAAGGGCTACTCTTGGGAACAAGGGTATATTTACCAATTGCTGTCTCAGGCATTGCAAACACTGTTCGTTCAGTGGCCACACGGAATTTACCATGCACAGACAGACCTACGCCCTGGAAATTCACAAGTAAACTGACATATCTGCTGAAGAAAAAAAAGGTTTGCTTGATACAAACATTTGCTGAGTCCAGTCTTCTTCTGACTGTTGTCTACTTTAGCTATGTTCTACCTTTCGTCTCTTTCAGTTTCACATTCATTGTGGTTTCCAGTCACCTGTCATAATCCTCTTCCTTACTTTCTTGCTTGGTCTATTGGCTTTCCTTTTCTTGTCATTCTTTTTACCTTTCTTTCTTTCTTTTTCTTTCTGTCCATCTTTCTTTTTTCTTTCTTTTCAACCTTCCTTTCTTACAATGAAATTTTTTGTCAAAGCCACCACACATGACCAAATACTACAAATTGTACTTCTGATTAATCTGGTTTTGAAAAGGACTATAAAATGCCATAAAAGCATCAAGGCTCTAAATTCTTTTCTGAGGCTTCCTCAAAATTTCTCTCATCCCATTCTATAACGCAGCAAGGCACTACACACTGTAGTGCGCTCATTGTAAGTACATACCACATATGTGTGCACACACACACAGACACATAAATGTGTACACACAGACAGTGAGACAGAAATTTTGAAATAACTACCAGTTTTACTCACACCACCCATAGTGATCCCATCAATGATAGCAACATAGGGTTTTCTGTATGTGCCTGCAACGGAATGCGTTAAACTAAAGAAATATAAGAATTCATATAAATAAGTTTTCTTTGCAATTTCTACATTCAGAACAGAACCAGAAAGCTGCAACAGTTACAGATGAGAATCTATGTGATTACCTCTGTTAATTCATCATCATCATTATCAAACTTTTTCCATTAAGGTTAAACACAGACAGATTTACTTGTAAACAGGAATTACAAAGCGAGGTCATGCTGATTTCATCAACAAAGACTATTTTGTCTGTTTTTGTTGCACTTGTTCCTGTCATATTTAAGCCATCATAAAAACCAATCTAAAATTAAATATACTACTAGCACTATGCTACTAACCAATTTTGTAGTTCAAGGCATATTCTTCTTTGAAGAAATCCTTTGCCAGGTCAGTTCCTTCTTTACCTGATTCTATTACAGCTAGAAAGAGAAGGAGGGAAGCATTAAGTTCATCGCACATAAATGGCTCAGCAAAACAAGTGATTGGCAAACAGGCTTTACTGCAATAAGTAAACACTTTTCTGCACCCACCCCCTGTATATTAAAGCAGCAAACAGTACGGTAAGCTCAGTTCTGTCCTATACAAACTGCACCTATGATTTAGATCTTCATTAAAAAGTGTTTACGAGCTGCAATACAATATCCTGATGTAACTGAGCAACACAGAATGAAAACCATCTTGTTTGGCTGTATTACACACACCAATGTTAACTATCAATGATACCATACATATGTTATAGTAGTATTTTGAATCTTTTTAAATATGAAGTCTCAGTACTTATACAGGTGTTTAGATGCTTGCGATGATGATTTCTTCCAACTAGATGGTAGTTCTATTTACACGGATAACACATAAATATTTTCTCAGCTTTGAGTTTTGGTGTAAAAGGGGGGTAGAATGAGTCCCAGAACTAGTAAGAGCAATTATAATCATCTTCTCACCTCGCACATCTCCCCCAGCACAGAAAGCTTTGTCACCTGCTCCCTTTATGAGAACCAGTGACACATCTGGGCTGTTCTCCCATTTCTGTCATACAAATGGAGCACATATGTTCATCTATTACTAAAACGGCCAGCATATATTTTCTGACTTCATGGTAGTAACACCACCATTTGTGTGGTCTTGTGTTCAGCAAGAAACATGAATGTGGCAAGGTGCCAAGCAAACAGTTTCACTAGGCTGAATGAAAGCAGTCAAACAAAGCAGTCCAGGGATTTGCAACAAAACAAATTGTTAAAAAAAAAACTGGATCAAATATTCTATTTAAACACAATTTTTTTCACAACAAATACTTAAAAAGGAGAAGGGGTTCAGTAATTTATAAAAATCAGACGAAGCATTTAATTTATCCAGTCAGACTGGTGCTTTTAGCTGCTTCCATAGTCTTGTTCAGGCTGAGTAAACTGTGCATAACTTCATAAGCTATGTGCTCACTGTGTGTATAAATAGAATCCTTTTGGCCTGTGTGATAACAAGTGAATCTGCTCCCAACCCTCTCTCCCCCACACACTGATGCACATGTATACACACATCTGAACACACACACATATACAAACACAAAGATTGGTGAACTTTTGTATAAATTTCTAAAGCAAGCCCCTCATACCTACGGTGTCAGGTGAAGACCAGTGTTGATCTTATATAGTGATACTCTTAACTGATGAGACAAAATGAAAGAACAGATAAACAAACACTCACTACCATCTGAGGATAAATTTTGCGTATCATTGAAAGACTGAGCGCATTCAGAGCCTTGGGTCTGTTGAGAATGATGACACGTTTGTCTCTGACTGCCTGAAGTACTACATCATCACCCATTTGATTTGAGCACTGGGCCAGCCGCTGAAAACAATGGAGAAAATGTTTTTTTGACAATGATGGCACTGCCGGGCAGTGGGTTATTTTTACCTCAATGTTGAAGTCAGGTCAGTCTCAGTGGAAATGCATGCATTTCAATAGGCACCTTCATCATACACATGTGGTGATGTGCAATTGCGCATGCATACACACACGCGGGTTTGCATACACAAGTACACAAAATTTAGACATAATTATACTTATCAAAGAAAAATAGAACTTACAGTGTGATGTGATACTACTTGAAGCCTGCGAAGAGATCTGAAATACCACCACCAAAAGAAGTCGCTGTCGGTATTCAAAAACTTTGTACAACTTAACAAAAAAATGCCACAGGTGACTTTCTAAGGAATAGAAGATGCACTGAAGTCTTGAATCTTCTTACTCTATTCATATTGTCACCAGAAGCTGATAATAAGATCACAAGTTTTCTCTGTTACAATACTAAAGATGGGGTAGCCAACTATGAACTAAACGTTATGTAAGATTATTTTAAACACTGCTTTAAGTATCGTACTGCGAACTGTTACTCTAAAATTTATTGACGTGCACATTCTAACAAGAAAACAAAAAGCACAGTCAGGTACGTAAGTTGTAGATAATCCCTTAAGCACAGTCAGGTACGTAAGTTGTAGATAATCCCTTACCTATATTCCACTTTATCAAATAAGAAACGAATGAAAACACATTTTATCCATTCTTCTAAGGCTTACCTGGTAAACATGTCAATCACTCATTCAGTCTATCACTCAATGTGACACCGAATGTCTCAGTTGACTTTGTACCCGCAAAAAATTGTAAATTACAAAATATATTATTTTAGTTATTGGTACCACTGGTCACTATCAGGACTTCTTAAAATTTCCTGAAATAATGAAACTATAAGGGGTGGGTGGGGTCACCCTTCTTTAATATTTGCGGCCAGTATATCTGGAGCAAGCAACAAATATGGTCCAAAGAGGAGAGAGGCCTTAATCCCCATTACTGCGGTCTTGGTGAGAAATAGCGTCCCTTGACACCGCAATCACAAGTTCCCAAACCTGAAGTCTCGCTAACTTCTGCTGTTTAATTAAGCGGGGCTTTTAAATACAATCCCCAGCTATAAATCTGTTACCTGTAAACAGATTTCTTGTTCTCACCCTCGTCTTGCTAATTGTCTATTGTTCTGCACCATCAGGATATAACTCCAACATCGACTGTAAGTCTAGACAGTAGACTACGCCTACGGTAATACCTAGGATAATACATCTACTATGTATTATCCTAGGTAATACCAATGCAAACAATTAAAAAGTTCAATTTTATCCAATGACTTTGAATCGTTCGATCTATATAGGGGATATATTATACAGATTGTAACATATTTAGCATGCATGGGTACTGCTAGTTTCGTTATGACGCTAACAAAATATTACATTTATTAAAAATTAGATGCCAGGTATGGTGCTAAAACACGGCACAATTGCCTGACTTTTAAGCTGTTGTGCTTTTTTTTTGAAAGCTCTGATCGACTGGCAAAGATGAAACTGCAAGCCCCTTAATCATTTGCTTTGCACTGCATAACAAAATTGTCAGCCTGTTTTGTTTGTGTACTTCTTATGGTGAAAGTTTCGGTCACTACAACCGTACCGTTTACCTTCAACGGACAAAATGGAAAAAAATACACTTTCTTTTGAGATGAAGAATTCTGAAATGTTAGAATTTTTTAAAAAAATTACTAGTAGCTCAATGTCATTATCTCTGCATGTGTTTGAGAGGGGAGGAAGCCGTAAGATTCCCCCCCAACCCCCCCAACCCCCCACCCTTCTTATAAGTTGCATGGGAAGGAACCCCTAGAGCATTTTGGTTGGAGTCTTTAACATAGTTATTCCCCTTTGTCAAGAAACTCGTGAATTTTTGCCTAGTAGTTTTACGTCGTGACGAGAGGCAGGAGGGGGACTAGTAAGATTTTCCTTTTTCCAGTCTCGGTTTCTAGCGGCTTAACTGTCTAGCTTTTGGCCGAAATCACACAAAAGCGTATTCTGGATTCCCATCTGTGACTATGCCCAGAATAGGCCCTCGCAGGTACGATCTTCACTCTTGCTGCATGTGCTGCTAACTGTAAAGTTGGCACTCCCTACCTATCAGCGTGTCAACTGGGTCAATCCAATCGTAGTAGAAACAGTAAAACTAGTTATAAAACGATTAGAAGGCCGCCTTATAGCTTGGCTATGCTCTCATTGCTGAAGAAGTCTCATCAAAACTGTATTATTTCACGTTTTTGTGTCTCTCAGATCTAAAATGCACTTTCACTGCTTCATTGTACTCTCGACCATAGATGCAATGTTTAGACTGATAAAGCAACAACAACAAACCAAAAACAAAAGAAACCCAACCATTTTCCCTTAGATTTATGTCTGTCCCATCAAAGGATCCGTTTTTATCACATTGCTGATAGCCGTTGGTCATGGAGAGACAAGTTTGCAGGCATTTCGACCCTCATCAACTGTTCCTCTGCTTGAAAGCCACTATTCCAGTAAATGCAGTGATAATATCTAGACTACTTTTAGACTGGTAATTTTGTCTTCAAGAGGCTAGGTTGCGTAAACTGCATGGGAGATACAGATTCCTGTACCTTGCCTGCACTTGAAGGGACGCTGGCAGACACGTGTGGGTCAATTCAGTCGTGCGAGGAGACATATCAAATTCTTTGCTACTGAAAGAACGCAGGAATAACCAGACCGAAGCAAGCTTTTCTTTCTTTTTTTGTTTCGTAAAATCCTCATCAGAATCTTTCGGAGTTCAGGACGTGAATACCTAAAATAATTCACAAATGTCACGGTTGTGCGCTGAAGCCTTTATATATATATATAACAAACCATAAGGTCACATAATGTGTATGGCTGGTTTGTCACCATCCAAAGGGTGTATCAATATCTCATATTTTCTTCTTGAAATAACCGTCTAAACGTTAGCAATCAGACCCCCC
>SMGT01005561.1:90281-127732 GCA_004794575.1 Lanistes nyassanus
TAGATCTCGATCTGCAAAAGTAAAACTTAGCCTCTTGGAAAAAATAAATCCCCAGTATTTATAAGCCGGTCGCGAGAAAGATCTGGTCATCCTGTGTATTTTAAGCGCACCTTTACGCAGAATCATTAGATAAGAAAGTCTGTGCAACCCGTTTCTGCGGGTGGGCAAGACGTTTGGTGGAACATCTTTCGACATAAAATAAATCAGATTTATTTGAGCTTCACACTCTTTCTTTCTTTGTTTTTGTTTTGTTGTGTATTTTGACTATATTTTATCAAACGTGGTTGTACCTTGGGAAGCGAACTTAAAGGTTAAGACGACTCCCCTTTAAGCTCCGTTCCAATGTTTCACTTTTCTTTGTCAGTGAAATTCAATGATAGTTCTTTTCAGTGATGAAGCCACATGCACTTTAAATCTCTAGCGTGAAATACCAAAAGTGAAAGGGAGAGGTTACTAAGTGTAGCCACCTCCACGCGCTTACGAGGACTGTGGGCAAGGGAAGGAAGAAGGGGAGACAATCCGTACATAAATTATAGATTTATGATGGATACAAGGTCTGTCTGAAACAAGCAACTACTAATAAAAATTATGGTTTATTAAGTTATGTAATCCATCTGAAAAAGCAACACTAATACTGAACAAAGGCAACAGTACGTTCCAGCGTGCGTGCGTGCTAGAAAGAGCTAGAGAGAGGAGGGGCAGAGACAGAGAAAGAGAGAGACAGACAGGCTGACAGAAACAGAGATAGAGACAGAGAGAGAAAAAAAGACAGATTGACAGAGATAGAGAGACATAGAGAGAGAAAGAGACGGACGACAGAAACAGAGACAGAGACAGAGACAGAGAGAGAGAGAAGGAGACAGACGGAGAGAAACAGGGTACAGAGACAGACAGAGGGAATGAGATAAAGAGACAGACGGAGAGACAGAGAGAGAGAGACAGACGGAGAGAAACAGGTAACAGAGACAGACAGAGGGAGAGAGAAAAAGAGACAGACGGACAGAAACAGAGACAGAGAGAGAAAAAGAGACGGACAGAAACGGAGATAGAGACAGAGAGAGACAGACAGACAGACAGACTGACAGCAACAGAGATAGAGACAGACAGAGAGAGACGGACAGAAACGGAGATAGAGACAGAGAGAAAGAGACAGACGGACAGAAACAGAGATAGAGACAGAAGGATCGTAATCTTTTCCCATCAATACAAAACGGAAAGTAACTATGTTGAAACATCTATGCCGTTCTAGCAGCTTATATCTGCCTAAATCAGATCCAGTTGTGAAAGATGAGTTATGAGTTCTGGACGGATTGAAAAGAAGCTATTTTTTCGAAAGCTGTTGATGACGTTATCCAGGTAGTTTGTGGGGGGGAGGTGGCTGGATGTGGGAGGAGGTGTGTGTGACTGAAGATGACAGAATATGCGGGATGTTCCTCGAAGTAAAAAGAAAATCAAAACAACAACAACAACAAAAACAGAGAAAAGTGCCAGGAAATGTATAAATTCACTTCTTGAAAACGAAAAAGGCAAAGACGAGTGGACATTTTAATTATCACAACGGGGATTTCAGATTCAGAGAGCTTAAATTGAAATAACCGTTTCCAGTGCTTGTTTCCTTCTGCGCGGAAAAGCCCCTTTTTCCCAGAGTTTGTACAAGACTTGCCAGCCCGCGTCCTGTCATGACAATGTCCGACCACTATGTTAGTTTGTTGGGCGCTTGCAGAATGCATTTTTTTTAACTTGGGAGAGATCCTACTTTCTTCCGCCTCCGACGCGCAAAGCCAGCGACGGAAGTTCAAGAACATCTCCATCCGGGACATTCCAGATGAATTTTTAAAATTAAGTTAAAGAGACAGTAGTAACAAAATGGAGGTATGGGATTAAACCAAGTTCTTAGTAAATGTTGAATAGCTCGTTTTAAAAAAACTTCGATATAAATAGAACAACGGTTCACGTAGGACATCAGAATAATGAAGAAAATCAACGATGAAAAAAAAACGTGTACAGAATTGAAGATAGGAAGGGAAAGAAGGGATAAGGAAGAAAATACCCCCCCCCCCAAAAAAAAGAATGATGTAAAGGAAGGAAACAATGACGTTGAAGCTGCTGCAGTTGTATAGTGCCCGTGTACAGATCATGTAAAAGGTCTATACTTCTATGCACTAATTGCAATGTAACGTATAACATGCATATATATTGCTACCGCTACCGGATTATATGACATAACTAACTGTACTTAAAAATTGTGTGAGTGAGAAGATGGACAGTGGGAAATCACGTCCTAAAATTTATTTGACGTAATTTAGTAAATCAGTACGTCTGACCTACTACATCTATTTTGCATTTATGCAACAGAAGGGAAAAAAGTAGTGGCCCTGTCTTTCTCCTTTTCTCGAGCACACGTACACACGTACACACGTACACACGCACGCACGCACGCACGCACGCACGCACGTATGCAGACACACGCAGGCCCACAGAGACAGAGAGAAGGGACGGACAGGCAGACAGGCAGGCAGGCAGAGAGACAGACAGGAAAAGAGGGGAGAGGAACACATACATTGAGGATGTGGTGGAGGGAAGGAAGACGTGGGGAGGCAAAATTTCAACATGATCATCATGGTTTCTCGACCTTTCTAGCTACTAGCCACTGTACAGGCAGCTCTCCCAGAAATAATAAGATAATAACCGCAATTATCTCGACATCCGGTGCCCGGCCAGTGATTGCGACAATTTTCTGTGGCGGCACCCCGAACTCTGGCGCGCTGCTGGCACTGTTCCAGCCGCCATGTTTGCCAGACGATGCAGGAGTGCTCTCCCCGTGACTCTCATTGCGCATTTGCAGTTCTGAATTATGGCGGACGCGAGTGTGGAATTCTCAAATATCACGCCATCCTCTGCTGTTGCGGTTTGCGCTACTCTTCCTTTTTCTTACTTTGTCTTGCTCCACTTTTTTAAAAAAAATGCAGCCATTTCTGATTTTCTTTGGTGTCTGGGATGAAGACTTTTTCTTTTACAGTCCTTTTAGCCTCTTTTCTCACTTGTTTTAAATCCTCGGTCTCTCTTTCCTTTTCAATCTTATCGCTCCTTTCTCCCTCTCTCTCATTCGTAACTCTCTCTCTCTCTCTCTCTTCACCTGCCCCTCTTTACCTCTGTCTGACCTTCTCTGTCTCTCTCCCCATTTGCCTCTTGTTCTCATTTTCTTTCCCTCTCTCACGCACTCAAAACACATGCATCCACGCATGTCTATACACCCTTTGCGAATGTCTAACTTCTTCCAGTGTCCATGTTCCTAATGCTTTACTATAAAGCCAATATTGGTGTTTCTGGCAGGCTGTTTTTCCTGCCATGAAATTTAATAACGTCGCGACGTTTTTAAAAACTATTTCGCAAGACTCGTGCTCCTGTCTTAAAAGAATCCAAATAGTCATTGATCAGCGTCGTAACTCTATCCCCGCCTGTATGAAGATTCAGTCTTAGAAAGCATTGTGCAGTTTTGACAAAAACGCTTTGCTAGACTGCTAGACAAGAAGACACCAAAAGAATGTCCAGAAAGACTTTTCAGTCATCCCCAGCACTTCCCAAAGACAGCCAAAGCTTTTGATCAAAAACTGAAATGTCCAAAGTTGCAAAGTCAGTAACTGTCAGGTCACTAGACCCGGGGTCTCTTCATGTTCTGACAACGAAGTCCTCTTTTTCCATTCTTCACTGCCTTTACCACAAGAAGGTTCTCTAGAATGGTTTTCAGATGACAGTTCTATGGTAATCCTGTAAACCCCTCAGTGCCTGGGGCTATCAGTCTTTCGTCTTCCTTTGCATTCTGCAGAAGTCTGTCAAGAATTTCCGTTGGTAGGACACGATTAGAGTCAACCATCCAGTCGATTTATGGACCAGTCCGGGGAGGCTGTTCCCAGCTTTGCTGCAAGCAACGAAATTCGAGAATAGTCTGCTTGGGATATGCCGCCAGACCACGAAATTTACATGCACTTCCTTTTCTTTTCTTGTTTCTTTTCTTTTCTTTCCTTCTTCTCAATGCACGCAGAGGAGCCTACAGTTTTGCAGTAAACATAATTTTGTTTATAATAAAGTTTCCAGAGGGAAACCTGTATTTCTCTTGCAACCGTGGTCGTCTGTTGACACAGGACTATTTCACGCAACCAAGTGGGTGGGTCGATGAGTGGGTGGATGGGTGGGTCGATGAGGGGGTGGATGGGTCGGTGAGTGAGTGAGTGGCTGGGTGGGTGGCTGGCTGGCTGGCTGGCTTAGTAAAAGGCAGACAGACAGGCAGGTAGGTAGACAAACAGGGAGAAAAAAAGGGGACGAGAGGAAACAAAAGGAGGAAGAAAAAATTGTAGAAAAGGAAAAGAAAGAATGTTACACACATGCCTGCACGCGCTCGTACTCACACCCACATTCCGTCAGGCGGGCAAACGGCAAAATAAATGTGATATTGATGATACGGCTTCATCGTACGGTGTACCGGCAGCAATAATTCTCAGGCGATTACTGTTGCTTGCTCGCTACGATATGACAACAGCAGTTATTGCTGATGAATGGGAGGCTTTGATAAACGCTGCTGCCAAGCGACCGACAGAAGAAATTACTGAGGAAGAGTGAGAGTGGGGGAGAGTGGGGAGGGGAGGGGAGAGAGAGTCGCCTGCACTCTAAGACGCTTCTCTCGTCTCACCTCAATCTATTAAGTGTTTGTGCGTGGGTCGTCACTCTTCAAGAGGATAATAACAGATCGAAAAGAGCGATGCACGGGGGTTCGAGTTTAGCATCCGTCTTTCTTGCAGCTTGCAATCTTCTTCATTATCTTTTGCAGGATAAGTGCAAAGAGAAACAACGTGGAAGCCATCTTGCTGGAAATAATCATTTAATGTGCTCGATTATGCTCAATCACTGCTTGTTTCGAGGGTAGAAACTATGGCGGCCTAATGCCTGTGCTTCGTCAAAAATCATCGCGATCCCTCTCACTGTTCCTCTTTCCCAGCGATCTTCTGTCCCGAACAAACCTTCACAGAATTACCAAAACTAGAGAGGGGGGAAAAATCCATGCAAAATAATAGGACACAGAGACACACAGAGAGAAAGTCAGAGGAAAAGTGGGAAGGGAAAATAGACGGAATTAAGCGCAGCCTGGGAAACAGTAAAATTGACAACGTGAAATTGTTGGGCAAATTTCGGGATTTTTCTTCTATTAGTTCGAGCTGTGCGCTGTTCGGCCGTCAGTGTGAGTACAGAAGGCGATGTGAGCGGGAAGTCAAGTACAGGAGAAAGAGCTCTACTCCTCGGGAGAACGGAAGTCAAAGCGTCTTCACTTCAAACTCCTTTCTTCTCTGGGAATTCTCAGCTTTGGCGAGAGCTCACGCATTGTACGTAATTTCGGTGGCATCGAGAAGATATAAGCATTGCTTGAACGAAATGTTTCGGGTCGATTTCGCTGGTGTGTCTTGTGTTTTAATGAAGATTCCTGAACCCAGTGAAAGATTTGAACAAGGTTGTATTTTTCCCCAGGCACACAAATAACTACGAGAACGTTTTCCTACAGGACTTTTCTTCCCCCTCCAGCAGGATTGTTTCTCGGTCCTCCGCGACTGAGAAAGTATTTGCATTTTCAAATAGCATAATATCTTCTACACCAGCTTTCGTAAAGTTTGGATACATGTCATTCAGTATGTACCGCATCTGGTTGTTTCGTCTTCTGCGGACAAAAACGTTCTTCAGTTTAACCGAGGAGTGATTGTAGACCAATATGGAAGGGATCCACACTCTGGTCTTTACTGGTGAGTCCATGACTGCTGCTTTTCAGGCCATTGTGTCTGTGAGGTCCTTCCGATCCATTAAGAGCAACCGATCTTGTCACTGTCTAGCTGTTCTTCGACCAGTAAGTGGAATATGTTTAGGCCAGCGCTTAGCGCGCGTACGTCTTCAGGCTGCAATCGACTGGCTTACCTTGTGATCAAGGATTACATAACTTCAAACCAGAGAATGGGATGACTAATGATGTGTTGGAGTGCTGTGTCTTCTGCAAGTAGTCCTTGCCACTCCGGCAGACTAGAGGTTTCCACGCCACAGCAGAAGTGCACTGATTGAGTGGAATTCTTCAATCCAGCGTGTAGGGTGATCTGAAAATGGGGTGAGAGAGGCCGTGGAAAAGTGGCTCATTTCTGGCAGTCATTTATTTGTTTCCTGGTCAGTGAATAGATTGTCTTATGGCAGTCTGTCTATATCAGATCTACACTAAAAGGACACCAACTCCTCCAATGAATAGAAGAGATCCCATGTGCTGATAGAATTTTTAAAAGAAAGACAAATACACATTTGAAATAATTCAAACCAGCTGTTCTGCGAGTAAACACGACTGTGTAGCCTTTAACTGCTCTACGAAGCATTGCCTATCGGGATTTGTGTATATGACAGGTCCTTCTAGACCAGTCTTTGCACTGCTGGATAGAGGACTGAAATTTGTCAATACGCTATCATGGATATGCATCTAAGTTAGAAGTTATTGAAAAAAATTGTTCCTATAACTTGCTCGGGTTCAGGAATACAAATTGATGTTTGGTGCGTGATAGATCTATGGAGGCTCCAGTATGTCCACCTATGGTACGAACGGATTCCTGGATTATTAATTTTGCTAAAGTATAATCTCCTGTTGACATTACTTGTTCAGAGTTTTCGGATTTGGAGTACCTTTTCCAGACAGGAACCTGACAACCCTGTGAATATCAGTTGCTTTTGCTAACACCAGCAGGCGATGGAAACTAAGTTGCAAAATACCAGGAAGACTGGAGTACAGTACAGGATACAGGATGCCCACAGGAATAATATTTTTTAATAACTTTTTCGTTTTAGCCCAAGAACTATAATAGAAAAATATGCAGTGTTTTTATTTGTTCAAATGAACGTTGACAGACCCCAACAGGTTGTTTGTTATTCTCTCTTCCTCCCGCTTCTTCTCTCTCTCTCTCTCTCTCAATCAATCCATCTCTCCTCGCTCTCTCTCTCTTTGAGTATGTGGCACATGTGAGTATGCGCTCGAGCGCGCCCGTGCGTGCGTACGTGCGTGTGTGTTTTTTTTTAGAGAGAGAGAGAGAGAAAAAGAAAGATAGGAGGAGAAGGAGACACTAAGAGACACAGGTAGAGGCTAGAACAGAAGAACGATGACGGAAACTATGCTGGCATTATGTTTCAGTACAAGAAATTGTGTTGTGCTGTCGGTAGAAAAAACTATTTTATATTCTCTCTACACGTCAGTGCACTGCTTTCTTTATCGACCTTTCATCATGACGACTCAGGTGTCTAAAACAGCCACGATGGATGCAGAAGTATAGGTTTTCGGGTTAATACTAGTTTTCCCCACCCCACCCCCGGGCGGTTGTCTGCCTGTTCTGTGAGTTGTGGCTGACAATACCAGCAGCACGTGAAAAGTGCGAGCAAGGAAATAAAGAAAAATCGAAGAATCGGCAAAAGATGGAGAGAGGGAGGGTAGAGAGGGGGATAGGGGTGAGGTGGGGTGAGGTGGGGTGGGGAAGAGCAGAGGGAGGAGAAGAGGAGAAAAGCGAGAGAGGCGGGGTGGGGCTAGAAGGGACACAGAGTCAGAGGAGGTAGTTGAGGGTGGGGGAATCACATGAGAGACGGGAGGGAGGAAGGAGAAAGACTTACAAATGCCAAATCTAGATCGAAAAATGCGAGGCTTTTAATTTTTTTCCCTCGTTTCACTTGCCAACTTTGGAAACGGAGGGCGTGAATGTTATAGCGTCGCTACACTAGGCAAACTGCACGCACTCTTGTTTGAATGTCAAAATGTTTTTCCACAGTCTGAGAAACTTTGCAGCAAAAGCTAATGTTTATCAGTAACGGAGCTGAATACTAAACTTATTACATGTTATCAAGTGGTTGTTTATGATATTTATGATACCAACCCTCCCTTCACCAAGAATCGTTGCAGGGCTTCCTTTACTGTAAAATAATAAACAGTCTGTGATGGTCACACTTTCTTACCCTCTAATACAAAGTTACGCAAAAGATTTAATTTTGTAAGCTTTCATCAAAATTTAAGAACCGTCTGCAGAGGTGAGAGTTTACAAAAAGATTTCAACTTCCCGCTGCGCTTCATTCAAAAAGTTTCTATTCATCTAGACATTTCAAGGAAAAACCAAGGTCGTGGGTGTGCTGTGCGATAACAGCAAGAGGATTGTAAGTGTTCTCTGTGGAATTTTGTCTTTTAAAAACATCTTTTCTAATTTGATTTACAAATAAAAGGGCAGGGTTACTGGAAAACACTCTTTAGGCGACGGTACAGATGAGTTCTAATGTATGCTTCATTGTTAATATTATTCCTTAATAAGGACAACAATGTGTACCAAAGCGAAAGCGGCTGGCCACTGTCTCTATACATGGGGTTCTTTACAGTAAGGTTCAGCCTGTTTGTCAGACACTACTTTTCACGATTTTCTATACTCGTATGACACGTCTCTGTGTCAAAACAAGACATGCTGTAGTCAGAATACAGTCAGAACAGTTCGATGCATTCTAGTTAGTTCAATACAGTTACGCGTGCTGTTACATACTGTTATATATTCATAGTGTCTTGTAATGCCGCTCATTAATTGGATGTCTTCAATACTTGAGAATGGAACCAAAAAAAGGGCGATTTTAAAATGCGCACTGAATGTTTGCATAAATTGCTCCTAATTGTTTCGTTTTGTTGTTGCGTTATTTTTTGTTGTTTGTTTGTTTGTTTGTTTGTTTGTTTGTTTGTTTGGGGACGTGCCTTCCCTACTAATAACCTTTCTTGAGCATTTTGAAATTTTCTTTTCTCTAAAAAGAATTTAGTGTATATATTGTTGTGAGCATCCCATTGATAATGTCAGTGTATAGAGACCTCAGATGTACGATGGGGCCGCCTCTCTCTCTCTCTCTCTCTCACAAACTTCCTAAGGAGGTGTCGATTATTCTACAATTTATAAAGTTTTCGTCATGTCTCTCACAGCCGAACGCATCTTTTGCCTTAACTGGTGGAAGCCTGACAAGGGATAAATGTTTTCTGAAATGAAATGAAATTGTCTGAAACATAGTCTCATATAAACATGCCATTTTTCTTGGAGTTGTTGCTAATTAAATTTTACTTAAATTCCCTTTCCATCAGCTCTCTTGAACATTTTTTGTCAGAAGGAAGAGTGAACGAAAAAAGGGAGGGTAGAAAGAAAAAGAAATAAAGAATAAAGGAAACAAAAACCTGCAGTCGAAATATTGAACAGTCATTATTATTATTACACGGCTTGTTAATTATAACTGCCCTTACTTGTAATTTCTTTGTTAATCAATGCCAGCTAGGCCGCACTGGGATCAACCGTCAGTAAATGCTTTGCTTATTCAAACATTCTCTCCCAACAAAGCAGTCTCGTTTTGTCTGGATCAGTGGACTGATTGCTCTATTTTTGGTTTCGTTTGATTCAATACTTTTTTCTTTGTCTGCCTGCCCACCTGCCTTTCTTTCTTTCTTCTTTCTTTCTTTTTTCTTTGTGTTTTAGTTTGTTTGTTTTGGGGTTTTTTTTGGTCATCTCTCATCAAAGTCTCGCGACCTAGACGGTCTCAGTGGAAGTGGTGTTGGGGCATGTAAAATTCAGCTTCCGACAATCTCTGCCATCCTGGTTTGTTCTCTGGTGTACAAAGCAGAGCGGGGACGACAAGTGCCGTTCATTCCTTGATCCTGTCAAGCCAGCTTTTCCTTTGCCTCCCTCTCTTCCTTCCGCCTTCCATTGTGCCTTTCAAGATGGGCTTACCGAGTGTATTATGATGTGTTGTATGGCCGTACCTTGCCAGCTTCCTTTTCTTGATGGTGGCGAGGATAGGCTCTTGGGGGCCAGCCAGTTTGTTTACTTTGTTGCGGACATAGACGTTTGTTTGTGTTCCGTCCGGAGATTCTGAGGAGCTTGTGGAAGCATTTGGTTTCAAAGGATCCAGTGTCCAGTTTTCACAGCCACACAGCAGGATGGAGACGACTAGGGCTTTGTAGAGCTTGATCTTGGTGGGGAACCAAAGCTGATGATCTTCCTGTTCTTCCATAATTTGCTTAGATTTGAAAACGCTGGTTCAGTTTTGACTTATGTAGTCGATCTTCCATCTCTTCTCATGGCAGACTGAAGATATTTGAAAGTTTCCACTTATTCTGTGTTTCTCAGAACTCACTTCTATTCCATTCCACTTTCATTGTGTTATAGTTTGTCATGTATCTATTCCCTTAATGGCTCTGAGTGTCCGGTGAAAGGCGGGTATATGCTCACAGAATGGCTGCGGGATTTCGTGTATTTTATATTACCAATCTGTTCTCCTCTATGCCAGATCAAATGTCCCCCTACTGTTTCTTCCTTACTTCAACAAGTGCACTAAAGTTCTTCATGAAGTGCTTTCAAGTGTTCTACTTTTTGTGTTCATCATTAGGGTCTCTGCTAGCGTATATAGACAATCTGATTTTCTTATGACCCATTTTCCTCTCATCCTTTCAAATCAGTTGCGCAGTCAAACGCAGTCAATCAAAGGCCCCTATCGTATGCACCCTAAAACCGAGCACTCAGCGGTTGCTGACGTAAATGGCAAACACCAGGTTGGGCTGCGTCACGAACCTCAGCGACATCTAGAGGGTGGACAACCCAGTCAGCACACGAGGACGCGACAGGTCGTGCTGTCGCGCTGTTCTCGTGTGTGACGCGAACGGATAATCGCTTTGGAAATGTCATCGCAGCTGTTTTCTCCTCTGCATGGCGTCCCTGAATCTAAGGTCTTTTATCAGTGGAACGAACGTTTGACAATCTCTGGGAGGAGTTTTAATCCTGAAGTTGTTTGCGTAATGAGAGAGCTAAAACCAGAAGGACAGACGGGCAGACAGACAAACAGGCGGGCAGGCAGACAGACAGGCGGACAGGCAGACAGACAAACAGGCGGGCAGGCAGGCAGACAGGCAGGCAGACAGGCAGAAGGACGGACGGACGGATGGACAGACGGATTCGAAAATGAAAAAGCGAGATTGTAGACTAAAAGCATGAAGAAAGATGAGAGAAACAAACACAGATAACACATAACACGCAGGGCGGAAGAAAAATGCAGAAAGTATATGAACAAGTTAAATCTGCGCGTTTTCACTTGCCTTGCCGGTTTCATTTCTATGCATTCTTGATGATAGGTATAAGCACCTGGAATGTCGCAAAGGCTTTTTTTGCGATTGGAAGTGAAGGGCGTTTCTTATATTGGATTTGTTGTTTTATAAAGGGCAATTTCACATTGATAAAACCTTCAAGGCTGGTCATGAAGGTTGGTCAGATGCGCGCAGCCAAACACACACTCCCTGGCGCCGCAGAAATATCGTCAGAATGTTGTTTTTTTAAAAAAAAAAGGTCTAGACATGCAAGATGAAAGATGTAGAAGTTGATAAGTAGAGATAAAGAATTAAAGAAAGCAAGAGACTGTAAGTACGGGACACATTTTGTAAGCTGAGAGGTTTGTGGTTACTGTTACAAAATGTGAGCCGAATGACAGAAAAACCAGAAATGTTTAATACTGGGAAAAGGTCAAGGGGTTGCAGTCGAAGTATCTGTCATGAAGAGCAGGATGAAATGCTAGGCAGTAATGACTTTCATTATCCCGTTGTTAGCTTTGCTCTTTTCCACTGTGACCTTTTTGGTGCTTGGGGAAGGGAGAGGCCACTGGACAATTTGCTGTAGTCCCGACTCGCCTGTTTTGGGCATATGTGTGCACCTACTAGCTTGTGTTTCTCCATTTGTGTATGTATATGCATGCTTGTTCTTGCGTACATATACAAAAGTGGGTGCTTGCATATGCTTGTACGTGTACGTGCGTGCGTGCGTTCGTGGGTGTGTGTGTGTGTGTGGTCGCTCACGCGTGTATTTGCAACATCTACGCAATAGCTAGGACTGAAAATATGCACAACGCTGGTGGTAGTTGCACGGGCATTGGCATGCTCTTTCTGTACTCTGAAGGGGCCGCAAAATTTAGGAAGTTAAGATGTCCTAAGGCACTTTTATGAACAGATAGATGCTTTACACAGTCATGCATGGTTATCCCAAGATACGATAAGCCCCAGTGGGCACCTTCCCCCCTGTACATGCTTCTATGTTGCACACGGTGAAAGTCAGATAAAGAACTAAACCAGCCGTCTGCTCCAAATACTGCATCCAGGTTTGACCGAAGGGTCACCACAGCAACTTTTCGTATGCTACTTAATTACAGATAACATCTAATGTAAATGTCTGCTCGGTAGACGGCCGAAGTCGAGTGTAGTACTATCGAGTCTTAAAAAGAAAGAGAGGAAAGAGGGAAAAAGGAAAGAAGGAACAATCAAATTTGTTGATTCTGTAAGGCGAAGAAATATAACGGTACTAGAGGATTGGGGTTGAAGTGGGGGGGTGAAATGGGGGTGAATAGACAAATAGATAAATAGACACACAAACAGGTTAGAAGTGGATGACTTGTCCCTCACCACGCTGCCCCTTTTCCCGAAGACTGCAGTCTCCCAGAGTGCTAACGACAAGCCGCCTACGAGCAGGTAGACAGCAAGGTGCGAAGGTAGAGACCCAGAGACAACTCGCCTCCGTGCGTAGCCGCGTTCGGAGGGCAATTTGCGTCTAGTCAACGGGGAGACCATCTCCCTCGTTGTCCTGTCAATCGGATCCCTGCTGGTGACAAACAAGTGACGAGAGTTCAAAGCCACGTTGCTTTAGATGCGGGCCCACAGCAGCCTGTCCTTGGCGTCAATGCAGGGCGGAACGACATCCCAGGAACAACGACAGTCACTCGGCAAGATCTCTCAATCGACTCTCAGCTCCCGAAGGAGAAGATCTAATGCGTGTTCGCCGAATCGGATGTCGCTGTGCGAAAATGTTCGTTTACGCAAAGAAGCAAAATTTCTTACAGTGGGTGTGACATCACACTACGATTCCCAGGAATCTTCTAGATTTGTTACGTGTGTAGTCTGGACAGTCACAGGCTTATCCCAACAGACACCATAGAATGACAGAAAATGGCAGACAGAAAACGGAAAAGACAAGAGAAAGCCAATGATTATCCAATTTCTGCCATTTACAAAAAACAAACAAAAATATTTTTTTAAACAAAGACAAGAACAAAATTATAAAACAAAAAACAGCAACAACAAATTAGTAAAAAAGAAAAAGTAGTGATATATATATTAAAAAGCAAAAGTAGTGATATATATATATATACAAATTGTTTCCTTTTTATGCAAGAAGAAGTGATTACAAAACAAGGTAAATACCTCACTTATTATTTACTTTCTTAAAGTTTCTTAAGGGTGCCGGTGGAACTGGCTAGCTACCTTCATCGTTCCCCCCCCCACCCTCTCCGTTTCTTCTTCCTTCTGTCCATCTACTCATCCACCCATTAATCCGTCTATCCCTATCTTTCTTTCTTTTTTTGGGGGGGGGGGGGTCCCAGTGTGCCACAGGTAAATTCTGTTAACAATCAGAAACACCTTGGCTACAGGCAGTGGTAGCGGACTGAGCGTGGAACATCTGTCCTAATCTTTAATACGTCTAGCAGAGCTGCCGCTAATACCACACTGTGATGTCATCCCTCGAGAAGTTACCTGCGGCGTGCACATGCACATGGGAAACAACCAGCTGTGAGTCAGCAGCAGACAATCTTTTGATCACGGATGTCCTGCAGCCCGCTCTGCAGGCAGAGAAAAATTGTCCGCAGTAAGACATCCACGAACGCAGGTCGTACATCACGACGTCACTGGACCAGTGCTGGGCCGCTCTAACTTGGTCTCTGCTCGACAAAACAAAACGCTCGACAATAGTTCGAGCTCCACTTTCCACTTTGGTTCTGACCAGCGGCCTTGCTTTTTCAAGTCACGGAGCAAATTGATGGTGCTTGAATATAACAGCGAATGGCCAGGACCAGGCAATGACAATCTCTACACCAACTCCAAGAGAACAGTGTATTGAAGTAGAAAGATGACAACAGGAAGCTTCTCTCTCTCTCACACACACACACATACACCCAGGCACACATACACCCAGGCACACATACATGTACAACGCACGCTCATACAGCCTCACGCACATTCAAGAACAAACACAAAAACATACCCGTATAAACACTTATTTTCTCCCTCTGTTCTCAGTACGATCTTTCTTTCTCCTCCCGTCAGTGTCTCAATTGTTTTGCATTTCTCTTTTCTTATTCCTCTCTTTGCAACGAATACCTCCCCCCCCTCCACACGCACACACAAGAGAGAGAGAGAGAGAGATCTGTTTCCATTAATCTTTCTACTTTCGTCCGAGTTAAGAACTCAGAATTCGTTTGTTCAGTTGTCTTGTGTACGTGCGTGCGGATGTGCGTCCGTCAATGTGTGTAAGCGTCACAGAAGACACACAGAGCGGGAGAACTCAAAGAACATGACAAGGCTGGTGGCAGCTCTAAGAGTTTGCTTTGTTCTCTCAAGCGTAGAACCAACGCTCACCTGAGCCGCAGATTTTTTCAGTCCCCAAACCTTGCATTCTGCTTAATAACAATAACAATTTACTAATCGATAACTCCTGAGTCTAAATTAGCCTTCGATGTTATCGTTCCTGCAGACCTTAATGTGCAGAAATTTCAGATTGAGAAAAAGTATCTCAGCTTATGCAATCAAATCGAAATTCTGCGATTTTCAGGGGAAAGAATTTCGTACTTACTATGAAAAAAAGTGGGTCTGAAAGAGGTGGGGCAGAGACTGGGTGACATGAAAGTGAGTGAAGGGGAGAAAATGATAATCATCTAGTTTTCTTTGTTTTCGTGGCAGGAAGGGGGAGAACGAACTTTTGTGTAAAAGTGGTCCGTCTCTGTCCCCCCTTCCCCCCACACACCCCATAACATCCTCGCCACTCTCCCTTCAGCGCTGGCATAGCAAGATCTGCATCCATGCTGCAGAGAACTAACGACGCTTTTGTTTTCCGCCCGGCGTGCACCCCGCCCACTGCACGAGACACGCCCACCCAGCCACGCCCAGCCGGGCCCGCTTGTGGCGTCTTCGAGCACGAGCAGATCCGAGGACATAACCGAAGCAGACAACAAATGCTTTCAAACCTCTCCCCACCCTTAGAACCGGTCCGATAAACTGCCCAGCTCCCTTCATTATCTGCTGCTTTTATTGAGTTCACACCTCGGGGTCATTAGGGGGGAACACAGCCAATAAGGCGTCTACCCACCGTGAAGATTGTGGGCCACTTTTCCCAGCGGAAGTACGAAAAGTCGCCGCCACATATCAGAACCCTGAGTAAGACAATCCGCTTAATAAGACAAAAACAACCGTAACGTTGTCCTTATGCCATCTCCCACCGCACCAGAACTTTTGGACATTACACGGGCAGAACAACCTTGATGGTTCTGGTGGCTGTTTGATGTCTGTTCGAGGTAGAAGCAGCTGGTGACGGAGTTGCCGCTGCAACTTATAACTACGAAACGGTTGTCTAGATCTGCACTGGTTGTGTGACTGCTGTCATCTTTCATCTGCTGGGCTCAACGAGAGCGGAGCACTGGCTCTAATCAAATCCTTCTTCATATTCTCACGTCATCAGGTAGTCGGTATTTTTGTCTGGATCGTCGTCTACTCACAAAGTACTTACTCGCTGTTATCGTCAACAAGTGATTTCCATTTGCAGCCCACTCACTCACTCACTCACTCACTCACTCACTCACTCACTCACTCACTCACTCACTCACTCACTCACTCACTCACTCACTCACTCACTCATCCATCCATCCATCCATCCATCCATCCATCCATCCATCCATCTCCTGACCACTCTGTCAGCTGCTGATTGTTCACAGTAAATACCGTGCGTCTTTGCTCCCCTTTCTGGCGATCACATACAGGTTTGGTCACACCACACGTGTACACATAAGCAAGCAGACGATCAGATAATAACGATCTGGACAAAGCTTTGGGTGGAGGCGACGGTTGCCTTACATCTCGTCGAAGAGGAAAAAAAGATGAAGACGAGAAAAAGAAGAAAGAGAAGAAGAAACAGCACATTTATTTTCTTCAAGGCCCCCCCTCAACTCCCTAGAAGTATTGGTTGTTGGTGTTGGTGTGTGGTGGTGTGTGGTGGTGGTGGTGGTGGTGGTGGTGGTGGTGGTGACGACGTTATGTGATGGTTTATCATATCCGAGGTGAAAGACATTTGCCATCTTTGTCCAATGTTTAACATCACGAAATAATCCTTGACCTCCCCTGGATTCGAAGCAACACGCTAGTCCTCGGCCCTACCTGCAAAGCTATCCAGGTCCCCCAAACCAGGACGAGGCGAAGGAGGTATTACTTATGCTTCCAATGGCCGACTTTGCTGCTGGGCAGTCCGTACATCCCTGACTATCTTTCGGATAAAATAGACTTGTTACAACTTTCTTGCTGAAAACAGCCATGGGGGGTGGGGGAAAAGTCTCTCAACTATGGGCTTGTAAGAGTCACGTGATAGGTGAGTTCGCGCTGAAACTGACCTGCTGCAGGAAAGTCGCTGGTGCTGCCACCTTTCTGTTTACAGCGAGAGAATACACGGCGGGGGTGAGCCCGCGCTCAAGTGACGTCGCCCCAACCCTGGGAAGTGGCGCCGACCGGCAGGGGAGACCCCTAGAGGCTCAGGAGCGCCCACCTGTCCATTGTTATTCAATCGAACGAGCGCGCGTCGCGATGGTCACCGACGGACTACCTCGTCGCAAGCTGCGTCAATCAAGGGGCGGGTTTTTTCGTCCCGGTGCGAGGCCAGCATGCGAGACCGTCTCCAGCCCCGCTCCTACTCGCCCCCATCACTGCCACCTCCCTGGCAGCGTGAGATGCAGGTCGACGCGTCTGTGAAACCGTAGAAATTGACACCTACCCAGAAAGGAAAGCACTTACCCTTCCCCGTTGGCTAACCAGCCAGACTGTCCCGTCGGGCCCTGGTGCCGACTTTCTTTCAAGGTGCCGCTCGAACTGGATGGCACCCGCGCCTAGCTACCTTCATCGCTTTTTTCCGCCAGTTTCTTCTTCCTTCCGTCCGTCCACTCATCCAGTCCAGGATGTCAGGAATTCAAAGCCGTTGGCATATTAGGTATTTTGATGACTGTCCCTGTAGCAAGATAAGGCACGAGTGCTGTATATTGTTACTGTGAACAAACAATATGGGAGGCGTTACAGCAACGTTAGTATCTTTTGCCATACACAAAATCGCTCATATACTGAAGCGAATAATCAGATACGAACGTCCGTACAACCTGGGGTCTAGTTTAGTAAGCGTTCGTATCTCCCGTCCGTACAGCCTGGGATCTATTTTTGTAAGCGTTCGTATCCCCCGTCCATACAACCTGGGGTCTAGTTTAGTAAACGTTCGTATCTCCCGTCCATACAACCTGGGGTCTAGTTTAGTAAACGTTCGTATTTCCCGTCCGTACAACCTGGGGTCTAGTTGAGGAAGCGTTCGTATCTCCCGTCCGTACAACCTGGGGTCTAGTTTAGGAAGCGTTCGTATCTCCCGTCCGTACGCAAACAGACATGTAAAGTACAGAGGGCAAAATCCAGGCCAGATGTGTCTTGCATGAGCGTTCTTATCTCCTGTTCATACATAAAGTTGTACGTAAAATAGGGAGAATCGGATTTACAACCACTCTTGTAACCGGAAAAGCAGCTACGGAAGCTCATGCAAGCCAGCCCACGGTCCCTTTCGGGTCATAAGAGCGGCCATATAAGGCCGTTTGCTCTGTGCATTTGCAACGGACAACCATCGGGAAAGAAATGAGATGCCTGAGTGAGTAGTCTGGTGAATAACGTCTTGTAGGAAAACACAGTCGAGTAGGTACTTAATGTAAAGGATATCAGCTGTCTGTCGAGGTTTCGTTTGAACTAATGAGTGCGTCGAGAATACAAGAATGAAATCAAACAAGGAACAAGCGCTGAGAAAGATGTGCTTTTACACAAAGGGTAAATGCAGGTATATCTCGTGTATTGCTTACACGGACATTTTAGCAGATTTTAGGTGTGTGCGTGCTTGCGTGCATTTAGTACATACGTACTGATTCTGCTTTTTCGAGCGTGTAACGAAACCCGCTGTCGATCTGCATCCAGCCAGCATCTAGACACATGCAAATAGTCACGATTCACGAACTCGATGAACGCGATGTAACACTAATTAACATATTGAAGTTGGGCAAAAAGAGAAACAGGGATAGTCTGTTTTCGCATGCAGTTATTGTGACGAATAAATAAACACTCGGCAAAATAAAACCTGCGGTCATGCACGTGCGTGTAAGAGACGGAAAAACAAACCAGTCACCTAGACTGTGGTTCCCTGTGCGCATGACTGTGGGACAGCGCGCAATGTGCATGTGTGAATGAGACTGTAGCATTTTCTATTGACAGATTGTTATTATATCGGAGAAACTTCTTGTGTGTGTCTGCGCATGTATGCAAGTAGTGATGCCTTTGTGAATTGAACTAGTGTATTTACGTACGCGTGTATCTATACATATTTGCATCTGCACGCGTGTACGCGCGTATGAATGCGTGGTTGTATGTAAACGAGTGGGTGGGTGGTGGGTGGGTGGGAGCTTTGTGCATGGCCGAGTAAGTGAACGGCTGAACGCGCTAATTTGCAACTAAGCCCAGCTGAGTCTTGAACAATTACACCCTTTGTATATTCGCACAGAAAATAGAATTCTCCGATAGCAGGCAAGGAAGGTGCATGTATGTAGGGAGGAGGGATTTTAAAAAAATTCTTTCCAGCAGCAGGCTTCGGTCAACGTCTGTTACGAAAAGAAACTCATGTTACGAGCATGTCAAAAACCTCTTTGCGACGCTCTCACCAGATAGTTCGCGGCTGGCGGTTGGAGGGAGAGGGTCAAAGCCGTTCAGTCAGTTGTCAGTGTTTGCAGGAACAGCAGCGAGCTGTGCCCGCCCGTGATAACGCAGAGCGTGAGTGAAATCTCTGCCGTTCTTTTTCTTTCCCGAGACGCGGCACGAGAGAGAGAAGAGAGAGCGAGAGAGAGAGAGAAAGAGAAGCGAGTCTCGCGGGGCGACGCCAAGCCATCCCTCTCCGCGGCTAACAACCAATCAAATTCTAAGTGTGCATGGCTGGGCGGAGCCAGTGACGCCGACGACGAGTGGTGTGTATATTTTGGGCGGCTATTACTGATTTAAGTGGTAGTTAGCCAGGAGTCGAGAACTAAGTGTGTGCACAGTGCACGTTGAGTGAGCAGGCTTATATTATCTGAAAATTACCCCTAATCAAGGACAGACAAGCACACTGCAAGCCACGGACGCACAGACGAACGAACCGATTTCTCGCTGCAGCCGTCTGTTGACAGCAGCAAATTTGCGGGTTAGTAGAGTTGCCTACCTTTTTCGACAGGTGTCGCCAGGGTGAGCTTGTGATTGTGTGTGAGTGTGCTGATTAGTGCTGGAAGTAATTCGCGCGAGGCAATGACGTGTTTTTGATCGATGAAAGGAGCATGTGCTTCCCAGCTTTTTGTTGAAGGCAGCTTGACGATTTAGATTGCGCGGCACCCCGACTTATCATCTCCCTGCCCAGAGACTTATTATGGGACTTTTTTTAAAGGTGGATGCGACCTGACAACTTTGTTTTGATGCTGGTCAGTGACAACATTCTAGTCAACAGCTGACGCACTTGATACTAAATGTTGGAAGCCTTGTGCGCGGCGGTTTTTTTAATTGATGTGTTTTTTGTGCTGCAGATCTCCAAGCGCCTGCTGAACCCAAACAACTTGCGTCCGCGGACAGAAGACGAAAGGACAGTCAAAATCTACGAACCACTCGGAGAGCGTGTCCCCTGAGATAACAGCGACGTGTCGTCGGCTGGGAAAGTCAGTCGACGACACTCTTTTGTCGCCTGACAGTTTGCCTCCTCGACGACGAACGAAGCCAGCGGCCTGCTAAGTTTCTCTCGTCTTCGGCTGACGAGGGGTGGCTCGTCCACCCGACCGCGCTAGCCTGGCCGACCTGACGGCGCGCGAGGGTGGCTGGGTGGCAGCCATGGAGGGCCTGGAGCAGGAGATGGTCGGCAAGTCGGCCTTCATGGAGCTTCAGCAGCAGCAGATGCCACCCGGCATGGCCCACCCGGCCTACCCGACCATCCGCGGAGGCTATCCGCCACAACACCACCAGCACGACAGCGTGTTTTCCACACCCCAGCATGGCCGCAGCCACCTTGGGTATCCGTTCGCGGCTATGAATTCCATGGGTCCACCCGGATATAACGGCCCTCCGTCTCACTTTCCCATGTCGCCATACCAGACGCCATCGCCACCCAGAGATGGTAAGCTGAAAAAATGAGCAATACTGTAATTTTAGTGTTTACGTACAAATTGATTTACCCCTTTGCTAGCCAATATCACGTAAATTGCTACCAATATTCTTTCCCTCCTGGTACATTCTTGTCAAATGTTTAAAAGCCTTAACCCCCCGCCTTTACTTCTTACGTTAAATCCACTCGCTTTCATATTTATCTCTGCCGTGGGTCTCGCTTAGTTCGTGCAGTAGCTTGACTAATCCAGTGTGTGCAGCTGTGTACATCAGGTGGCAGACACTGGGGCAGGTTATTAGTTCCGTTGGCTGCCTAGTGCCTATGCCAGCTGATCAGGGCGTGCCTGTGTGTGTGCATGCGTGCGTGCAGTGGAAAGCTCGTGCATCGTGGATACAAGCCGACAAGGTCTAGTTCCGAACAAAGTAAACATAAAATCAGATACTCCCCCGCCACCACCTTTCATCAAAAAATGCACCGAGAAAAAATTATCTGATCATCTTGGAGATAAACAGTTCAAGCTGTCATCACACAGATCACCTTGTTCAGTTTTTGTTTCCTTGTCGGGAGGAAGGGAGAGATGAAAAGGTGGTTAGGGGTATTCCGTACACGGCTGGATGATCACTCTAGTTAAGTGTCATCTATTATCTATTATCTACTATCAAATCTGAATGAGACAAAATTTTAATAGGGCCCGTACCAAGGGGGGTGTTACCTTCCCTACCCACCCATATTATGGTAATTTTTTTCTCCACACACTCACCTCCTGTAATATTGAAGTAACTCAAAGAAACTCGATGCATACATTCAAAATTAAATCGGAAGCTCAAGCTTAGAAAAAGTTACGCAGTTAGGGGGTACCTAACTAAAATAATAGATGCCAAAATTATCAAGAGAGGGAATGAAAACGTCCCAATTCAACTATGCTGAATAGATATAACTAAATAAGGAGACAGGCCTGTTAGTAACCGTTCAGCCAGCTGGATAATAAAGTGTCCAGATAATTCTGGGCTGAGGACTGAGACAGAAATCGAAATGCACCGGTTGCACCATTTTGTCACGAAACTACAGGTACAAGTACTAAGATAATTGGGGCAGATACCTTTCTTCTTTCTAGTTTTGATTTCTCGTGCAAATTTTGCCACCCTATAGGTCAGGACTTTAACTTTATATAGATAATCGAGAAATAATCAAGCTTGGGTTTTTTTCAGAGGAAGGGGCATTTTTAAAATATATTTGATGGTTGTGAAGATAAAAGGATCGACCAATATATGAACAAAGAATTCGGCGTTAGTAGTAAGAAAGAAAGAAAAGAAAAAGGAACAGAAAGAAAGAAATAGTATCTGTTGTACTTTTAAAATAGCTGACAAAAAATCTTGAGAAAGGTCATGAGCAGGAGCTTATCATCTAACAGAAAATCAAAAACAATTTAGAGGTTTTCTTGACACACAGAAAAAAAATTGAAGAAATTATGAACAGAGAGAAGCTAAACTAATTTCGCAAATGATTGGAACGATAATTTTAAAAATCTAACAATTAAATCGCCCGTCTATATAAACTGGGGAAGTTTCTTCCTGTCTGTTGCTCCAAACATCTATTACTTCTCCTTGTGCTGTTGTACAGTAGCGCAGATCCCGTGTTTTCACAGATATCCTCTAGTCACCTGTAGCTGAAAGAAAGCCAGGTGAGGAAACTGGCAGCCACACCTTTTCGTACAGAAATGTAAATAAGCAGAACACATCTAGTAGATCATTTTACTACTTGTTGGCCCGCTAGACACACGGAGAAGGAGGTTGGGGGTTGGGGTGGGGGCTTGGTGTGTGTTGTAGTCAGAAAGGAAGAGCTATTGGTGGTGGAAGAGGGGGAGGGGGACTGTGAGAGTGGGAGCCAAAATAAGAATGAGCCAAAGTAATTGCTTATTTAATGAAAAGAAACGAGAAGTCTATGACTTTGGAGGATTTAAGATTTGGCAAAAAATGTTTTTCGCAGTTTGCAGTATGCACAGATTACCGACTACTGTATTGAAATCATACATGTAATATTTTTCATCAACCTTTTTTCATGCTGTCGAATAAATAAATAGTTTGATAACAATGCATTTAAGACCTAAAATTGTCTACCGCTAACGTGGGCAATTTCCTGAAATGATTAGGATTATTTATATGTTTATCGATTTCCCCGACTTGCTGTACTTATGATTCTGATAGCTCAACCAGGCACTGCGTTCGATATTATGAGGTGTGACTGCCAGGAAGGGTGGGTGATTATTGAGGGTCGGGTATAGTGGCTTCGTTAGAGACGAAAACTTTGAGAAAAATTACACATTTAGCATCCCAATAATTTTCGTTTGCAGAACGTTTCTTGATTTATTGAACTGTTGCTGAGGGCGAGGTGTGGGATTCTGGATTGGGTGGGTAAATGGACGCGGGCAGTACTGTTCTAACTTGGAAGTTTGGCTGCTAACTTTAACAAATAGAAGCTAAACTGTACTGAGGAGCTGCGAAAGACATTTATTTAAATAAGATAGATTAGAACATTTTTCTATCTACAGGAGAAGATAATCCGCTTCTCCTAACATCGTTCTCTAATTTAAAATTGTTGGCAGAAACATCTTAATTAAAGTATAAGCCGGAAGCTCAAAGAGGGATTTTTAAAAAAATCAACCATAGGGATGAGGAGAGAAGACCAATAGATTATAACAAGGCGATGTGTGTAGGACTGTTAAGCCTCCGCGCGAGTACGGAATACAATGATACAGTGATATAATACATATATAGAGAGAGAATGAGATTTTGAGAGAGAGAGGGGGGGGGCTGAGAAGGAGAGGAAGAGAGAGAGAGAGAGTGGAAAAGAGACGAGAGATAAAAGAGAATTTCCACCTCCCCGCGAAGAAGAAAAATGCTGTCGCCAGATATCTGGGTGCATGTATTTTAGCGTCCCAGTGTGGTGGCTGTTTTGTGGGTCAGTGTAGGCTTTCTTGTCAGTCAGAGCAATGGTATCAGTGGGGCTGATCTTGAAATAAGGAATTGGATATTGACTTTTGCAAACAAGACCCTCCCCGTGGCAGGTACCCCGTGCGAAGTGAAACCTGTTCTGAGGACGCTGTCAGAAAAACTGCGGCAGGCGTCGTGGAATTTACCTGTCGACGAACGGGACCCGTCCGGAGCGTCTCTCAGATGGGACAGTGATAACGGCTCAGTGTTTGAATCCCTACCACAGCCACCACCTCCACCGCCACCACCACCGCCGCCGGGGTCGAACAACAGCAACCACAACAACAACAACAATGGCACGGGATACGAGGAAAAGATGATGGGCTCTGGTTTAGACGCAATGTCGCACAGCTGGGGGGTCAAGGACGAGAACTCCGCCTCGGACGCTGCAGCGACCAAGCCCCACTTTCTGGATGGGAATTTCAAGCGGGAGGCGTTGTCGCCGTCGTCACGCTGCGTGGAGGATGGGGGTGCCCCAGGACCTCCCCCGCCCATGCTACTACCACCAGTGCCACCAGCTGCCCGTCTCCCCAACCCCCTGGGAGTGACGTCAGCAGGGCAGCGAGAGGGGGATCTGCTGGGGAAAGGGTTTCAGTACCCCCTTGGGGCTGACCGCTCGCCACGGGACTATTACCCTCCACTGTACCCCACCGTTCACGATACGTTCTTTGCGGCTTACAGCTCCCGCTGCCAAGGTACTTGTTGTGTTGTGCCATGCCACTGCTACTGCTAGAGTTCATGTTTCATTCATTCACTTGACACTCACCTGACTTTTAATAAGGTTCGCACCTCACTGGGCCCTTCTCTCGCTTTGCAATCATCCGGGTATCAGTTCTAGAATGCATGTCTCGTTCGTCGAATTGGTTTCATGGCACCATGCAACGATCACATCTCACTGGAATTCTTGAGATACCTGGCTTTGCCAGTGGTAGATCCAGAAGTTATGTCTCGTTTACACACCTGCCAATCATTTGGCCCCAGAGTTCGCATCTCATTTGTACTTTGAGTCAGCGGGCTATACCCGTACTATGATTCATTCATCGTTCATACAGTTAATGCCATAGGGATTTTACATCTCACTGAAACAACTGGGCTACTGGCTACCAGTTCCACATAGTCTGTCGCGTAGCTGGTACGACTACCAAAGGTCATGTGTCCTTTATACATTGAGTCAGTTGGATATAGCGTCAGAGTTTCAGTTTCTTTCAGTCGCTGTTTTGCTAGAATTCATATCTCGTCCATCTACCTGACAATTACTTGCCTTCTGATATCGCCACTAAATTTCAGTCGCATTCACACACGTTCTTACTGCTGTTAGAATTTGTCTTTTTCATTTATTTGAGTTACTCGGGGATTTTTTTTCTTTCATAGTGATCATTCGTATGCCTGAGATGTGGCCTTAAACAGAATTCGTGTATCGTTCGTATGGTCAACACTTGAAAATCAGTTATTGGTGTCTCGTTCATTTGCTTGCGATCAGCTTACTTCACGCACCCTGATTGGTGATTATGCACTTGGATGGTTCACAGTCCTACTTTCCTTCCGTTGTACGTACCCCTGCCTGTCTGGTCTGTTTCCTGACATCTCTATCTTCCATCCATCCATCCCTCAATCCATCCATTTTTCCATCCATTGAGTCCATAGACCTTTTGATCTCCTGTGAGAACCAGTTGTTACTCTCTCTGTCTCTCTCTCTCTCTTATCTATTTGCACTTGCTTTTGATTTTAATCATTTCGTTTTACATGGATTAGCGTGCAGTTTATTTCAGAGCACAAGATTATTTCTTTCTTGCAACAGTCCTTTCAGATATCTTTGGGCTGCCTTATTTTATAAAAAAAAAGTTTTGACTCCTTCTTTCTCCCCACCCCACCCCACTTTCTCTTTTTCTGGACCGAGATCCTTTAAAAAGAAGTTGGAATGGAATGGGGATGGGGTAGACGATCTTCCTCTATCTGAACGTTCAAAGGGCACGTACGCACCCGACCTTTAGACAACAGCATATATAACACCCCCGTCACCTTCCCAACGGCCTTATGCCATGTTTCTGCATGTGCACCACTCTCCCATGCACTTTCTTTTCTTCTTGCCTTCATCCCTAACCTCGCCTTCTCAACAAGGGTGTGGCAATTCTGCACTTTTAGACTCTCTGCTGAAAGGCGGCGCTTTCTCTAAAGCCGGATAACAGATGAGGTTTGGAGGACGCTTTCCAACATGAACATCTGCCACTGCAACGTGTGCACAGCGGAAAGTGCAAGTCCCGCAATTTTCACTGCAGCCCCGTGCTGTCTTCTCAAATGAACTTTTTCTGTTTGAACTGCTGCCTTCTAAAATACCCCAATTTGTTTCTTTTATGTAATTTTAAACCAAGAAAGCGCCATTTGGCGTCTTAAATGTATTCTTTATAGAGCACGTTGGGCAATATATCGTACAAGACGAGAAATTTAAACATTCGCTTAAAGGAAAAGCTGTCCTTGATAGCTTGTAGTGGTCCCGAGACATAAAGTTAGCTTCTGTAAGTGCTTGGGCGCACGCTTGCAAATGTTGCACGTGCAATCTGCAGACGACAGGTGCACGATCGAAGCTGCCTTAAGGTTGTACCTCGCCCGGCGATAGGCCAAGGACGATTTTTTTCTTTCCTGACCAAGAGAGACTAGTTCTCTGGATGATAAAGCAACCTTCCCCACACACTCCCACCACATCCCCACATGCACACAAACCCCTTCAAACCTCTCGCTTGGGAAAACCGAAGGGAAACCTAGACAAGGATGAAAAAATTAAGGGTTCAAAAATCAATCTTATTTTCAAAGATCGAAAAAATGGTAATAGACAATATATGTATATACATATGTATAAACATATATTGTATAAGCATATATTGTCTATTACCATTTTTTCGATCATGCCTATATTTCGTGGTATCATCATACAACAAAAGCCTTCTCAGTTTAGACTGAAGTTCCCGTTTACTCAACCATGCTGATTTCCTTGGAAAGTTAATGAATCGTTTCAACCTATCTTTCTATCTAAATGGAGCAGTTTTCAATGACTAGTGGAGTGTTATGTGCCAGTGACTAACCCTGTATTATGGGATCTCTAAATCTCTAAATCTAGAAAATACCTTCCCCTATGACTTTGATGACTTTATCAATGTTTCAAAAGTTGAAATTTGTTTATATGTGGCCCTGTTCTTGCGCCACTTTAGAAAGATCTTAAAAGGGAGACCTCTTACGCTGTTGTGTCGTTGCCAAAAAATACCGACTTGTAACACTGTTTTTGATACGTTAACTTTGCCCAAGGTGAACGAGGGGTGTTGGGTGTGGGAGGAAACGTAACTCTGTAACAATTTAAGATCCTAGGTCTCCGGAAAGTCTCTGCTGACGAGCTGCGCCTAGGTTTCGAAGCGCGTAACAGTGTATTGAAATTGTCCGAATGTGCGACGTTTGAACAGCCAACCTGGTAGCTCGCTGGCCCCTGGGGGGGGGGGTCACAGGTGGACAGGTCAACACCTCTCTCTCCCTTTCTTTGCCTTGGTCAGGTGTAGTCAAGCGTGGTTAAAAGGGTACCCTCGGGTGTAGAGAGCTGTCATCGGAGTGTCGGGACCCTGACGCCTGTTTGTTTATTTCCACCTTCTTCTTTATTTGACGCCTGCCCGCCAGACCTCGCCCCGCTCCCGGTCTGGGTTTTATTTGTTGTTATTTTGCTTACACGTTCGAGCTCAAGACGTTTACTGTTTGTCTCCGTCCCGTCTGTACTGTCCCTGTCTCTTCCTCTGCTCTTCTTTCTTTCTTTCTTTCTTTCTTTCTTTCTTTCTTTCTTTCTTTCTTTCTTTCTTTCTTTCTTTCTTTCTTTCTTTCTTTCTTTCTTTCCTGCTCCACCTTTCCCTCTCCTCTCAAGTACGTAAATTATACTTTATAAAGAAAACCTATATTGTCATAAATGATATGCCGAAGAGCTTACCGTGACCAAAGAGTTGTCTGTCGGTCTGTCTGTCTGTCTGTCTGTCTGTCTGTCTAAAACTAAAAATTTTTTAATTTCAATTTGTACCTTAGATGTTCTCCCCTGACTGTAATTACTGCCTCGGCAATTTAAAACTCAGGTCTTAAGCAATAAGGTTCTTGATGTCTTATGTACATTGTTGTCAGACAGTACACGTTATTTTCTAGTTTTAAGCAAATGTGCAACAGACCTCCTGTTCGTTTTAATTTTTCAAGATGTCTTTTATTGCTATGATCTGCTGTTGTCCTTTCGCTATTAAAAGGCTTGTCGATGAAATTAAAGCATTATCAACAATCAATATTTATCAAACTACCATTTTACTACAATTGATTCTAAACTCAAGTTTCAAGTTTCAACTACCTCAGGTGTACACGGTAATGCACAAAGTAAATTAAATTAAACATTACTCCACATGCATAAGCTTACAAGCAGGTCCTCGCACACAT
The DNA here is from genome assembly GCA_004794575.1 of Lanistes nyassanus. NCBI lineage: Eukaryota > Metazoa > Mollusca > Gastropoda > Architaenioglossa > Ampullariidae > Lanistes > Lanistes nyassanus. Next base: position 118,036 of record SMGT01005561.1, read on the forward strand.
GTAGCTACACACATTGAGGAAAGGAGGCCCGGTTTAGCCAGGCAGGGACAAAGTTCACAAATCTTCCCGACGTTTGTATTTCTAAAGTCACACGTACACCCGTAATAGGGGGCGCTCATAATGTAAGCGTGCCACACACACATCGCATAGTCGGTGGCCAGACGGAAAACAAGCGAAGCTCTGGGAGTGCGCGAAAGTCAACAGCTGAAGCCCCCCTCCGCAGTCAGTTTTTATTCAATGAACCGCTGAATGCTAGCCTCAGGCTTCATTGTTTTTAACTGACCACTCAAAACTCGGACTGCGAGGGCTTGAGGTCGAACCGTAAACAAGACTAAGCTGGTTACAAAATACTTAGGCTTGTGGGTCAAACCCACGGAGCACGTTTTTTTGAACACGGTGATGCGCTCTGTAAATGTAAATAATAATAAAATTGCCGCCAGTGTCTGGCAACCCCCTCTCCCCGCCCCCTCGTGTAGTATACTCATACTCATTCTCATAATAGTTTTCGGTAACGCGTTATTAAAATAGTTGGAATATCTATTTTGAGATGTCTTGAAGCCACGATCACTGAATTGCTTGCTTTCTCCTTCATTCACTCACGCGCACACGTATGCACACAACGCCACGCACGCACACGCACTTATAAGAGGCTGCACGTGCAGTACATGCGCAGTGTCTTGTTGAAAGAACGCCCGACGTGCGATCGTCTCCAATCAATGTTTCTTCAGTCGTGACTGCCTTCTTGGCTGCACGCGCTTTCAGCTTCGTGCGTACAAAGAAGGTGCGACGTGCGCGTGCAGACTGTCAATAAAGCACTCATGGTAGACGTCAACGTCGCGGCAGATCTCGACGAAGGTGTGGGGGAGAGGGGACGGGCACGGGAGGAGACGAGATGCTACGTGGCGTTGTAGTTCTCAGCGCTAAAGGCTATGCCACACGGTGTGTGACAAACACGGTTTTGATCAAAACAATTCTAGAGCTAGGTTGAGTTTCCTGTTTGCCATTGGACATTCCCGACGGCATGTTTAGCAATCGGGTTTGGCAAACGACATGCCTCCTCCTTTCCGTTTTAGGCTTGCACACTAGTAGCCCACACTGGAACTTCAATGACTTCTAATCTAAAAAAAAAGTATCTGTGACTAAATTTTTCAAGGTAACACTAGCAGCAAATTTGTTCGATGACCTATGGATTCTGACATTTTTGCGTTGATGTCTTCTGCTAAACGGCCTAAGGATATTTATGCTATTGGCCCTAGCGAGACTTTGAGCAGTTTGAAATGTAAATATCATCTCTACCTTGGATAAGATTTGCCGGTCAACTCTTCAGCACACACTTGATGCCTGATACACAAAGTTTTGCTAGTAACTGCAGGTACAATGTAAGGAAGCCTCAAATATAAATATTTCTTTGTGTTTTCAAAGTGCAGCGATACTTAGTTATGCTGTCTGTATGGAGATTGATGATAAAAGAGTGGATTTTTTTAATCTAAAGGACCCGTTTCGAGTCCCGATAAACAATTTAAAAAATAACACCTTTTTTATTCAACAAAAATATACACAGTAGCTGCATCTGTTATTCGTTAAAAATAGACATGTTCACTTTCCAACCCAGTTTTCCTGAATTTGTTTCTAAAAGGGATTTCGGTTGCAAGTATATAGATACAGAAAATTATGTATATTTAAAAGTAAATGTGAGTTTCAATCCATGTTCCAATAACGTACACAACCGTTTATTATTATTATTTTTTGTTGGGGGGGGGGGAGTATTTCCAAAGGTTTAGTCTCTTCTTAGAGGTGCTGCTCGACTCCCCCCCCCCCCCCCTCCACGCCATCACTCATCTGTTCCGATGCCGTCTGATCTTGACAACAAACCAATTAACTACGAGTACTGTCCCTTTACCGCCCGTCTGCTGTTGACCTTGTGAGTCCATGACCATCGTCGTCTGTCATCCTCTGAAGAGGGTTAATTAGCTTAGAAGCTTAGAGATCGAGCGGCGATGAGAGTGCAAACCCTTTTCCACTATGAAAAAGCGATCCCCTGACCCAAGGGGGTACAGCCTCTGACCCATACCGTCAACTGACGCAACGTTGGTTGGAAAGCGACTTCTTCTTTGTCTTTTATAATTTCCTTCTTTCTTTATCTATCTGAAGCCGTGGTACGTGCATGCACTTGGCAGTTCTTATGGTATGGGTCTAGGATAGAAGGCGGAGATCAGGAAATTATGCATGCACTTGTCAATTTACGTGACCTCCCCTTTGCCACGGTACCACCCCAGTTGGAACAAAGAGGGACGGGGGAGTGAATTAGCGCCCTGTCTCATGGGCACAGTGCTTTTAGTTTATTGGCGTACGCTGTGACCCAAAGGGTAGTGAAAAATGATATCACTGGTTTCGGGCTGTACCATTTCTTAATCTGTGTAAATTATAATTTCTAGGGCTTCTTTTACCCAAACACCTTGTGTAATCAATGTCACGTGACTGTTAGGAATGAGAAATATATACCAAGAACATCTAAGATGGTGGAGTGCTCCACTGCAGAAAAATGTTCACGACAAGAAGGTATTTTCTAATCACGTAATTTTGTCGTCCACTACTGTCCATTCTTGTGTGGCGCAAAATCGCACTGACTGTGGTTTTGCACGTGTTCTTGCACGAAAGAAGATCTTATTAAATCATTCGAGTTCGACGCCAACAACAACAAAAAAATTGTAGTAGCTCAGGGCTTGTGTGTGTGAGGGGGGGGGGAGAGACGAACTTTCAGGATCTATGGCTTCGTCTTTTCATGTTCGACATTATTTTTGTCGCAGTGTTGTTGGCTTTCCTTCACATCATCTGACGTCTGTTGACAGTGTCTTCCCTGCAGAAAGAAGCCGCCCTCGTTTCACTCGTTTAAAACGTGCTGTGCACATGTAAGCACCACGTACACGAACAACCTTTTAAGCACTCGGCTGTTTTATAGTCATCGAATAGAAACGTGCGATCGTCTCACCAGTAATCCAACATCCTTGTCCAGTGCTCTGAGCGAGAGCCAACATGTGTGAAATCGAGATATTTATTTTTGAAAACAGTAGCTGATCCGACACATTTGTGTTTCACTCGTGTTTACGTCGGTTCTTGTGCGCTTGCCATTAGTTTGACCCGATTGTCCATTCTGCACTTGTATAATGTGTCATTCTTCACTTGTGTAGTGTAATATTCTTCAGTAGTGCACGATTCCACGCTTTCGGGCTTACGTGTCCAGATGTTTTCTGGTAAAGCGGAAATTTAAAACAAACTAGAACTGACACTGGGTGAGGAAGGAAGATCACGTGGGTGGGTCTGACCAGAAAAGGCGAGACAAAAAGGTTTGAAGACATTTGTTTCTGGTGACGTGCGCGGTGCACACTCACTAGGGAGAAGCTTTGCGGACGTGAGAGTCGAAGGACTTAAGGGCCTTTTTGTTTTAAAACTCGGATCAACGCGCGAAAACCGGTCATAGTCACACACTGGCCCGCCACACAATCGACTTTACATAATAAAACCTGTTGTATTTGAAGCGACTTTCTGCTTCGAACGCAGGTGGTATTGTGACGTCACTCGCGTTTCTTGCGTCCAAAACTCGACTAAGTCTCAATTTATCTTGGTTAGACTTCACAGACTGTAATAGCAGACTCGGATCCAAATTTAATGGCTCTTTACGAACAACTCGTTAATGCGCTCTTACCAACATCTCAAGAATGTTGTCAGGACAGCCACATCACATGAATTGAAACGTCTGTAAGATAGCTTGGTTTTAAAGGTAAAGGGTACTTGGTCTTATAGGTAAGGGTGGCTTGGTCTTATAGGTAAGCATAGATTGGTCTTATGTGTAAGGGTAGCTTGGTCTTATAGGTAGGGGTTGCTTGGTCTTATGTGTAAGGGTAGCTTGGTCTTATAGGTAAGCATAGATTGGTCTTATATGAAAGGGTGCCTTGGTTTTATAAGAGTATGCTTTCAGCAATTTCGGTTAATAAATCAAGATTGATTTCGGTCTCTGGCACCTTGCGATTCAGCCAGGACATCTTCAACGCTGTATCGATTCCTCGCAAAAAGCAGTTATGCTGTTGCTGGAACACTTCCGGTGACTTGAGTACCTGTAAGAAATAAGAGGCATCCAGATGATTCATGTTTACTTAGTCAGGCATGACGTGGAAGCTCGAGCCACTGGTGCGTGTTAAGAGGACAGCTGCTGGCTTTCTAAAAGAAGTTTTTCTTCTTGACCTATCTTTCCCTAACTCCCGACTGACTGACAGATTATTGGCCTCTCTAAAGAGACGCACCTGATTCACGCAGCCATTAGCCCTTCCTACTGCCACACCTCACAACGTTTTTTCCCACTTCGCTGGGTGTGAATTTTTCTCGCAGCAGAGAACGCCAAGTAATCGCTTGCCACAGACGCGCTTTCTCTCCTTTCTTTCTTCCACTTTTCTTTCAGTTTTTTTTTAACTTCGCAGCTGAAGAACTACTTTGACATGTCCCCTGCCGGGTGGCTTGCCAACGCAGTTCTGGAACAGACAGGATGCCAACTTTCCGCGAGGTACCCCCGGGTAGCTGCCAATCTGACGCACACACGTCCCCGTGCTTGGGGAGTTGTCAGCTGTCAAGACACATCCACAATGGATCTCAAACGTTCTTGACGGGATTGTTTTTGTTTTTATTATTTTTAATTCCCCCTTGCTTATTTTCCCCTCTCGCCGTGTCGCTTTATTTCCCCCTTGATAAGCTGCATCGCAGATGTGCTTGCGATGTTGTGACAGCCAAGTGTATTTGTGGCCAACAGAAATACTTAAAAATTATAATTTAACAGACTTACTTTGTATTCCCATTGTGTCTCAATGCACCAGCTCTTTCGAACGAACGAATGAGTGAGTGAGAAGGGGACAGAGAGGACGCTATCTGAAGGTCCACCAACATCATCACAAAACAAGTGTAGATTCTCTCTCTCTCGCTCTCTCTCTCTCTCTCTCTCTCTCTCTCTGATATTGGAAGATGAAGCGAACTAGTGAATGAGTCAGAGATGCTAGTTTACACACGCACCCCTGTAGCACAAGTATGCTACCCCGGCCGCGTCAGCGAAACAAAATTAATTGACCCCGGGTTGAAAAGCAGTCCTTAGAAACCAATTGAACCTTTACGTTGCGCCTCTTCAAATTGAATTGCTTTGTAAGAGACACCGTTGAATAAACAAGGCGCGTAGAGCTTTGTCGCCAGCATTGTGGCTGGCAAGTTGTTTGAAATCGAGCCCACTTTCTCCGCCTTCTCCGCGGGAGAGTTCTCACAAAACAGTATCGAATGATTGTCGGCACCGACCACAGTTTCGCCACTTCCACCCTTGAGTCTCCAGAACACTGGGGTTCTCATTGACAAGCTGCTGTTTTCAGACGAACGTCACTGTTGAAACGAACCAACCAACAGACAAGGAGATACAAAAGACAAAATTTGAAAACAAGGCTTCCGTCGATGCGAATAACAAAAGCTTTTTCTGGAGAGGAAGCATGAAAAAGGAGGGTGTGGGGGACCAAATAAATGCGGTAGAGATGATATCTGGCCACAGTTTTTCAGTTTAAATATTGGTGTATTTACGCGTTTTCCTCAATGGCCCATTGGTCTGAAGAGCGAAAGGTATAGAAATTATTAAATATAAAATTAATTCTTTTATCCGTTGGTTTTTTTTGGGGGGGGGGGCGGTGAGGAGGGTAAAGACAGTTGATTACTATATTTACATTTCTACTACTGATTTTATTGAATTACTTTTGTTATTTTATTCTAGAACATCGCTAAAAACCAATGGAAAACGTGTGTCGGTTATGTTTAAGTGATTTTATCAATGCATTAATGGATTGGTATATCATTTTATAAAGTATCCATCGGTTCTTCTTCAAAATTCCCTTTTCCCCTTTGGCGGAGGGGGGGTTGGGTATTGCTGTGTTTGAATGTACTGTACTTGTAAATCATACAACCAGCTCGAATCCATTAGCCCATTTGGCAGCAATTTTATTAATGGCATCTATCGGGAAAACGAATGAACTTGAGATTTTAACCAATATAATAAATCTGCGACATTTAAGTATTTGTTTTGAAAAGGAGTATCCTCTTCTGTTTTTCGTTCGTTCCTGGACTGCCTCTAGAGCAAGGACTGTTTAGAAGAAAATCATGCGTATTTACGTCCTTTCTGTTCCAGGTCATGTTCCCCCCCCCCCACCGTCCCCTCCACGAACACATCGGCATCAAATGTTTAACCCTTGTCTTGTTTTCACAAGGATCCTCCGCCCCACCCAGCTTTTGAACTTTTTGTTTGCGCCGCACTTGAAGAGTTCTTGTGCACAATGAGAGATCGGGTACGCGATGATAAAACCTTTAGGCCAGTAAGTCTTGTACAGCTTTTGTCTGGAAATCTGTCAGCGCTGGTCAGCATCAAGAGAAAAGATAGCATCCTGCTTGCAGTCTGAAAGCGAGAGCTGTAACCACAACCCTGACTTGTTGCTTATCACAGGCGCCGACGTCTTTCGCGAAGATGCGCGGTCATTGTTGATTCTGACAGCGTAATTAACGAGGACTGGAGAGCGGAGTTTTCATAGTGGATTCTCCCCAAGCAACAGGCACGTCAGACGGGATTAACGCCTGTCCGACGCAGATTTGCACGCCCTTAACCGTCTGCGCCTGCAGGAGTTGCCCTGCTAATGAGGAAGAGGAGCGCAGCGGGGAATAGCTGTACTTACAAGGCTATGGTCTACAGACCAGACGGGGTGGATATACCCTCCCTGAAGGCTCTGGCTTACGCAACTTAGGAAGATTCTAAACCGCAATCTCCTGGTTGAGGCAGTGGCATCGGCGAGATCGTTCCGAGACAGGTTTGAAGGACCCTGACGACTAAGTAGGTCGGGCTGCGTTTCTGACACGCAACACAAGCCATCCCAGCATGCAAATGTCTCTGGTCGTGAACGCTGAATTTATCTTGTCATCGTCTATCGCGCTTTGCGTTGATTTATTTATTTACGTTCTATATGCTTTCAGTTTTTTGCGGCTGCAAGTTTTAAAGAGACCAAAATTGGCAACTCGCACCTACTTTCTTTGTCACAGCTGCGCGTCTATAAAACTCAACACAGTTCTGTCTCTTTCTAACTCCGTATAAAAACTATGCCACAAGCTCGAATGTTACATCTTGATCTTCTTTATCGTTCTTCTTCTTCTCCTTTTCTTTTCCTCTCCTGCTTCCTCTTCCTCTTCCTTTTGCTTTCTTCTTTTCTATCGGCGTCTTTGGAAGGGACATAACCTCATTGTAGAGGAGTGGAGGAGCGTGTGGGAGATGGCGAGGGGGTGGAGTTGGTGAAAGCGAAATCTGGCTGAAGCCCGAGCGCTCTCTATAAAAGACGGTTCTACATGAAAGTCCTCCACGACAATATGACCGCTCTCGGGGCAATGCCCACTGCTTGCTGATGGCTCGTGCCGCTGCCTCTCGCAGGATAGCCACTCGTCGTCTGCTAACCATTCTTGCCGTTTCCTCCAGCCGTTCTCACGTCAGTGGAAGAGCACCACTCCTTCAGCCCGGGCTTCATTAGACTCTTTCTCTCCCCCCTCTCCTAGCTTCTATTCACGGCATTCGCTGCTTTCCTGTCGAGCGACTCTGGATTTGCTTGTGTACAGGTCGCGCTTGTATTTGTCCTCGTTGACAACATTGTCTGATGGCAGAGAAGTCGGGGGTTCTTTCGACGCCACGGGGTTGTCCAATCTGTTGTTTCCCGCTGTTCTCTCTCTCTCCCTCTCTAAAAATTTCTTTAACATTCAATAACATACTAACTTGATTTTCCTTGCACATCTCCTGATATAATATTATCTACCGGCCATACTTCAGCTGTTTGGGAGTCTGTATTCTAGTTCATCACAAAATTACTCTAATTTTCTTAAATTCAAAAGGCGCAGCTTGAACTTGCTTTGCACTGTTCTGGTTGGTAAGGTAATGGATATTCTGCGGGGTTATAGAGTTCCTACTTTCTGCTTGAAATAATTATGTTTCCGAGTTTTTACGCTTATCATGAAGACATTGAGTCCTTTCTATTAGTTTTAACTACCTGTTACTGAAATACCCAAGGAACCAGAACTTCTTGACTATTCTCGGCAGCAAGGGAAACCCGAGCAAATAGCAATTTTCAGTCAATCAACGCAAAAGATTTGTGCTGCACCGTCAAACTGTTTTGTGTATTCGATGCAATCATAAAATTCTAGTTTGCACGATTTTGTTTTGGATTTAATGGGAAATAAATGTTGATGTTAATAAATATGACAATTAGCTGAATTATGCCTTGCTATGACTAAGCTCCATATGAATTATTTCTGTTTTAAATGTCTGTATACATGATACTCAATCAGCAGCAGATAGCAGCAAGGCCATGATAAATCTAAAATGTATGAGGAATTACAAGAAAATCAGAAATATGGAGACGGTCAGAAGGTCGTAAAGACACTGGAGGGGATGCTTCATACTGAATAGCAGCCATGATAATCCAACGAACCGATCATAATGAAACAGAAATAATTAATTTTTGAATGACTCACAAGATGGTGTTAGTATAAATTTTACGCCGATAAGGTAGGAGGATCTGGGATTTCCGTTTACATGTAGCGTGCTGCTGAAGCAGTCATTTCCCTTTGGATACGTGTCATTTTCCTGACGTGTGTCCACGATCAAGACAACTGTTTTCCCCTTTTCAAAGCCAGCGCTGCACGTGCATGAACAGAAAAGTCGATCGCTTTTTATTGACGTTGGTTTCGCATTCTATAGTCAAAACAAACGCAGGCACGTGCACGCACGTGAACCCGTGTAAGAAGGGCTCAATAAGCTATCGACACGGTGGGTCGGCCCAACGCTGAATTGCACGAGGGTTCCTATCTCTTGTTTTATTTTCTGTATGTACCATTGCCGCTCGAAACCCTTTGCCCTCTAAAGCTTACGACACTTTTACGACTGGAAAACGGGACCTTCGGGGTGGCGTCAGTACACCTAGTACTAAATGTTACAACAACAAACGAAACGAAAGAATGGGTGTTACGCAGGCGAGCTCCCGCTCACAGACACCCACTCGCACGCACTGCCACAAAGACAGAAAGGGAGGAGGTGGGAAGGGAGGGGAAGAAATAGACGATATATAGAAATAATCTTTGAGTGGTGGGTGGGAATGTGTGTGAGTTCGTGTCTGTGTTTGCGTGTGTGCTCGCGTGCCTGATATCAATAGTAGTTTTGATTAAATAGATGTAATGACAAACAACCCTCTTCTCGGAGGGTTTTTTTCTGTTTGAGTTTTGCAAGATTTCTTGCGCTTGTACAACTTGGCGAAGTTCTTGACTTTTTAACGTATGTTGATGATGTACGACAGCAGAAGCCCATGACAGTGGTGGAAAATATCATTCGCGCAAAGAGAACTCACAGATGCAGGGGAGTTCTCCATTTGCGGAAACACATTTTTGAGAAGTGTTAATGATGACCTTTGAATTGATCTCATTACCTGCACTACGGCCTTGCACAGTATAGCGTTAGTTGCATGCAAGACGCTTGAATGGGGGGGGGGGGTCTAAACATCCCGTGCTTGCCTCACGATTGTGACTGACCATACTTCTGGGTAACCATCGACCCAGCGAGCTGGTCTCGAAACGTCCCTTCAATTATTTCGCGTTCCCTGGCACC
>SMGT01005561.1:127768-157554 GCA_004794575.1 Lanistes nyassanus
CCCCCACCTCCCTTATTACCGGAGACCATAGCCTCCTCTCCCCCAGCAAACCTTCGTTCTCCCCTCGCTGCTATATCCCACCTGGCTTCAACTTGCTCTGCCGTCCAAACCGGATAGCGTGTCTGACAAGCTGGCCGGATGAGCGCGTTCTTGACGGTTTCTGAGGCTCCCGATAGTAGGTAATACTAGACGTCCTCGCGACATGGTGTCTTTCGTCTGACAAAGATCGTTATCAGATTTTGATGTTAGACCTTCTCCCCACTCCACCCCCCCCCAAAACACACACACACACACACAAACACTAACATTACCAACACCACCAACACTTCCACCACCAGTACCACTACATATACATACGCCACAAATTTGACACGACGGGCTAGGTTGGTAGGTAACTGAGATTAATAGCTAGAATAGGTAAGTATTTAAGTTGATAGATATTCAGATAAGGTGCTCTGCCGCTAATCCTCATTCCTGAATGAAACTCCCCCTGGGTTACTTTTCAGAGAGAGAGAGAGAGATGGGTCTGCAGATTAAACAGGAAGTATAATCCCGGCTGGATGAGTCTGCCGATAGCGAACTGTGTAACTGGAATTTAGACCGACAGTCTTAAACTATCGGCAGATGTCGGCTTGCGTGCAGAGACATCTGCCGATAGTCTAAAACTGTCGGCTTGCATCCTGCGTCAGAGCGACGTATTTCCGTCACCAAGAGCGTCTACCGGGTTCTGACGACAGTGACTGTCGTTTTCCCTTTTGGAAGAGGCTGGTAGGGGTCGCATCTAGAACTGTATTGTGATTGAGTAGAGGCTTGACGGTAAGTTGTCATGGCAACATCGGTTGTGTTCCAGACAAGAGCCAGGTGGAAGAGCAGCTGCGGATCAACGGGAAGGGGAAGAAGATGCGGAAGCCGCGAACCATCTATTCCAGCCTGCAGCTCCAGCAGCTCAACAGACGTTTCCAGAGGACGCAATACCTGGCCCTGCCTGAGCGCGCGGAGCTGGCAGCGTCTCTGGGACTCACCCAGACTCAGGTGAGTGCTTCGATGCGGACCTCTGACTGTTGTTGTGAACTCAGGCGAGTTTTGTTAACGTGAGGAAAACAAGGGGTGGTATGTAGGAAGTGACATAAGAGCGCAGGTGATCTACATTCAACGGTTAGAGCGTTGAGGTTACAAGATAACGTTGAGAGAGAGCGAGAGAGAGAGAGAGAATGAGTGAGAGGGAGAGAGAGAGAAGGGGTAGTGCAGGCTGACGACAAATTTTACTACGATTCAGCAACTATGATTACAATTATGGAAGAGTGGCCACAAGTTTTAATTTAAAGGGGGCCACGTGCAGGAAGAGATCTGACACTTAGAGATGGTACTTCCTCTGCCTTGATGTTAATCGTTTTACAAAAAGCGTGCCAGCATTTTCGTGATATATACAGGCGTTTATACTTAGCGTAAGTGCATAATTTGGGGCAGTGAAGGAAACGAGTACTTTAAATCTACGCCAAACTACAGATGTTTACAAAATTCAAGCCCTCTAACAACGCTAGCCTAAACGCGTTAAACCCATTTCGTATAAGCCTCCGGGGAGAGAGAAAGAGAGAGATTACATTGAAACCATAACGGGTAGAGATATGGCTTCGCAGTAGCCTCAAGGTGCCTGCATAACCTCGTAAGGACCCATCTAATAATCTACCCCTTCTCATCGTCCATCACCGGAAAATGCTGACAATAAATTTTACCCATACGCCATGAAGTATCACTCGATGTCCAGCTTTACACTACCTGGTCGTCAGTTAGTGATTTATCATTGAAAGACATTTTTCTCTCCTGGCTCCCAGTTTGCTTCACTTCAGGTCTGTGTACGCAGAGTTTGTTCCCAGCCCGAAGGAATCTCCTACACTCGGTTCTTCCTCGCCCAAATCGTCACGTGCTAGTAGGGATCAGTTACAACACATCAATTAAACACAACTGGTTCTAAGGCTAGGCCACTGCATCTTCACCTTCCGCACAGCGCTGTAAGCTACGCCGGGAGGGGGGAAGGGGGCGGGAGGGGAGGCTTACGTGTCCTCGTGCACTAGATGACTCGATCTCTCTGTTCGTGCAGACCCTTTCCAGGTGACCAAAGTGCTCGGCAGCAGGGGCGTACGGAAGGTTTGGGTGACTTCTTTACGAGTTCTCGCGTGAACGTGACTTCTCGCGTGATGTGACGCTTACAGTGACAAATTTCCAGAGACGCAGAGAGGGCTTTCAGAACATGAAGATTTCTATCACTATTAATGCTCAGCGCAGTGGACCTAACTTTTGCACCATTTATAGACAGCTATGTAAGGAAAGGTTGAGGTCAAAGTTGTGAACTGAATGTCAATGACAGGAGTAAAAGAAAGGAAGGAAGAAGGAAGGAAAAGAGAAATGAAAGAAAGGGAAAAAATTTAAAAAGTCAAGGGCAAGAGGAATTATATCTAAGGACTGTTACAGAAATCAGTGAAGTTACCAGAATATGGTGACAGTTTTCCTGTTAACGGATATTTAAGAAGAAGGAAAAAAAAGGAGGAGGAGTGGGGGAGAAAAAAAACAAAAACTAGCCGAGGATGGGGGTAGTTGCCAGGGGGGAGAAGGAGAAGATCAAGCGAGTTAGTTTCATTGTGCGCGCGATGCCCCGCCATTCAGTTATTCCCAGAGTCGATTAACAGCCAAGTCTGAGGGTATATCAGCGTTACTGCAGGACAAAGTGCTCCTCAGTGCACCGAGAGTGAGATCAGGGGGGCAAACTTTGCGAGCCAGTTGCGATACGCTATATTCGGCGCTCGCCCGCCGAAAAACTAAATCTGTCACGGGCGTGGAACGCAGCCCACGGACAGTGAGAATGACGTCCTAATCCCGCCAGCCCGGGCTTCGCCGCAAGGAAAGGGTTCAGATTGCTCAAAGGGAGAAAGGTAGCTCTGTCAGGAACAAGAGTCCGAATACGTCTTATTGTTCGGGGAAACTCTGCGCGAATACTACAGAACAGGGTCTCTCACGTGATCCTTTCTAGTCTTCAAAGAGAGTCAAGTGTTTATATACTGTTACAGAGACAGAAATAACAATCGGAAAATTTAAATAAATTTAAAATTGATACTAGCGAAGCTTAAACGCACTGTGGAGTTCGCTAAAAACTGACATATCCTGTAGTGCAATTATTTATCTGACAATGTTTTATTCACTGTTTACTTTTTTCTTTCGCCTCTCGTGCGTATGTGGCTTATGTACAAGCAGACAGAAGTAATCTGAACACTCTAGTTGATTTCAAATGCATTAAATTTTATTCATTAATTGCTGTTTTCTTCTCTCCTTTCCTTCTCACTCCACTTACAAAGGCTGCAATCCTTCTTTCTTCCGCCTGCCATCGGATAACAATAACCTAAAGCTTCTTTACAGTCCGCGGTAGCCTCGTGGGTGTGCATTTTCATGTTTACAGAAAGCACGGACAGTTTAACTCCGCCATTTAATTTCTGCTGGGGCATGTACCATCGCCATCTGCACACGCGAATCTGCCATTTAATGGGGTATCCCGTGGCTGGCACCTGCAACTCGTCGTCTCCATCGTAATCCGGGTACTTAGCTTGGAAGAAGGTCCAGGAAATCCATCCGGGGTATTCGAGGGTATGGATGGACTAAACTCGAGCTTGTATCGAGGAGTCAGGTGAAACACGGCGAGTGAGAGAGAACAATAAAGGCTAGTGGAAGCACCCCCTGGGATAAAAAAGAAAAACGTTTAGGCGGCGGGTGTGGAAGGAGAGAGTGGGGATGGGTAAGGGGACGGTAGGGGATATAGGTGGAGGTTCTAGGATATAGAATTCTGGGATTTTCAACAGTTTGCCGCGAAGAAAACGCTCTTGCAGTCTCTAAGGGTACAGTCGTACAGTCTCCAAACGGTGAGAGTTTCCTGTTACGGATCGACAGCTAGGACGGGTGTGGTGTAATGATTGTGGGGTCTCTCCCCTCACCCAGGCGAACACAAACTCTCCCTTTCTCTTCTTACACTCTACATGTCAGGTGTAGGAAGATGAGGCCAGGAATATCTGTTCCAGTCGCCTGCTCCGAAGTGTATTTCCATTTAGCTGAAGAAAAGAGAGAAAAGATTAGATTTCAACGGGTCTTATTCTCTCAACGCACTCACCCCTGAAGACCTCCTTCGGGAGAGAGAAAAAAGAAGGGTAAGCTCTTAAAAACTCGGTAATAAAAAAAAGTAAACGTGTACTAACACTTCGGCAATGGAAACTAGATGGAAGCCTGTAAATTCTGCACCCCACCCCTACCTCCTGTATAAATCCTAATGTAGACGCCGGTCGAGGTTTTAAACAAGGTGCTGTGGGCGACTGGCGGAGAGACCTTCCCGGACCGTTCTGATGTATATCAGTGTCGCCAGTCGCTCGCTTGAAAAGCCGAGAAACTGGAGCACCAGGCGCACACAAACCTGATACCGAGCTCCCTACTCGACTGCCCACGGATTACTGGCCCTGTCGAAAGCCATTGTCCTGCGTCGGTCAGGGTAGCCAGCAGCTCAGATCAACGAGGGGGGGGGGGGCATGGGACGCGGGTTGGAGGAAAGTGTGCGTGGGAGGATGACAGGCTGTGAGTTTTTTTGGGGGGTAAGGGGTATTGGGGCTTAGAAAAACCCGTCACTGTTTATCATTGACAGCCTGCAAGACAGACGGGGCAACACTGGCACCAGATACACAGAGAAAAAGGGAGATTCGTTCTGACTCAAAGTGGCTTTTAAAGGAAAACTTAACCTTAGAAGTAACCTGTCTTGAATTGATGAATATTGATGTTGTGAGTCTTTTTAACCCTAAATTTCAAGCTACAAAAGAACTATTCACTTACAACCCATCTTTTAATGCCACTCATCGGCCTTACATGGAAGCCGCCATGTTGCCGTGATGAGTGACGTCAGTTACCCGGGCAGGGAGAAAGCTACTGCAGCCCGCAGCCGATAGCGCTCAAAGCAGCGTCACAGATATCGGGCAGACGCTTACTACTTGAGCCGGCCACATACATTTAAACTTTAACCTCTTTTCTTGTAAAAACAAAAGTGTATTGACCAAAGTAGTGAACTTTGTTAAAATACTTCTTAGTAGAGTGCATTAATGAATAGATGAATAGGTGCCTATGTTTATGCGCGTGGCTACGTCTGCGTGCGTGATTGAGCGTGTTGTGTGTTTATTAATCATTGAGTTTATTTATCAATATATGTATATTCTAATGTCAGGTGAACTACGATTGACATGTGTTCTTTGACATTATTTTTTCTTCTGAATACCCCCGAGGGTAAAAGAATACAGAAACTTGACTTGTTAGTGACATCGCTCTCAGCTGTAATCGTCTGTTCTCACTCTCAGGCTCAGCTTCCGTCCAGTCTTGCCTTGCTGCAATGCCTTTTTCATCGGCACACTTTGTATTGATAATTGTCGGAATGGCTCCTTTCTTTAACTTTTTCTTAAAAGTCTCGAAACCAACCGAAGCAGCCACATCATTTTCGTAGGTGCCTTGAAAGCACTCCCTCGTAAAATGGTCCGCGCACACGAGGTGCGATTTGTGGTATTTATACTCCTTCGCATGACGAGGCAACTTGGCGTTCTTTACATTTTCAAGCCACTTTTTACAAAGTGCATAGGAATCTTTGATTTTGCTGGATTCGGAATCCCAAAAAAGCTTTTGTGGCTTCCGTCTACATTAAACAATTTGCACTGTTCGTTTAAACAGCCGAGCGCTTTGCACTGTGGCATGCTGAATGCTTCTGGGGAACTGACGTCACCAGACCAGACGACAGCAGCGATATTTTGCTTTCATTCGCGAAAGAGTACCACAACATGGCGACGTCCGTGTGCCATTATTTACCGAAATTAAAACGTGGATTGTATGAAAATAGTACCGATACACCTTGAAATTTATGGTTGACAAGACTCACAATATCATTGTCTATGAATTCATCTCAAGTTGCGTCTAGGGTTAAGCTTTCCTTTAAAATTAGCGAGGGGAATGACTCGTGGGGGTGGGGGGGGGAGAATATTTCAATTACGTCAGAAAGTCGCCTTCCTTTTTCTTGACAAATATCAGGGACTACATCCATCTGACCTCATTGGACGTCACAAACATTGCGACCATTTCCCTTTCCGATTTCAGTTTTCAGCGTCCAGTCTGGCTTAAGGATCAGTGACTTTCATTCACCTCCAAGGAAAATGGATTTATCGGAGGAGGGTGTGGACTTTCTCTCTATATATGTGTATGTAATAACGGTTGCAGCAGCATGGTTTGTAAATGGGTGATGACGTACCTTGTAGCAATGGCGATACATGCTGAAATGCAGAAGGGCAATATAGAGGAGAAAGTAAAATTAAAATTTGGAGGGGAGGGGATGAGTAGAAAAGGTTGAAACGACGGTGACAGCTTGACACTAGGACGGTAGATTGTTAGACTGCGACAAGGTGGAAGAAAAAGGGGTTGTGAAGAGGGGAAAGCCAGCACACACTCGCGCGCGCACACACACACACACATGGTTATGAAGGTATCTGAGCCCCTTATCGGAGCACTCGCGGACTCGCGCGCACACACACACACACACATACACAGACGCGTGCGTACACACGCACGCACGGGCAGGGGTACCGACACCGCAGATGGCGCCTGTGACTGGCGCATGAACCCCACCATCCCACAAGCTCTTGCGCTTCTACCCAGGGTTCGGGGCAGCAATAGTCTTCTTCCGGTCACCAGCCATTAGCACATGCACGTCATGCTGTCCGTGCTCTTTTTCACCTTCTCTGCAGGAGATCACCACGGCTTTCTTCTCACATTTGTTTTTCTCTCTCCCTCTCCTTCTCTCTCTCCCTCTCCTTCTCTCTCTCCCTCTCCTCTCTCCCTCCCCTCTCTCCCTCTAACACTCAGGTTAGACCGCTCCGATCAGTGTTTTTATTTATGGGCGCCTCTCCTACAAAGTTTAACATGGTTAAAACCGTGTTCTTATTTGACAGAGTCGTCGAAGAGGGCTAAGTTGCGCAGTTCAGTTCGGGAAGTTGGCTAGGGTAGCTATTGCATTCAAATATGTCGGAGAAGGCTATGGTAGCTATTGCATTCAAATATGTCGGAGAAGAGCTCGAGGCAATCTAAACACTACCGAGATGTGTGTTCCGCACTTCCCCACAAAAGAGCTACCAGTCTTCAACCAATCAGGGCGAGCAACAGACACAATACGAAGGCACCCGCAGACTTCACACAGTATGACCAACGAAACGCTGAACCTCTTTCAGCCACTTCGCGAACCCTAGTTTTTCACTTCGCGATGTCCAAGCTTCGGCAAAGTTAGTCAATGCTGCGGTAGATTTAGAACACGGCTTGAAGTCGGAGACTGACTGTATGCGAAGCTTTGGGTACACGCTGAAGGAACCAAATGTAAAACAACAGTTACGAGAATTTATAAGAGGTTTTCTTGTAAAGAAGGCATCCCTTATCTTAGCGCACTATAATAAACAATTTAACATATATTTATTTATTTGCTTTTTATATGTTATTTGTAAGCGAGCGGGTGTACAAACAGCCCGACTAGCAAGTTCTGAGAGAGTACAACTGTCTATTGCACGATTTCCTTTAGTAGATTTGAAAAGCGAAGAGCCTAGCAAAACCTTCTTTTGAATCTCTTTTCAGTTAGCACAGGTATCTTGGAGAAGGCTCCATAATGCTATTTATTATAGCTTGTTAAAAGAATAGCCCTATTTCTGTCATCAACTGTCATAAAATACATCATCGGGGTTCGCGCTAGGTTTTCCGAAATTGCGTACACCATACACACATCCCGACGAAAAATGCCTGAGACACAGAGTTTTGTTTGCGTCCGATCAAATTTGGCGTTAATACTGTAGGTTATTGAATATTCACCTATTTTCGACAGTCTGCACGGTATTTTCGACCACCGAACGACGAAAGTGGCCGATTTTGCACAGTATACGACATTCCCTGGTTGGGCGGACAAGGGTTAGCAAAGATGTTCACCGAGAAACCCGAAATGTCGACCCCAAAATCCCCTGAGAAGCGCGAAAGAACTGTTTTAAATCTAGAAAAGACATTGAAAGTGCTCCTAACGAGAAGCAACAAAGGGAAGTCGGCAATAAATATTGCATCCGACATCCATTTAGGACTTAAGGGCTCAGGGACTGAAGGAAGTGACCAGTTTCGTACAATATACGACTTATGTGTCTTTTCGACATTTCACAGTACGACAAATAGTTTATATACAGATTTTGTTGTAATTCATTCCTGGAAGTCTCAGGATGAAACTAGATATGATAAGATAAAGTAAGTCTGAAGAGTGATTTTAAAAAAACTACATGTTCACTAATCGAGATATGAAAAAAACTATTTTAACCTAAAGCTCAGTGGTGAATAAAAAAGAAGACAATTTCAAAACATGTTGCATTTGGCTGCCATGATAAAATACATGCAGACGTGTTTCTCACCCAATCCATCGCGGCACATGTAGGCTACCTACATATTGTACTAACGGTTCAGTCCAACTAGTCCTCCCTCCTGATTTTGGCTGTTGTTTCGAAGTCGTATATTGGAGGTTTTACTGTCGTTTCGTTTTGGCTGAGATGGTCTGATTCAGAAGTGCTACAGGGACCTGTGTAAACTATGGCCGGGAAACCAAATCAACACAGAAAACATTTTTCGCGTATGCCTTAAACATTGTCACATGAGAAATGCGTGAGATACCCAAAAAAGCGTGTTAACGCGATCCCTGCATCATTTCTTAACATTCTTCTTCGTGTGACTTCTGCCGCTAAAGTCGTTTTCTTTTCACCATGACCGCCATGGTTTTCGTTTATGTTCTTTTTATTCTTTTTCTTGGTTCTACATAATTTTTCTACGCGTGGGGCAACTGAAGAAGTTCTGTGGTCGCGAAACGCAGAAACAGCGTGAAGTAGGCGTGTTTGGCAGACGACACATTCAGCTGCTGACGTGTGTACAATAAGGTCTGATGTGGGTGGGGTGGAAAGGCGTACCTTTATCAAGTCACAGCACAGAGAGCGAGCGAGCAAGCTTAGCGGTGTGAGGAGAGAGAACGGCACGAGAGAGAGAGAGAGAGAGAAATACAATGTGACACGCGGACTCTTTAACATTTAGTTTTCTCTTTGTGGTTGGGTGGGTGTCGGTAATATAAAACGTGCAAATCTGTGAATTAAGCGAAGTCAATGAACTATAACAGGGACCGATTTAATGGCATAGTTTCCCTAATGAGACGCAAGTGTTCAAAAACATTAAAGTCCACAAGAGACTCGCATAAATAGAAATATGGTATTAACTCCTTTACAGAACGATATGGAAACCACGCAGCTTGATTTAAACACTCGAAATAGGAAGGCAGTTGTCAAGGCATTAATATGCACTAAAAAAACAAGAAACAAAAAACAAGACATATAGTCCAACAAGCCAT
Organism: Lanistes nyassanus; assembly: GCA_004794575.1. Taxonomy (NCBI): domain Eukaryota; kingdom Metazoa; phylum Mollusca; class Gastropoda; order Architaenioglossa; family Ampullariidae; genus Lanistes; species Lanistes nyassanus. The sequence continues at coordinate 137,229 of SMGT01005561.1, forward strand.
TCTGAAAATCCATGCAGCATTAGAGAAATAAGTTAAATTTAAACTAATTTTATGTATGTAAGTTTCAAATCTAACTACTAGGGAGGGAAGTACAACTGAAAAAAATTTTGAAGCTCGCTCATCTCCCAAACAAAGAACAAACAAATATAGTCATAATTTCACACCGTAAATCTTTCAAAGTTTGAAATCTTGATCAGCAAAAGAAAAAGTAAAACCAAAGTTTCGCATAAATGACAAAATAACCAGACGATACCGAATTACTGAAGCCGAATCAACAGTAAGCAGACCACGAACAAGAATTGCTAAACCAGATGGCAAGTAATTACCTGTTTAATAAGTTTGCTTTTTAATATTTGAATACGAAAATTATAAATATTAAGCAGCAGATTAAGGGGGGAAAAGAAACACATACACACCTAAGGTAGGTGCTGTTTGAAAGGAGTCAAAAGAACTTACGTTTGCTCATAGCATCGCAACAGCAAGTCACAACAGAGACAGACAGTCCATGCACAATTATCTCCCCACATCCAAATAACTGTATCTTCAAAATACAGTTTTCGCTAAATCAGCAAATATATTGAGACCTCATCAGCTCTTCAACAAACGGAAAATCCAGACGTACTCCACAATTTCACGCGCTCACGTTTCGACTTCTGCCGATCGTTTTTAAGATTTTTTTTCCAGTTCTAATATAAACTAAAGCACACCTTTTTGAGTCCGCTAGATAAATCCTCAGAGAAATTTAGAGATGATGTATCTTCAGAGCTGCCATGCATATTCACAGAAAAGAACGCGGCTTTTCCCCATCTCTACATTGGTGAACGTTTTTTCAATCGTCAGATTTATTTTCATCAGCGTGTATCCAAATGCACCCCAAATGCGACTCCAACGAGACATCTCCATCTAGAAAGGTAAAATCTTCTGGTTTAAAAATCATGTCCTTAGATCTCTCTAAGGGCTTCTAGTCACAGTAAGGAAGCGCATGTGATGGTGAACTCCGCTATTTCCTCGTAATCCCAAACTGTTGTTTTTTGTTTGGGGTCTTTTTGGTGAAGATGACCTCATGAACAGCACTGCGATTCCTCATCCAGTTGTAATTTTCAGAATCGGGGTACTCCTGTCACTGGTATCAATATGCCCGATTCAAAGAGAAGGAAAAAATCCCACATAAGTAACATTCCACGAAATTCCAAACTTCTATTTAGTAATCCAGCAGAGAGGTTGTTGCAAGAAGTAAGCCCCAGTAGTATTCCCACCACTGCATCCACTGAACACTACAAAGCAGGACTTAAGTTCGGACAGCTTGTTGTCACAGATTTCAGCATCCACAATTCTGGTGGGAAAAACAAAGCACTCGTTATACAATTCCAGAAAACTCCGAACTTGCAGTTAAGACATTAAATCTGAAGAGAAACGTAGATATTCAAGGCTCCAAGCGTGCACACTTCACCGTAGAAATATCCTCGTTACTACCTCCGCTTAGCGCTCAAGAGCAGGTGTGAAGTGCAACCTCTTGCGCACGATGACTGCCAGGGGCCAAAGGCCGCACAGGTTCTGCAGTAACCTTGTCACCGGTGCGGGAGAGGGCGCCGGGGCTCAGGTGAGCCGAGCCCTCCTGGCCAGTGCCAGAAGCGGCGAAGGGCAGCCGTCTGGGCCAGGTCCACTTATATACAAGACTGAAATTGACCAATTTGAGGAAAGGAGTCATTTTCCTCTTGTCAGAACGGCATTTACTGCCGGCGTTGATTGCGGTAAAGTATTAGTTTTGTCAACAGCAAAATTTACCTTGATTACACCCAATTTTCCTCGACGCCCAAGCTTAAAATTTCATAATAGTGTCTGATTAGGAGGTTTTAACATTCGCTGGTTAATTTATTTGACAAGGCATCGCACTTAGCAGGACGACAAACGAGCCCATGCTTACCAAATCTTTCATTAACGAAAAATAGGTCCGGCAAAGGCCGATTGATTCCTTTTTTACCTAAATTGTAGCACCCGGGAATAATAACTAGAATAAAGCAAATTAAACATTATTTTCTGTTATTTTCTGCCCGGTCGATACGGCTGAACGTGTCGGCTGGCAAAAGGCCTGTGATCACAACCGGGGCAGGTCCGATCCAAGTGTCTGATCCTTGATAACCACCTTGTCAAATTTCCAGTACCTTGTTACGTCAGGAAGACCTGTGTTTTTCGCTGGGAAGGTGATGGTTTGGAAAAGGGACGGCAGGGGAGATAAAAAGTGCACTGAATGCAGTTTGTTTCCTTCTTTTCCTATCGGGTTGCGTGCGTGCGTGCTGCAAAGCTTTTCTTCCCCCTCCCCACTCACCCACAGACAGTCCACACAAAGAAAGGTCTTTATCTTGATCTTGTACAGGAAACCTACTTCACTATTGCTTAACAAGGAGACGGCATATATGGTTATTGCTTATAAATTCCTAGCATCCCCGACACAGTTGAGTAAATTAAAATACTTTCAAAGAAATTTAAAACAAAACAAAAAACGGTCTATAAAGATAACACAGCGTCTCAAACACATTTTGATAATAACTAAGAGAAAAAAATCAGCAAAGTTATTTGCATCTCCGTCATCCACATGAAAAAGTAAACCGCCTTCACAGCAAAGATCCATCGCCTTCTTTTAAGTGGATCTTATCCTCCCCCTCCTCAACCCCACGTCTACCTTCCATGCCAACCCTCCCCCTTTCCCTGCTTTGCGGCTGTGTACCACAGATGGAGCCACCTCACTCTCCCCCACCCCCAACCCCGAAGACCCTTCCTTTTTTTTTTCCTCGATCACCTCTTGGCTTGAAAGTAATGTTTTCGTTCGGCGGTACAATGATCACAGACTTCACTTGCCAGCCGGTCTTTTGGGTCTGGTTCTTAATGGATCGTCGTATCCAAGACAGAGAGGAGAGGGCTTGTGTCGGGCCTCTTGCGTGGCTTTTGCTGGTTTCGGACGATTTGACTGGGTCGATATGATACGCATGCACAAGCCCGAAACAAACACTTCTATCAACGTTTCAGTCGGTTTGAAGGATTTCTCCCCCCCTGCAAACTCTGAACGAGATTGAAACACAAACTTGTGTGCGAACACAATACCAGAACGTGAAAATCGCTGAATTATAATTGCGGATGGCTGGATTGTGGTTCTTGAGAGTTTGATTTGTCGAACCGTGTCGCGCCATATGAGACCGGTCTTAGTGGTTGACTTCCTTTTCTGGCCAGTCTTCGCGGGCCCCAAGTCAAGTTTTTTTCCCAAGTTCGTTGTGACCGAGTTGACTCACTCTGTTATTAAAAGGGTTAACAACACCACCTACTGCCCTGAAAGTCTGACGTGTCTCACCCCTCCCTCCGAAGAGCGTCTGTCAGGAGAATCTTTTTGACTAGCTCCCCCCTCCATCTCTTCGTTCCTCCCTGCCACCATAACCTTCTGTCCTCTCCCCTACCCACCCCCACCCTTTTTTAGCCTCTGTGGCGTTCTCACTGCCTAAAGATTCCGGAAGACTTAGCACTTGCTAATGATTGCTGTAGTCGCGATGTCAGGCCCATGATAAGACACTCAATTTTGTCAACACTAATACTATTTGTTGTTGGTTTGTTTGTTTGTTTGTTTGGTGGGTTTGGGGTTCTTGTTTGTTGTTTTGGTTTTGGGGTTTTTTTTTTTTTTGGGGGGGGGTTGATCAGCTATTTAAATCGAGTCGTCAGCTACGGTTGCATCATAGCCAACAAACCTGTAGCGCACTTAGTGGAACTACGTGTGCCGGTGTGGCGAACGGAGTTTTCGCTGCCCTCAGTTGTCGCCCCGACGTCTGCTCATCCCCGCGATTGTGTCCGCTCACCTCCGCCAACCTCAAAATTAATTTTCCAGCAGTCGCTAACGAGTCAGAACCATTTCACGCCTAAAAGCTGATATAACATGGACAACGGAGACTAAATGCACACATTTTCATAGCAGATGCCTGCCTGCCTTGCGGCCGTATTTGGAGACGCGAAATGATTGAAACTGTACAGCCACTTCTGCGAAACCTGACGGCGAAAAAAGTCAGTGTCCAGGAGAGGGCATGATTACGCATGCGCAGTGGCGTCATCACAACTAATTAGTGCAGGACAAATTCAGTTCGCCACACGGAGATCAGATCTAGAGCCCCGATGGTTCGCAATTCTGACTTGGTGACAAATACTAAGCAAATGGAGCAGCGAACTTGCATTAAATAAAATTTGGTGTAGTAAAATAACCTGTCTGCATATTGGCGCTGATACTGATAATCTTAAGACTTCGTATGATACAAAATAGTTCACAAGTATCATAGTCTTGCCGTGAACACCCAAAACGTGGGTTTAGGTCTTACTATCCACTAGCCCCCACCCAATGCTGACACAAGTTTCATCTCACTCCCCACCTCCCTTAAATCCTTGTCCACCTACCACCTCTTCCAGCTCACGATGAATTCGTTCATTTGCATATCCCTACATTTCAACGGTCAAAGCTTTAAATATGGACGACTTTTGCAAACCCGTAGGATGTTTCAATGGATTTGACACAAGAATGCTCCGACTTAAACTGTACTTATTGCGCAAACTAGACACATTTTGTACTTGTTGATCTACGGTAGGCAGTAAGCAGAGATTGGGGGGGGGAGGCGAATAGGGTGAAGATGGTCCTCTCTTGTCATCCCTCCCCCCTCTGAATCCCAGCCACACAGGCAACGCCACCAAGACTGTACCAACTGCCACGAACAGGACGTTTCTAAGGCGGACACGCGTGGCTCGTTCGTAGAAGAAAGAAAAGATCTTTCCGCGTGTCAAAGAGGCAAATACAATAGACTGAGGTTTTTAACACGCCAGTACTGGGTAAATGGACCACGTATAAAAAAATCAGACACGTTCTAAAGCGCAGAATTGAATTGGAAATGAAAAGACAGCGAAGGGACCGAACAGCGCGCATGCGCAGTCTACAATGCTGCAGTCCAGGGAGAATTTTGCTGATTGCAATCTTTATCGAAGCCAGCCCCGTGTGCGTAAATACCTGCTCTGACCCCAGTGCCATCGGGTGCCATGGTCGGGCGATCAAAGAGTGGGGGGATGGGGGTCGGATGTTGTGCCTACCTGTGTCTTTTCACTGCCTAACGTCAAAAACCTGCCATTGCTGCAGCGAAGATTTTATGACTGTTTTTAAAGAAAACATTTTGGTGTAGATTTGAGAGAGAAAGAGAATCTTTGGGTAAACAGTATGTGCGGTACATACATGTCTGTCTGTCTGTGCGTGCGTGCGTGCGTGCGTGCTTGCCTGTGTTTGCGCACGCACCTGTGTAACTGTGAGTGCATATTCACGCATGTGTGTTCAAGTGCATAATCAAGCAGCCGAAAAGCGAGAAACAAGCAAACTCAACAGCCACACACAGCTTTTTTTTAATTAGATTGCTTTATTCTGTGCTTCTGTATTAATTTGCACAGCTAACTGCGCGGTAAAGACTTGAAGCTCGCCAGACTCACAGAAATTAACCAAGGCAGGATTAGTCTCAATTACTGTGTGGATTGCCAAACAAAGCCATAGTGAGTGCAAAAATCGAATAAAATATCCAATAAAAAATAGAGCCAATCGCACTTTCCAACTACCGACCCTCCCCCCCACCCCCACCCCTTTTAAAAAGTCGAGGTTGTATGCCTGTCGGCTTAGTTCCATACTTAGCAGACTTTCCTCTTGAGACGACACCGCAAGGTACAAGGAAACAGACTGATTGAAGAGGATGTTTGATCACGCCGAAAACTGTGATTGGTTCGAATAGACTCCATAAAGCCACCCCACCTCCATTCCACACATGAAGCCTTAACGACTTTTTGTTCTTATTTTTATTCTATTCTTATTCTTATTCTTGGCTTAGTTTGCAGTATGATATATTGGACCTCTTAACAGAACGAGGAAACGTTGGAAGTTTATGCTCTTTTTTTCTGAACGCAAAATTAAGCCAGTTCACACCGCTGACATCCCGTCATTCTGAGGGTGACGCGGCTCTCAAGTGAGTGTTTCCGTTTAGGAGACCGCCAGAGACAAACCGATTCCTTCCCAAAGTGCTCTGGCCGCGGGCTTGTCGGACCCCCCGACAAGGCGTCGTTAGCCAATATTGTTTCCACGTCGGCCCGCTGTGGGCCCGGGGCTATCCCTCTCTGGCCCATGGTGGGCAGTTCGGCAGGCGCTGAGTGTCCTCCCCGGCCGTAAAAAGCACGTGATGTTAGGAGGGGGGCGGGAGATGGGGAGAGGATGGGGGGGGGTTAGAGGATCTGAGAGAGGGGTTGTCGATGGCCTGTTAGTGCGCGTGGAAAATGTCGAGACGGGTTTGCTGCAAGAGGAAGTACGAAAGACCACCTGGTGTCATCGCCATGGCTGTGCAAGTCCGCGCCATTGATCGTTGTGCAGTAACAATGTCTTCCCACAGTTCTGGAGTTTTACGTTACTCTGCCCTGCACCCGCATAAAACCTACGTGGCTGAAGACAAACCTCATTGGTTCGTTCGTTTGTTCGTTCGTTTGTTCGTTCGTTTGTTCGTTCGTTTGTTCGTTCGTTTGTTCGTTCGTTTGTTCGTTCGTTTGTTCGTTCTTGGGCGTTCGTTTTGTCGTTAATCCGTGCTTCCTTTTTCCATCTTGTGCCTCCCTCTTCCTCTTTCTCTCCACAACCTCTGTGGTTTTGTGCGTGCGTGCGTGCGTGTATACGTGCGTAGCGTGCGCGGGCATGCGTGCACAGAAACAAAGCAAGCGCGACAAAGCTGAAAAAATCTTTCATAACAGCTAATCGTCACTTATCAGCAGTACCATTAGCGTTACTTTGCATCATCATCTTTGTCGTACACATCGCCTGTGTTCTTTCTGTTGGCTTCCTGTCACAAAACATTTTACTATTCCCCCTCCCCTTCGCCCTTTTGCTTTGACTTCCTCTCGCCGAACTTCCTAACCCTTATCAAAATCTCAGTCTTAAACAATTAGCGATGATGTTTGTTTTTTAAAAAACATTCTGAGCTACAAGCCCCGCACTGCGTTCGTTTTCGCAGCGTATCAAACGAGTGCGCTCTGCTCACGCAGCGTCAACATAAGTGTTTGAAGGCACGTAGCTCATACACGCCCATGTTGACCCGCGCCTAATGGGTCCCGTAGAGCAATCATCGCACCTTTTTATTGGTACTGGCTTAGCCGTGTAAGCCATCGTTTTGCAAGTGATCCTTGGCACACGCCGACGGAAGCACTCGGCACCTGTAAGCAGTCGCGAATTTTCTGGTGAGAATAAAGGGAGAAACACGAACCCTGTATGGAGTGTATGTCTTATATGCCCTGCAGTTCAGGTCAATTTTACGTGCCTGGGAAAACAAGAAATACAATACTGTGGAAGAACTAATTTTGCGTACAAATCCTACACCACCCTCTGTATCACCCGCCCGTTTCCCAATAAACTTTTCCTTTCTTCCTGTTAAAAAATTTACGTGTTCGTACGAAGACGACAGACGCAAATAGAAGAGCGCTGCTACGTGTAACCCGAGCGCGCGACATTTTGCTACATCGACTTAGGGTCGCGCGTGGTGTTGTGACATTTTCCGGAGTTCAGCCGGTCAATGGCACGCAGGTACCCGGGATAGAAGGAAGTCAGTGTCGTGACGGTTTGCTGCTCTGCTTAAGTCTGGGTACGTCGCGAGATGTTTACTTTTGCTGTTTTTCCTGGTTGGGACCTTTTGGTTCAAATGTTAAAAATATACAATAAATAAATATAGAAATTTCTCTGTAAGAATGAGCGCGCAAGAAGCAGGGAGACCTGTCAAGTTACAATAGACATAATTCGAAAATGTCGAGGTGGTGAGAGTAGCTTCCCCTTACCCTGGATGAAAAATCAAAAATGTAACATTAAATGTAACTTTGACAGAGGGACAACACCTTATAGCATTTCTTCAAAGAGCTAGGTCAAAGAGCTGTACTCGTCAGTAGAAGGCACAGGATCAGGATAGCGGCTAGCCCCAGTGCACGTGCCCCAGAAACAGTGTCATTAAATATTTTCTTGATTCCAACTCTAAACTTAAAATGTACGCCTTCGCTTCACATTTGTACGGGGTGTAGGCTGACAAGACGGTATGTTTACCTCCCCCACCCATTTAAGAACATCAATTGTTTTTCGGCAGAAAAAAATGTCACCTTTTAGGAGCTTTTGTGACGTCTTCATCGACAGATTTGTTATCGTTGGTTAATTATATATAATTTATATTTACATAGACATTTTTTTGTCTCGTACTCGCGAAGTGCGCATATTGATGTGTTCTCCCGCGTTATGTCGTCAGATTGATTGATTGATTGATTGATTGATTGATTGATTGATTGATTGATTGATTGAGATATCACAATAACATAAAAGACAGTGTAACTCCAGACTGTCTTCGGAGCGTTACAGAAAGAACAGCAGCGCAAAAACAAAGCCATGTAGAGTATAAATATAACCCATGACTATCGCTTTATATACACATATCATATCTTCGTTCTTCTCTCATTGGTACTATCAATAAAAAAACTACCAGAGTTGATTTTCAAGCACGTACGCATGCATATATGTATATATATACGCTAATGCGCACGCACCCAGGCACGCACGCGCTCAAGCCAGACCCCTTGGTAGACATCGAAACAGGTTCAGGTTAAATCTATATCGCCGTGATTTAGTTTACTTTCCGCCTGTCCCCGCGCTTACGACACAACATGGAAGTCGGAGGATATCCTAACCTACAGCCGTCTTCGCCTCCAGAGTTCTCGCCTCCCAGCGATCGCTTGATTTCCGTTTCTCGCTCCGTGGCGCGCAAGGGTTCATCAAATATTGATACTATCTCGGCGAGCAAAAGGGAGCTTAATGAATTGATCAATTGTGTTGGTTGAAGGAGTTATCCTGTTAGCGCCATTGTCTGGAGGACGCAAGGAATGGGGTGGCGCCAATCGATGAGACAAGCAGATTTGTTAGAAAGACTAACAGCGCGGGGTCCAGACGCGATACCCATCCCTCTGCTATAAGTGCCCCGAGACATCTGTGGAGGCGAAATCTCAGCTTTTGCTTGCTCTTGGAATCGAACGGCTAGGGGGATTTTTTCTTCTTTTCTGGTCCTTACTGCCACTGCCTTCCTTCCCCACCCACCTCCACCCCACTCTTTTTTTCTGAATAAAATTTGCGCACGCTTCCTCGTTTGTTTATGCATTTCGCCTTGGTATCTCGATGCTGTGACAAATCATTTCTTCCCCTCCCCTCTTCCCTGTCCTAAGGAATCGTTTCGATTTTTTTATGGGTTTGGGACGGTAGAGGCAGGTGGGATGGAAGACTTCGTCGGGTTGTTTCAAGCTAGTGATTTGCACTCTGTTTTCTTTTCATCTCCCCCTCTACCCTGCCCCTCAGAAATAGTCCTCCAATCCTATGCAAACCTTTTCCTTTCTTTTTTCCGCCTCGTCGAGTTCGTTATGTAAGTAGCCTAATGTTACCACGTGGAACCAAAAATCGTTGTTTCGTTTTCAAGCGGAAAACAGGTCGATGCTGACGTAATTAAGGGGAAAAGATAATTATAGTAGTAATTACAGAAACACAAAGAGTAAAAAGAACGAAGCGAAAGGGCACAAGTAATCTACGGGATAGACCATCAAGCAGAGTGCTTTCTCACTAAACACATGGCCCGTAGGCGGTTCTTCTCTCATGGGAACTCGCGCGTGGGCAGAGGTCACCGAGCGCTTGCAAGCCTCTTAGGTGGAGGGTTACAAATTGGTGTACGAGGTTTGTGGTTAGCTTGTTTCAATCAGTGCTAAGACCTTGAGGCTTCCGGTGCCTCGCATAAATTAGGGCCTCTCCCCAACCCGCTTTTTTTTATCGGTGTTACTGTTTTGTGTAGTTGTGATGTTTTAATGCTTTTTGTTTGTTCTGTTCTGTTTTGTTTTCTTTTACTGTGATGTTGTGCTTTAATGGTTTGCTTTGGTTTGTTTTGCTGTTTTGTTTCGGACGGTGGTAACGGGAATGGATGGAGTCTGGAAGTGGAGGGTGAGGAAGGAATCAAGATTTTCAGTGACAAGGCCTGAGCTTTTTTGAACTTTTTTTCTGTTGGTTTTCTCCTACTAGTATGGGTTCTTGAAACCACATTTCCTGTATACTTTTTTAGCAACGATTTCTTCAAAAAAATAATTTTTCCATGCTATTCTCTTCCCACATATAAAAAGACAGGAGGGAAAGTGGAGACGTATGCAATAGGACGCAAGCCTCTCTAAGCTGGTCTGGGCCCGCATTCAGAAACCTAGGTTAGGTCTATCCCAGGATAGCTGATCGCTGATCAGTCATAGAGACGTTATTTCTTCACTAAATATAAAGTATACGAGTTGATAAAATCTGTTAAAATGGCTATAGCTGTGCTGATTATTTACCGCTTCGCCCTATGATTAAAGGTTTTAAAATCTAAAAAGCCAATTATATATATATATCTAGCTTGCCTGTCGGAGACAGAAGAGAAAGGCGCATAAAATATACGTGTTTTCGTTGCGTTGTAATATGAAAGATATAGCCTGAAGCTGAGGTTGACAGCTGGCGCAGGACTGAAGCACGCATTACCAGAAAACCTTAGTGGGGACACTGGAAGCTTGGCCTAGGTGAAAAGAAAATAAAACCGGTGTGTCAGTTGACCAAACGATGTCGAGGCGCTGGGCAAGTCGGGATCCGGGCGTTGCTGGGTGCGCGCGCATGTTCTCGGTCTCATAGGCAGGCTTCATCTATCTGGCAGGGACGCATTAGGGCGCGACAGGGGCAATGGACAGCAAAATCGATGGCTCGATCGTTCGGCGGGGGTCTTCATGGGTCAGCACTTTGCTAAAGGTTAAGATGATTGACAGGGGGCCGCTGTTCGGCCTGTGCGACGTCCGAAGACAAAAAAAAGACAGAACAAAACAAAAATAATAATAGACCCTAGTGGCTCTTTTAACGGGTTCTTTTAACCATGGTGCACGCTAGGGGCCCGCTGGTCTCCGCCTCGCGTCATTTCTGCTACTCGTATGCTTTTTGATGTCCTTCTGTCACAAGCTCTTATTTTCTCTCCCAGAGATGACAAAGATATTAATGTCTTCCTTTTCCTTTCCTATTTCTTTCTTACTCTTGATTTTTCATTTGTTTTTCACGTGGCACCAAAGTTCCTATCCTCAAGACAAAGAGAATCGTATCTGTCGGGTTTATGATCTTCTTTCCGGAACAGAAATTTCTTCTGTATGTGGCACATGCTCACAGGGGATATGCTACAGGAGAACAAAGACAATCAGAAAAAACAAAGGGAAATAAAGACAATATTAATATAAAGGAATGGAGGAAACGAGCAAAGAAAGAACGAACGAGTTCTGGAGTAACGTAGACAAAAAGCGACTCACGAATAAGGAATTAGTTTTATCAAGGAAGTAATACATGCCAAGCTTTGATCACTCATGTTGATTGGGGTGAGGTGTAGGTCTAGAGACTGAAAATTCGCCTTGTTTATTGGCTTACCTGACCGTATTTTTTTTTGTCCTCAGGTGAAGATATGGTTCCAGAATCGTCGGTCCAAGTACAAGAAAATTATGAAGCAGGGGGGCACCCCTCCGGGTAGTGTCGGCCAGCCAGGACCTGGGGGGCAACCTTCTAACCCCCCTCTGCCTCCCAACTCTCCGACTTTACAGCACACTCCTCCACAGCACCAGGGCCCCCCAGCTCCACCCCCTTCCAGCCAGCAGCAGCAACCGGGACAGTCGCCGCAAGGTGACCTTCACCCCCAGCAGCCTGGCACCCCTCACCAGCCCCACCAGCCAGCAGTGTGTCCTCCTTCTGTGGGCAGCACCGGCGGTCACGTGAGTCAGTCCGGCGCCGCCATGATGCCCGTGTCGTCGTCGTCCTTGAGTCCGCAGCCTGCCTGCACGTGGTCTGACATGCACGTGCAGCAGAACGCAGCCGCCGTCAACTCCTACATGTCGCACTACTCCTGGTACACGCAGGGTTCCATGCCGCACCAGCAGTCCTTGCTGACGTAATTGCTGACGTACGCGCACTTCCGCTTCCGTCCCGGATGTCGCCGGCAAGATTCTGTGGTGCTCCACCACGCCTCTTGGCGTCCAGCAATGGGAACAGGACCCTTCTTCCGATGTGCGCAAGAACAAATATATCTGTAAAGAAAGAAACAAAATATTCGGTAAAAGACATTCGGAAGAGAAACAAATTTGCATGGCAGATGGCCTCTTGGACAAGAAAAGAATTTATCCATTGTTCAGGATATGACAGCAGTTGTGACGCCACTGAATACCAACGCTTGTACACTTCCTCCCAAAATGTCTTTGTTTAAGAATGGACACGTCCACTGAAAAAAAAAACTGTAGGGGGAGGGAAGAAATCTGCTCATTTACTTCCATTCTTTGCTGATAGTTTTTTCCTAGATGGTAAAGTGGACTAGTTTGACTGTATTGTCTGTGAAACAACAACGGTCACTGTGCTGGAAACATGAAATGTTCACCTGTATTAGTGACACGGCCGGTTTGCAAGCGTGGAATCGTTCACTACATGTTCATAAACATCACGAGCGGAACTCATTCAAAAAATGCTCATGTATGTCAAGACATGGAATGAGTGTCCGCGTCGCATAGTCACACGGTTGGACAAGAAATTTGTCTCCATTTCGAATTCGGCCCCACTATAAACCTCAGACTGATGACATATTCCATGGCCGTTTACTGCCGAAATTGTGGTTTTCCTGTCTAAATATTCAAACTCATAATGCCAGGGACTGGCAAGTTTTCAAGACTGCTTGTGGCATTGAATGTAAATGTCTAATATTAACCACTAAAACACAAAGACATTACCCAAATACTGGACTTCCTGACAATTCATCTCCGAACCCAGTTCTCATTTGTCCAGTATAAAGTTGTACACTGGAATATTGTTCATTGTCTACATAATTTCCGACTTTGCCCGATTCCTCTAGCTCCAGAGCTCTTTTTTTCTTTCCGTGAGAACTTTAATTTTGCCTGCCCTGTCCAGCGTTGAAAAAGTGCTAATTGATTAGGGGTAAAAGTTTCGTTTCCGAAGACAAAGTAAGCGAGTCCGGTATTCATTCGTAAATATTTTATGTCATTCTTTATTCCTGCTTACTGTCTACGAATAACGAAGGAACGTGATAACTAGAGTTCCTGTACGTTCTTTTTCCTTTAGTATGTGTTCATGTTTCCGCCATAAGTTATTACGCATTAAACAAAATTGCTGATTACAGAAGAAATGGAGTGAACGTTTACCTAGTCGCATTGTCGACGACCCTGCAACTGCTTATTCAGAAAGGGGTACGATCAGTTAGCTGTCAACTCACGTTCAGCATTGACGATAGAAGTCCATCGTCTCCCCTCCCCTCCCTTCCCTCGCCCCACCCTTTCGGTACCCAGTGACATCAAAATGATATGTAGCATTTTGCGTCTGTATGACTTGCTGTCCCTGTGGGCACCCTTACTCCGTCCCCTTTATCCCCCTCCCAGTGTTTCATCTGTAGGCCATGAACGACATTTACTGTGGTAAGTCTTAAGGCACCGACGACTACGACAACAACAATCTCAACAAGTGTAGTACCACCAGCACCAACAAAACCACGAAGTCTTTTCGCTCCTGTTACGTGTCTGCTCTCTTTTACTAAACAAGAGGATCGTCTAGAAAAGATAACATTCTTAGAAAACGAAAAGCAAATGAAGGAAATGACCTAGAGGACAAAAGGTCTTTGAGCGTTGAGAAAAATCAAATGTGTAGGACAGCGTGAGAGGTGCGTAGCAAGTAATTTTATTTCAGAGATGTAGCTTCTCTGACACAGGTCTTGGTGTGGTAGAGGATAGCGAAGATTGGTCCCGCGGTGTTTAAAAAAACTGATTTCCCCATCCCCAGTCCCCTAGACGAACCCTGACCTTTGCTCCACTGTTTGTCAATACTCATTGTAAAATATTGAGATAAATGAGGTGCAGAAAGGGGCATTGTCCCACAAGTTGTGTGTGCGTGTGTGCGCGCGCGCGTGCGTTCGTGTGTGTGTGTGCGCGGGCGCGTGTGTTTTAAGAGAAGGATAGAGTAAGAGGAAAGAAAGAAGAGAGAGAAAGAAAGAAGGCACGGGAATTGAATGCATTTGTAAGCGAACTAATTTTTTTTTTTTTTGTACAAAGACATGCCTTCGCTTTGTAGGCTCGAACATGTTCTGTGTGTGTGTGTGTGCGCACGCGCGCGCGCGACGTGCGAACCCTTTGTTCGTTTAATTATTGAGTTATTGCGCATTTGTCTATTTACTTTATGTTGCTCAATAATGTCTAGAAGATTTTAAATTTCTTTGAAATTTTGCTATTGTTGGAAATTTATGTCTATTCATTTCTTTGTTTTCCACGTGTCAAAATCTGGTGTCTTCAATAAACACGCAGCGCCATCTGTCTTAAACCGAATAGATGCTCCGCTTATCTGTGCTTTCTGGTTGATAAATTTTGGCAAAGAACTGGCGCAAACTCTTCATCCAAACTTAGTGCGAACAAGAACTTAAGTAAGAGAATGAAAACTTGGAATAAAAGATTTCAAAGAAAGTTAAGCTCTGGAAAAAAATTTAAAAAGCACTTTCTGGAATGTAACAAGAAGGAAAACGAACGAATGAGAGTTGAAATTTCTTGTATTTGTGATGAAAACGTTTTACAAAAAAACCCATACATTGTAAGCGTCCTGTTTGTGTGGTTCTTTAGATTATCACGGTAGGGCCAGAGCGAGAAGGAAGAACCAAGGAGAATTGTCCTACCCCATGTTTCTAATCAACAAAAATGTTTTCTCTAGGGTCGCGCACATTGTGGAAATCTGATAGCCATAATCAAAAGAATAAGCACCTACAAGGGCCCACGTCCCTCAAAGATATGTCACGTGACAATCCCCTTCTCTTCACTTCAACTTCTGTGACTTGTTCTGTTCTTTTAATTTTAAGTTTACTTTCTTTTTTTATGTCGTCGAGAAAGGAATTTCGTTTTTGTTTGGCTGTAAGCTTCTGTTCCTAACTGGTGTCAGTGGTGTCATTCCGTCACCCACCTGTCTGGCCAGTGACTCGTATTGTTCAAGCGCCGTCCGAAATCCTTCAAACACAGTTCTATCTACCCACTCTACAGTCCTCACTCCGTCGAGCCGGCAGACAACTCAAAATGGAAATGGCAAGATAAAAAACTTCTTCGTATGCGACGTGTCGCGACTGAATGCTGCACAGTCGCTTTTGCTGAAAAGGGTTAAATGACATGTTACAAAAGTCTTTCTTTTTTCAAGTCTGCCATTATATGGAATCTCTTTTGTCTCGTGGAGGAATCTGCTCTGGTTTTATATGGAACTGTCCACCACCAGCGTGTTTGTCGGCCGGATGTTCGTCCTGAAGACCTGCTAAAAGGATTGGGTTAGACAGCAGCTTCTCAGCCCGAGCATGGAAAGGCCACGGTCGCCTGACTGAAACGGTTGGGGAAGACATAACAATATACGTGTATAACACATAACGACAAGTCGACGTCGTCCCGCACGCTGAGCTGGTTTTGGTGTGCTTGCTCAATTATCAGCCCACGGTTCTTTGCAGAGTGAATTTTTTTTTCGTGCCACACTTTCTCCTCAACTCGGGCTGGCCTGGTCCTTTCGACTGTAATCTTGAATTCACGTCAGCGCTCAGACAGACGCGGCTTCTTGCCTAGCCACTTCCCCATCTGGTTCTACCCGGGGCGTGTTTACACAGGGTCTTGCGATATTGATCGGACCCCAAGAACTTCAAAAACCGTGCAAGACGCGCGCGATCGAACGAACAGCGCTGCCGCTCCCGGTGAATTGAAGCGTGACAGGTCCCATGTGTGTCAAGGTGGAAACACTAGGCGGCGCCCACCTGTACGTGCAACAACCTTTTTTCTTTTTTAAAAAAAAAGTCACAAGGCTCACGTCTGCTTTTTTAAAAATAGAAAGAAAATCGGAGATTGTCTCGTTATTTTGAATTTCTGATCATGTCTTGATAACCAAAGATAGGTTGATTCTATTCGTATTTTTGTTTTATTTTCTAATCGGGAGAGGTTAATTAGAAAGGGAAACGGGGTTTTCATTGTGACAAGTAAATGCAGGTTTCTTAGATTAGCCATTCACAATTTTGTTTATTATTATTTAGTTTGACGCTAGCACATGTTTTAACAACACTTTCGTACTGTTATTTCTTTGCCTGATATGATGAGCCGGCATGGCTGACTGGTCGGCTAGACATGTACCCAACTAGCGTGTTTGGTATGTTTCAAATGGTCCGTGAAATGGTGTGCAGGGTGTAATGATTCCCGAAAGTCGTATTTCCTCTGTCAGAAGAAAATCGTATTATTTATTGCAATGTCGTTTATTGTACTACGGACACCTTCCAGTTTAGATTTAAGCGTTATATTGTGTAAAACATTTTACCTTGATACTTTAATGTTCAAAAATATGTAGTCTGTGAAGCATTCTATGGAGTCGTTCATACGACTGCTCGCGCCATCTTTCCCCACTCCTTTCACTCAGAGGAGTGCGTAACAATGTAAAAAGAAAACTGTTGTGTTCATATTCTTTAAGGGAACAAAGAAATTGAGAAATCGGCTAAAGCGTGTGTGTGTTTGTGAATGCATATTTATGTTTGTACGTTTGTTTTTATATGAAGTCGTGAATAATACTATGTTCGGAATGCGAGCATTTATAAGATGTCAAGATTATGACATCCATCGTTCACAAATATTTGGTTTTCCGCCGCGTTTAGCAGTGTCGACAAGGGAGGGATTTATTTGCGCTCACAAGTCTTGAAACCACAATATTCATAGAAGAAACGCACGTAGTTTGAATAAATCCAATTAATGGTTCATTCGTAAAAAGGTAAAAAGGTGTATCTAGGACATATATTTCTAATTTTCTAAGAATAAGTTCTTGTCAAAGGGGAGAGCAGCCAGTTCATAACAGTTCACTATCGAACGGATTTTAGCTGCCCAAACGGGCGGCTGTCAGACAAATTTCCTGTAGGCGACGCTTCATGACATAGTTAAGGGGAGTTGCATGCACGCACCCGCAGCACACAACTTTCTCTCTCCCTCTCTCTCTCTCACACACACACATCCACGCACATACACAGAGGCACACACGCGCACGTTCGAACGTGGCGTAGGCTCCACTGGCGTTAGTGAAGCAGCTGATTGCTGAATGACAAAAAAAGAAAAAAAAGCAAGGTGGAAGTCTGCCAGTTGATATTAGTTGATAGTATCTCAAACCTTTGTCCCCCTTGTTCTCGCTCCTCTGTAACATTTTCACGGCGTGCTGTTCCCCTACCCCCACCCCAGCTTTTCTTCCTTTTCCATCTTCACCCAGCTGTGCACAACCCTTTCATTGCTAGTCTTTTGTACACCTCAGAGCGCCGCCTCTCTTTCTCTCATCTCTCATATTTCTCTCACTCTCGTACACACACTCAAACTGCGACAGAGAGAGAGATCAAAAATAAAGGCGGGGAGAGAGAAAGAAGGGGGAGCGAATATTTTCGTCACACAAAACTGGAGGAAGAACGTTCGGGATCCTTGCGTCACCTCATGACACCCAACAATCTGACTAGTTTAAAGCTGGATTTCACCACTTCGAAATTTGACAGGTTGGAGAGACGAGAGATAGAGATAGTACTTGCTACAGCAACCTGTTTCAATATACCTTTAGGAGGGTGATTCAACGTACCTTCAGCAACATATTTAAACATTCCTTCATCAAAGCATTTCAACGTACCTTTAGCAACCTGTTTCAACATGCCTTTAGTTACAGACGATTTTCCTACTCTTCTCTACCCTTCACCTGCCTCTGTACTCCTACACACATGTAGGCTACATTCAAAAACCATACCTACCTACCTACATTGTGGGTTGACGGGAGGTTATCGTCAGACGTCGATTTCTGTACTCTGCCATGACTGTCCCTAATTACTTTCTTATCATCGTAGTGTGGGCCACTGGACCAGCCACGGTTAATCTCACAAAACAACATGGAGCTGGAAGTAGAAACTTGTTTAGAAACAACTTGCTGGCCTGCACTAGCTACTGCTGCATACCGCATAATCATAGATGCGACCTGAGCAGTCTTCTCTAAGGACTGCCCAGATGAAACCAACTTGACAAAACTTTTTTCACTGGCGAGATCTCTAGCTGCACGCGCTTTCCCATCTCGGTCAAAGGCAAAAAGCTGAGTGTGCGGGCCTAGTTCGGGATGATTGTGGGCTAACCGCTGGCCTCGCCACGTGACTGTGCGGGCCGACAGCACTTCGAAGATGAAGAGGTACAGGAAGCGGATCCTCGGACTATCGGCTACGAGTGACGCCCTAGTAGGGTATGGAAAGTTAGAACACAGGGTATGGAAAGTTAGAACACAGGGTATGGAAAGTTAGTACACAGGGTATGGAAAGTTAGAACACAGGGTATGGAAAGTTAGAACACAGGGTATGGAAATATAGTACACGGGGTATGGAAAGTTAGAACACAGGGTATGGAAAGTTAGAAACCAGGGTATGGAAAGTTAGAACACAGGGTATGGAAAGTTAGTTCACGGGGTATGCAAATATAGTACACGGGGTATGGAAAGTTAGTACACGGGGTATGAAAAGTTAGAACACAGGGTATGGAAAGTTAGTGCACCGGATATGGAAAGTTAGAACACAGGGTATGGAAAATTAGTACACAGGGTATGGAAAGTTAGTACACAGGGTATGGAAAGTTAGTACACAGGGTATGGAAAGTTAGAACATAGGGTATGGAAAGTTAGTACACAGGGTATGGAAAGATAGAACACTGGTATGGAAAGTTAGTACACAGGGTATGGAAAGATAGAACACTGGTATGGAAAGTTAGGACACAGGGTATGGAAAGTTAGTACACGGGGTATGGAAAGTTAGTACACGGGGTATGGAAAGCTAGAACACAGGGTATGGAAAATTAGTACACGGGGTACGGAAAGTTAGTACACGGGGTATGGAAAGTTAGAACACAGGTTATTAAAAGTTAGAACCCAGGGTATTGAAGGTTAGTACCCAGGGTATGGAAAGTTACTACACGGAGTATGGAAAGTTAGTACACAGGGCTCCCTGCTGGGGGATGGAAAGTTAGTACACAGGGCTCCCTGGTAGGGTAAGGAAAGTTAGTACACAGGGTATGGAAATATAGTACACGTGGGATGGAAAGTTAGTACACAGGGCTCCCTGGCGGGTATGGAAAGTTAGTACACAGGGTATGGAAAGTTAGTACACAGGGCTCTCTGGTAGGTATGGAAAGTTAGTACACAGGGCTCCTGGTAGGGTAAGGAAAGTTATTACACAGTGCTCGTTAGGAGATTGGGGAGGGGAGAAGATAGAATAGATCATTATTACCCCCCCCCAAAAAAAAAACCCACACACACAGCAGATGCTTATTAGCACGAGTCGCAGACATCTTTGTGGTGAGAGTGGCAAAGGCGAGAGAAAGAGGGGTTGGGTGAAGGATTAACAAGCTTCCTTGAAAAGTAAAGATACAGATTTGTAAATGACAGAAGACAACAAGCAAAGGGAGGGACAGTGGTAGGGGCAGGTTCCTTTGTCACTAAGCAGACAAGGGCAGATGTGGTCATTGAACAAAGATGTGAGACGAATGACATCATAAACTGGCACTCACCAATGTGTCAAAGGAGAAAACGGTCTGAAAGTCAGAACAAGACACCTGTGTGTGTGTGTGTGTGTGTGTTGGGGGGGGGATGCTATTTTCCCTTAACTTTGAAGTTATTCTTTTGCAACTTTTGCTAAATTCTTTTACAACCAGTTTTGATCACTTTTCTCCCACAGGTCTACCTTTGCGGGTGTTTCACAAGGCATGCAATCGCATATGCGTGAGCAATATAAGAAATGAGAGAGGGGGAAAGGAAAGAAAGAACAAAAAAACAAATAAAGAAAAATAAATAAAAAGAAAGGAAAAAGAAAGAAAGAGATAAAGAAAGAAGCGTGAGGTGCGGTAGGAGACACACAGTTGTCTGTGGGCATGGCTGGGTGAGCATGAATCATGCACACATGCTGAGCGACAGATCGAATGGCCCTTCGCAGTCAGAGCACGGGAGAAGGTCATGTCTGTAACTTGTTGGTAATGAGCATAATAAACATAATAAACACGTGTGGTTTATGAGGCATATAGTGGAGAAACCTGGGGCTTTGAATTTTATGAGACAGAAAAATATCGACCGTGACACAGGAGCAGGGAGGGATGGTGGCACAGGGAAACGAAAAAGAAAAACAATAGACAGACAAGGGTGTGTGTGTGG
>SMGT01005561.1:157580-172547 GCA_004794575.1 Lanistes nyassanus
GGGGGGGGGGGGGGGGGGGGGGAAGCTGAAAAAATTGACAATAGACAAAGGCAGTCACTCTAATTACAAAAACATGTTCTTTAGCGCTATAGCACCTGTTTGTATTCCAAAGTAGAAATCAGACTGGCAACCCGCTCGCGCACACGCACAGACACAGGGACACACAAACGCATGCATGAACGCAGGCATATGCGCTTGCGCGAGCGCGCAACATCACAGAAAGAGAGAGAGGGAGAGAGAGACGGACATAATGGGTAGATATGATATATACAAGCCCAAAAGGTCGAAGTATGCATAGGCTCAAAAGGACAAAAAGAACAAGACCAAGAAAGCTTAATGAGTAATCCGTTTTTGTCAAAGCAAGAAGATAGGGAGTAGTTTTGACTGTTAAAATAGCCCACCACCACCACCACCACCACCACCACCACCACCACCACCATCACTACCACCACCATCACCTGTCCTTCAGACAACGACGTTGACCTTTTCTCCCTCTTGCCCAGCCGCACCGTCAGCAACAAGACCGCACCATCAATACCACCAGCAGGTACCTCCCCACCAAGACGGGGCTGCGACCGCGGTCAGCCTCTTCACCGACAGAATCGATCGCTCAAGAGCCCTGCCGGTTAGTCTCCATATCCCTAAATTCAATAAAGTCCCTTCCCAGCTGTAGGGGCCTCTACCCCCTACCTGACTGTGATGAATCCGGCCCCCAAATGCATGCATATGCTGGGGACAGAATGTGAACAGCGTTGCCGAGGAAAGAAGAAGAATGATGGTGGGGGAGGGGGAACGGGGCGTGAGAGGTGGGGGTAGGTGGTCTGCAAGTCTGAAGAACATCTCGGATATCTGGGACAATGAGATTAGATCACGCGGCAGGCTTCCTTGCCATCGGTTCCGTCCATCTGGTGCAGAAATTATTTCGTGTTTCAGCCATGGTGTCTTGCGATCTCGGGGCCGCAGGAACTTGATGTTAGCTCAATCTGTATCAAGGAAGGAA
Source organism: Lanistes nyassanus (assembly GCA_004794575.1). Lineage (NCBI taxonomy): Eukaryota > Metazoa > Mollusca > Gastropoda > Architaenioglossa > Ampullariidae > Lanistes > Lanistes nyassanus. The sequence goes on from SMGT01005561.1 coordinate 158,581, forward strand.
AACTGGAAAAGACTGCAGTGTCATCTAAGATAAAAATAAATACATAAATTTTTCCATCCGTCCATCCGTCTGTCCTGCTCTGTCAACAAACATTTTACATTGACTTCTGCAGTTCTGTTCTTATGCCGCCCCCACTCAACCTACACTTTCTTCTTTATCTTTCTTTCTACTTACCTGGATGTCTGTTATTCTTTCTTTCCCATTTTCCATCGTTCTTGGCACTGTGCCTCTCTTCTTCATAAGACTTAACTATTAAGGCATATATACGGCACAACAGACGGACGTGACAGAATTACCAGGCACAACGTTCAGCTCTTTCGGTTACATAGAAAATCTTTGGCCATCCGCTACAAACTCACAAACACGACCCCTCAGGCATCTCCAAAGTGGGCGAACATGTGTCCTACTTCGCCCAACTCTAGCCATTGGTATGCATGGCCAGATTTGGCGAAGTAGGACACATATTCGTCAGGTTAAGACAGGTTTTAAGTTGAAGAGATCGTTGCGACAGCACCCTTCCATCTCTGGCACAGCCCGCCCGCCGTCTCATGTCCCACTAAGACCTTTCACCTGCCGCCATCCTACATCAGCGCATGTCTTCGCAGAACAAACAGAACCCCGCGCAGGGGCCGTCGCCACGAGACGAGATCCCGTTTTGTGCGAGATTCTGTTGTCGCCCCTGTCAGGGGCGGCGCCTTTGAAGTCAGCTAATTGACACATTCCTTGCTGCTGTCTTTCTCCCTGCGTGTTCAGGAAAAATGCAGAAAGACCCAGGTGGTTTGCGCCGCATCGACAAATGCGCCAACAGGACCAGGTCTCAGACAGCTTAGTACCAGTTAGTGGCTTCTGCAAAAGAAGGCAGAGCGAAATTCATATGCTGTTTATCATTTCTGTTTACACAGGCTGTCTTTAGGCGGAAACATGTAATGGGAGAGGGGGAAATGACATCAAAGGAGACAAAATCCGCCATGCTGGTACATCGAACTAATATACAATATATATAATAGGTATATGTGCAGACATCCAAGCCTGTAGAATGCAATGAGGCAATGGTTATGCCGTAGAATGTAATGCTTTAAAATGCACCAGAAACAAAGGGTTGTAGAGTGCAATGATTTGATTGGCATTTCATGATAGTGTGCAATCCTATAAAGTGTTGCAATTTTAAAGAACTGCAGAGTTTACTGTTATAATGTTACAGTTGCAGACATGTAACATGTATATGCTTAACAGTATGAACTGTTTTAGAACATTTTCACACACACACGGATGAGCATTCAAGTACAGCAACACCCCTTAGGGCTATACCTCGTCAAAGGCAGGGGAATCCAAGCAGAAGGTTTCTTCGTTGCTGCCATTCACGTAACTGCAAATTTTCCAGCAGGATGTTAACTTATGACCGGACGCAAAGTGTAGTGCGCGAGGTACAAGCTTGTCATTGCAGCTTTCTGCAGCACTACATCCTGGCTCTCACGGTCTCACGGCAGACAAATGCTGGCGATTGCAGCGCAAAGCAACGACACCTCTTAAGTCAACCAGAACAATGACAGGCCCAAGTTCTGCTGAGTGGAAGAGCCATGCCGAGCTATAGAGACTAGTTGATGAAGACAGACGAGAGAAGAATCGAGAAAATGACCAGCTAGATCAATGAACGATGGGAGACCTTGTTTTCTTTGTTTGTTCGTCCTTTCGTTCTATCGTTCTTTCTATCGTTCTATTGTTCGTTCGTTCGTTCGTTTTTGAAGCTTTGTGGCCTTCTCTTGCTTGAATTTTCTCGAGTCGTTAACACCCAATATTTTTGTTGTTTCTTACAACTTGTAAATATAAATCAGCTCGCGCACAGAAAGGTATTTCACGTTCAAATGATTGTTTTCAATTCAAAAGAGAAACTTTGTGAGTTGAATCACTAGCAGTTTATCAAGAAATTAAGCAAGAGCATACAACTGATACAAAAATAACGAACTAACAGGTGAGCGCACAGTTAATCAAACTTTTTTTGAAAATCCACGAAGAGAAGAAGGAAAACACCGGAGGAAACATATGTAAGGGTTTTTGGTGTAATGCTTATTGAAAGACCCGATAGCAAGGCAGACAGGAAAAATGTTACCTGGCGTATGGTTCTTTTGGACTCGTGCCACACCTAGGTTTCCTCGACTTCTTTGGAGACAGGTATGAACATGCGCACATGCGTGCTCGCTCGCTCGCTCGCTCGCTTGCTCACTCACTAGCCCAAACCCACTCACCCACCAAGATTTCAGGTATAAGTATTCATTTATATAAAAGACTAAAACTGTTTAGAAATATTACAAGGAATGATAGTCGTCAATTATATATATATACTAATATGCCAATTGGAAATATTTTTACGAGTCAATAAAAATCAACACACACACACACATTCTAAACTCGCACTCGAGCTGCTGTCTGACCTACTTGACTTGTGATGCTACATATTTAGTTTTTGTATTTTAAAAAATTTGCTTGTGAGATATCTTTTGCCAACACTCTGCCAAAGAGTTTGACGAGTCTCAACGGTGTTAGTACTGTTGTCAGACGTTGGGTAGTATTAATCCAAATAATCCTTCAGGTCTTTGATTGTATTTAACTGCCGACCTCTTCCAGGGCTTTTACCTACAGCTCAGCTCATCGGATTGAGCAGCTATCATTTAGAGTATGCGTGTGACGCCACGTAAGTCAAAACCTGAATAGCATTTTTAGCGAAATGACATGCTGTGTATAAGACTGTTTCGTCGGTTTAATTACAGTTTGTGGCACATTCAGTGAGTACACCAACTGCCATCAATAGTCACACACCCAACTGGGGACTGACAGAAGGAGGGCTGCTCGCGTGCACTAAAATGTATCTCGAGTGAAGACGCTTTCTCGAGCTCGTTAAGTAGAACGATGTAAAGTGGCGGGGGCTTGGGGTGGGGTGGGGGGAGCACTACTCTCGGGGCAGACGACAGGAAGGTAGGGTAATGAGAGCCAGACACTGTACAAGCAGTCGTAACACTACATCGCTTCGTCCACCTTCACGCCTCGTTGGTCCAGCATCGCGTCTGGATTGCTAATGAGCTGTTAGTTCCGTCTCTCAGTCACTGTGACTCCGACACATTGTGGAATCGTTTGCTGCAGACAGCACTGTGGCGGTGCAATGGCTAGAAATAATAAGAATAAGAATAACAATAAGAATAACCGTAAGAATAACAAACCTCTGCTATCTTCTCCTCTAATGTGTTTGAGGTCACAAAAATTAGTTTGACTCCTCCCCGTTATGCAAAATGTAGTTTGACTAACTGACATTTAACCATGATCAACCAGCTTGCATGAAATTTAAGTAGGTGAGATCTTATGAATTCGTACACTGTACCGTAAAAATTTCAAGTGCGAGAAAGCCACCGTAAAACTTTAACAGCTAGAAAAAGGTCGCAGGAAGCGATATAAAGTTTTATTAGGCCAACATTAGATGCAAAGCAAACGAAACAAAGGAAGAAAATAAAACTGTTTTATTTTTTAAATTAACTTTGAACATGCTGATAATAAAGAATACATGGTAAGCGTTTTACTAAGGATTTTCTACGGGGCGTGCGTCGAGAGTAATTTGCAGGCATGTGACTAGAGTAGCGCTTTGTTTATTTACGGCCATCAGATTTTCTTGGAAACGGTCCTAATAATTCGCATTAATCCAACCTCTCCTCTCCACAGCTGCTTTTTGGGGTTTGTTCAAGTTCCTTTCTCTGTCGTGGTTCTTCATCAGTTCTCTGTATAGAGCAGAGCAGAGGGGTTTTTAAAGGCATTTGTTGTTGATGGACTCCTCGCGCACTCAGCTTGCGGCGTTGAAAACTTCCGACAGTCAAGAACTAGAAAAAGGTTAGCAACGGTATGGCTCTCAGAAGCAAACACAGTGGTTAGTGGCGGCCCGAGACGAAGCCAATCGTCTAATAGAAAAGTAGTCTGGGGAAGATTGACAGGGGAAGGGGTGTTTGTGTGTCAGGGGAGGGGTTGTTACGGCATTGTGTCAGCGTTCACTCTGAAATCACTACAGGAAAATGTATACAGGTCTTTAAAAAAAAAAAAAAGTCCCGAGAGGTTGTCGCGGGTGGGGTGAAGAGAAAGTTGGGGTTCCAGGAGTCAGATTTAGATTTAATTCTTTTGCCCTGTGGGGCAGCAAGAAAATGTCAGAGTACACAAACAGAAATCCACACGATTGCATAATTTCAATTCATGAACTCTGTCAGAGATAACTGAGAAAGCGACACCAGTAAGCAATATTTGGGACATGTGTGTGACAGGACAGTTTTTTCGTGAACATCATCTGTGATAAGAAAGAGAGATGGTTCCTGTTCCCAATAAGCCTGGGGTTGCTGCTGAGCCTCTACAGCAAAAGGTCTGCTGACTTCGACCGACGGGACCTGTGTTCGGACAGGGCGCAAGTCGGCAGATAGAATCGCCCCTTTAAAAACCTCGTACAGGTTCCGCTCTCCTGTCCTGGTCTCGCCACTTGCGCCCCAGGTCCACCAAATATTGGTTTTGCCGTTTTGTCTCCCCGCTGTCCGCTCTCGGCGGCTAATCGGACGTTCGAGCACCGCCTCTGCCATTGCTGAAAAGCGTGGAGAGGGTGGGGGGAGAGGAAAGAACAGAAGAAGGTAGAGACGGAGAGTACTCGGCCCTCGAGTCGTCCACGCAGCAAGGCTGGTTGCTCCTTTTCGATAAAGCCTCGCGGTGCTACTCTGAAAAGCTGGGGAGCCACCTTTGTGAGTGAGCAGTGCTCATGAGGTTAATGAAGAGGAGAGGGAGGAGACCCAGACTGCGACAGGCGCCGTCTGCTGGGGCCAGGGGAAAGAACTCGTCTTTTGAGTTTAGTCGTCGAAAACCCCGCCACCACCGCCGCCAATGCTCATTCCTCACCCCCTACCGCCGCCTAAAAAAAATCACGATTGTAACCAGATTTCCCACTAAGACGTCCAGAAGGAAACACTGGTCGCGGAAACTTCATCACAGTCGTTTTCCGAACAGCTGTACAAATGAGAATTTACGCTCTCTCGGCTAGCAGTTTGCGAGGATTTGAAGACTTAAAGAATGGCACCATGACATATCCTGAAGATAGTGTCCGCAATACCTGAAGCTACATCGCTTACAGACGTATCTTAGCTGGATGAATGCGTGCCCCTCTTCAACAAAGTGGAACGTCCGTTGATTTAAGAAAGACTTTAAGGTGCTATTAGGTTCGATCTGTAGGCTGACATCTCAATGTGATTACCTGTACTTGAAGTAAATAAGGCTACAGTTTTTGAATATTTCCATGTCTTGAAAAGCTGGCTTCCACATTTAGTTGTGATCGGCGAATTCGCATCCCCGACAAATGCAAGGTCCATCCGTAAAACCAATGTGGGTAGGTAGATATAGGTATTCGAGTTTTGCAGGACATACCATATCAGTAAAACGCCAAACTAAAGCCGAATGCGAAATGTAAAGGAAATTATAGAAAATCCGTTTGTCTCAGGGATGGATGGATGGATGGATGGATGGATGGATGGATGGATGGATGGATGGATGGATGGATGGATGGATGGATGGATGGATGGATGGATGGATGGATGGTGTAGAGTGGTGGTATTGATGACCAAGGGGTGGCAGTGGAAAAGCGAGAGCGCAAAAAGGAAAAAAGGGAAAGAGTAAAATTAGTAAATTAGCAGGAGGAGGAGGAGGTGAGAAAGAAAAGAATACACAAATGAGGAAGAGCAAGATCAGAAAGAAGCATCCATGAACGAAGCACAGAATCAGCAACGGTTTCTCCCTGACGTTTTCAGACTAAGCGAAATCCGTTCAGTTCTGTCTGCAATATCTCTCTCCGCGCTCTGTGCGCCATTTACATTAAGAACGGTCATCCCGAATTATGTTAGACAGGGGAAATCTTTGACGCAGACAGTTCTTTTCACGCACAGTAGCCCCTTCTGCTGACATCACCTACTCCATTTTAAACACTAAACGGCAACAATGCGCAACAGTAATTCATTGTCTCAGCTTTCAAAAACTAATTATTATGTGCTGTTTTCAACGCCACCCCTATCCCCAAAGAAAGACACCCGACTGGTGGGGTGGGGTGGGGTGGGGTAGAAGTGGAGGAGAACAATTGTTCTAAAATTATGTGGTCACGTTCCTTGCACCCGAAGGACTTTCTCGTCTGACTTGTTATCATATTGTTTTAGTTGTTTTGCTTTGCTCATACATCTTGTTTTGCTTCGTGTGTTTGTTTTTGGGTTGTTGAGTCTGTTTTCTCTTGTTTTGCTTTGTTTTGTTTCGGAACGTGCGCTCCTGTTTCCTTCCCTGTCGAAAGAACGCCTAGAAAACGATCCACAACTTGGCGCGCACCTAAAGTCCCAGAGAATTCCACATCTCCTGGTCGGTTCCATTTTATGCCTCCCCAGCCCGACGTGGCTCTTTCTTTCCTTCCTGTTTCATCTCTTCGTGACCAGTTCTAGAGTTCCTGCAATTTAGCCGGGGCTGCAGGCTTGAAGGTAGCAATTTCACATTGATCCCTTGGCAAGCTAATTCCGTCGCGGGGTCCGCTTGCCCTCAATTTAGCGTCTCCGCGTCCAGAGTATAATAACGATCGTCAAATGACAGAAAATGTCTCTTTTCCTGCCTGGCTGCCAGCGGGGCTTTTTTCCCCCTCCCTCTTCCAGGCAGACAGCAGAAGGGTCCTGGGTCACTCCCCATCACCCCCTTTCCTCCATCTCTGTTTCACCATCACCCCCTCCTCTCAAACCACCCCCTCAAACCATCATCACAGCTTCAACAACCTACAGTCCGTGCTCTTCTACAGCAGAACGTCTTCTGCTCCTTCTTCCATCGCCGCCACCACCAAACTCACCATCTCAAAGATCGTCCCTCTAGTTCCATCGGCACCGTCCTTATGGTGGTAGATGCTGTAACCAGTCGTACAGCCGTAGTCATGCAAACTGTGCTCTGCGGCATACCGTTGTCATGCAGACTGTTCTCTGCGGCAAAGGTCCCCATGTGATGGAGTTATTTTGTCCCTATTCTCCAATTTACATCACTCTTTCTGCAGTCTGCGTTTGCAGGACTGTTCACACTTTCCTCGTGCCGATCCCTCGCTGCAGCAGGGTTATTCTCTTGTTCTTATTTATTTACATCCCATAGAATAACCCAAACGGTCTATATTCGTCTTTACTCGTCAGTACTCTTGAATTCTGCGTGTGATCTGGGGAAGAACCCGTACACGTCCACAAAGGGAAGTCACAAACATTGACATCAGTGCAGTACTTAAAATCTGTCCACCATGCCCACAAGTGGATTGTCCTCTCAGATGTCTGTACATGTGAATGAGCCGAGATTTGGCAGCTTCTAGCACGTAAGCGGAGTGGACTTAATGACTCCTGTTTCGGCGGCATTGATGTCTTGTAACGAACAAAAACAGGGTCAGCTGAAAACAAATGCACTCGGATGAACCTTCCAACCTTCCGATCAACATACCAGCATCTTTCTTGCTGATGTGGAAAACGGCTGATGACAAGAAGTAAGGGGAGGACACGAAGACACTGGATGAAGGTTGAAAACTTTAGATTACAAATTATTAAATGCGCCAGATTTCTGGAATCATGATGATTTAAAGTCGGTGAAGGGAGAATTATTGACGAGGGGTGGACAGAAGACGTTGTCTATGATTTTCTTGTCAAGGATGTGATCTTCTGACAGCACAGAGATACGTGTGACGTTACCCGAGAAAAAAACTGACAGCCGTGAACAAAAGAAAGGGGGATGGAGTGTAGAGAAGAGATCAGGGAAAAATCACCAGAAGTAGGAAGAAATACAATTTAAGATAAGGAGAATAACCACACATCTCAAAACAGAAGGTTCGCACCTCGTGAACCTAAGAGGGTTGGGCAGTTCTTCAGATTTTAGAAGTAGGTAAACAGAGACCTAAAATAGTCTGGAATGACTTCAAAAACTTTTTCTTTTATTTTTCTTTTTTTCCTTCCTTCTTTCTTTCGATGCTTCATTGTGCTCTTGAACTTTTAATATGGTTCAGTTCCTGATACTGCATGAGGACAAAACCAAATTCAGCTTTTTTTCTGCAGCTATATAATAAAGTTTTGGAAATAAATTGTAAACAGGAAACTTCCGATGTCTAAGAACAAGAAAGGTGGGGGGGGGGGACCGACGGAGATGAGATATGGTTCGAGGACCTCTAACATCCTGCAAGTGTCAAAGATTTAGAGACAAGTCATGTCCGTGTAGCTCTGTCAGAAGGCAACTGGCCACTGACTGTGAAGTGGAAGAACAAAAGAAAAGAAATCCCCACACTTGCGAGAGGTGGGCAGACGGGCTCTGTGTAATATTGCTACGTGTCGAGGTCTGTACACTGTCGTCACTACATCTCTGGCCAACGTACTGTCACCAAGACTAGTGGTCCTCACCCAGCTCAGTGATTACATCTCGACAGATCATCCATGCGTCAGGTCAGATTTGCGTTCGCAGACACGTAAAGAAGAAAAATCTCCTGTGTGCGTCCATGTGTCTGTGCGTCCTTAGATATAAACAGCTGGTTATGTGGAGTATCTGACAAGAGAACTATACCTAAAGTTGTCAGGGTTATGATTTTATGGACTTTTCAGCAGACATTAAAGAGGCCACGACGGACAGACGGACAGGCAGGCAGGCAGGCAGGCAGAGAGATGAAGACAATGACATCCACAGCATCCACTGGAAATATATAGGGCAATGACAAACACTTCTCATGCGGAACAGCGTTAAACTGGTTATAAATGGACATTCTCAGAAGAAGCGACAGTTTGCAAAACGAGGCTGATGGGATATCCTGACACCATTTTGTTTCTTTCTTTTCCCTGCACTCCCCGTCCCTTCCACCCATCCCCCTCTCCCGCTGCCTCTGTGGATGCAATCACTGCTTTTGATTCCAGGCGCGCGTCACAACCGAAACCTTTGATGGCAGCGCCCTCTCTTGGCTGTTCACGCGGAGGAAGTGGCCATTGATTTCGGCGCGGTCTGGTAATCAACAGCAATGTTTCCGTCGTGTTATTGGCGGGGGTAGCAGCATACGGGCAACAGCCCAGGTGAAAACAAATGCTGACGGTGAAGCACCTATCGTTAATTGAAGTTTTGACGCAGAACGGAGATTTTCTCTCTCTCTTTCTCTCTCTCTCTCTCATTTAATTAGCCAGCCACATTATTTCAGATGGCTTCTGCCCTGCAAACTTTCTTTCTTTCTGCTATAAAGTCCTCTTGACAAATAATCAATACACTAAATTGAAAACCAGACCAGAAGTTTAGTTTCTATCTAAATTCTCACAGCATTAAATGCGTACTTTCATAGTTGTCTCACATCTGCATGGATTTTCTTATAGATCCGCCTGACGGCCAGTTTTGGGGTAGGCCCCGTACAGGTGTATGTAAGGCTTGACAAGGAAATAGGGAGGTCCGTCGTTTTCAGTATATTACAGAAGGAAGCACTTTTTAACGTTTCCTTTTAATTCTCGTTAATAATGCATGATGTAATAATATGACTTAGTTTGTTTTCAGCTTCCCATAACTTGCACAAAGCGCGAAGCTTCGATTAAAGTGTAAACGCTAGTGAGCAGAGCTCTGGCTATCACTTCATTGCACTCATTCCTTTGGGGTTTTTTTTTTTTTGAGGGGGAAAGAAAATTGTTAAATTGCTTTAATAGAACATGCTGGATGGGTGGGGACCTACTGTTGCATTAAAACCAGTGGAAATGTCTTAAGAGGAAAAAAATGATGAAAAAAGGTGATAATTTAGAACGACAATGTTTGCATGTATGTGCGTGCATCGCGGCTTACGTTTCTTGTTCTACTGGGAAAGAAGACTTCATCAGCAGTAAAGCTGAAAGAGAAAAACGGACTGGTTTTCAATGAAATAAAGAGGTTATTTCAAGAGAGAAAGACCCGAACGCAAACAGCTGGAAAAAGTGTGCGTGTCACGACGCTCTAACCAACAGTTAAGCTGCTTGCTTACCGGGAGTCCAGAGTCGAAGCGAACGCCAAAAACCAAAACATGCGCATCAGGGCTGGCTTGCATGAGTGTAGCTGGCCTTCCGGTGATAGCAGTGGTCATAAGGCCCGTATATCTTATGAGCACCTTTAAGAATAAACAGTCATTAGGGAGGTCGTAACTCCCTTTCGTCTGGAGATTTTACGTGCAACTTTTAGTATACCTAAAGGGCCGTCCTAATCTGCCACAGGGACACACGGCCACAGTGCCACAGAGGCATAGCTATGTCGTCGCACCTTCGTATGCGATAGCTTCGCAAAGTGTTTCCAAAGTGTTTCATGTCTTAACTGCGCATGTCGTTGTAATCTGTGTCCAGCCGAGCTAGTTTACGAAGCTGGCGTCCTGTTATCCCTTAGAGAGAAACTTGCTTTAGCTAGAGCGATTGTAGTACCAACGTTCATGAAGGAGAAAAGCGTGAGAAAAAGACGAGTAATCCTACTGTACGTCTTGGGGGGAAAGCGTGTTATTCCCTAGCCCATATTTAACAAACAATAGTAGTGTTAATAATAGTAAAACACCAACTACATTTACATACGATACCCCTACACTGCACTGACAATAACGACACACTGTCACATGTCACTAGGTAAGCCTGTTCCCCCTTCCTTCTCTTCACACCTGGTAGGTGGAAGGTACTTCATAGACAGGCTGATAGCTCCTCCCCAACCTAGGCTGGCCAGAACCGGTTTAATCGAGGTTAAGGCGTCAGGACGCCTACTACTTAAGGAGGCAAAAACATGAGTGTAGGATAGACAGACTCGGACAGGACATGGAGAGAGAGTTAATGTAGGAGGACCAAGAGAAGCGGACACGTGTAGACCCACGGACCTCTGCCCCTCGCCATCTTAGCCAAGACGTTGAAAGAGTAAAGGGCTCCAGCATTTTACGCCAGATACACAGGGTGTATTTCGCCGACTACGAGACAGACTTGTAAGTGATTGCTGTTTGCGCCTTATAGGACTGCTCTTGCCATAAATTTATCTTAGAGTCTGGGACTCGGGTTGATTTAAGATAGGTGGTTTTATCCTGCCGGAGACAGGAGACGTTAAGCTAGTGGCCGGGCGTATGCCAAAAGGGGAGGTAGAGGAAGTGCTGGTCGCGGCAGTGTCATAGCTTCATTGTTGGTCGTTGAATAGCTTTGGAATTGTTTATCGCAGAAGTAGTTGTTTCAGTAGTGCCGAGAGTAGGAGCTCTGTTGTAGGTCACTTACTGTATGTGTGTATTGAGCGAGATCATAGACCGTTTTGCAGTTTGATTTCCCCTCGCTGTAGTTGTGTTTTTACGAGGGTGGGGGCTCTTGAGCTAGTAGTGTTTTGCCTGTGTGAGACCGAGCGAACGTGTCAGAGTATGAGAATTTTTTCCCTCGGTAGATTTCTCTAGTTATTCACATTATTTCACAGCGTCGTCACCCTTTGGTGTAGAAACCATTGACCTGAACCAGTAAAGGTTTTGGTGGCGATTGCTCAATTAATCTATATTTACGAGATCACCATAAAAGTTTGTTCAATAATTCTGAGAAGTCGAGTCCAGTAAGTTAAGGTACGGCCCGTCACGTCACACACACCAAAATATTTATCTTTGAAAAACAGTTTGAAGTGTTACTTTTCCCCAGTTCAACCATTTTACGTATATTTTGAAACTAATATATTTATATTTATAAATCAAGTTAATCGCAGGAGTGTCAGTTGTTGGGCATCGACCCTTCGCATTTCTTCAGATTGGTTCGAATTAATTATTGCACACTCTTCGCATGAGGAAGCCCGCAGGGACAGATGCGTTATTTCATGGAGCTCTGAACACATTTCCTGATAAATGTTATTAGGAATGTTTAAGAATGTATGTATCGGTTGTTTGACAGAAACGCGCTCATATTCACTGTGACCCCCTCCCTGACCTCGTCCTTGACTATCTGCCCTTCCATAATTATCTGGGTCAACCAATCGGATTGATGCAATGACCAAGCTGCCTGGAAATAGGGTGAGCGCGTACTACAGGGTGGACCCTGTAGTATCCTTGCCCCAAACAGCTGTTTCTGTGAACTTCGTAGCAACTACGGCCGGAAATGCTGTGACCGTCAAAGCGTCGAAGGGTCATAGCGGCAACTATTCCACAGATTAAGACGGTCTTTCAAATACCTAACAGGAGATACGATCGCCCATGCAACCAGACCCACGAACCCGCAACCATAGACATGTCGTGCACTGTAACAGAGGATTCGATCTGAAATATTTTAAATGATTAAAATCGTTTTTTTAATCCAAACACACACGCACACACGATAATTGTAGCCAAAAGATGCCGGATCCTTGTTCCTCATGACCGGCTGCGAAACTTCTTCTCGGACAAATCCTGCTCCCCGCCAGTTCTGTGCTCGAGGGAGGTGAGGGGGTCAGGGGAGGGTGTTAAGGGCGTGAAGCGTGCGGCAGGGCCCGGACCTTCCCCGCCGGTCGCCGGCGCCTGTCCGACGCGCGCGCACCTAGGCTGCTTGTCTCGACTCACAGCATCTTTTGTTCCCCGTCAGCAGGGGGGGTCGGAGCAGCCCCTACCCACCGGCCCAGGAGCGTGGAGAGTTTTGTGAGGATGACGCGAGGCGATTCTCCTCTCCGCCGTACCGCCTGTTACCTCTTTCTCTCCAGCTCTCTTAACCCTCCTGCTGCACGCAGGGGGGCGTTGTGGATCAGCCAAGGAGGAAGCTCTGGGGAGAAAAAGGGAATCTCCAGGGCGTCTTAGAGTTGTTTACCCTTGAGGTTAAATGGGCGACTGCGCATGCTTGGAGAGGATGTTAGATATAGAGCAGAGTTAGTATTGCCAACGTATAATTCCGATTCTTCGCGGGCATGAAAGGCCAATTTTGATCCCTGGCAGAGAGAGAGAGAGAGAGGACAGACAGAAAAAGAAAGAGAAAGGGAGTTACAATAAGTATCTTTTCAATAATTTGTAGAGACCATATCGGCACCATTTATCCTTAAGTTTAAATGGCACGACACACTCCTACTGTGTACTGTCGTCATATCGCTGTTATCTTAAAATCCGTGGGTGGGGAGTTTTCCGTCTCGATGGTTGATCTGTGTTTGTTTTGATTGTTTGAATGATCAGCAATTCATTTGAATACTTGTTTGATTGATGAACTAATTCTTTCATTCGAAACCCTTTTCCACTTTAACCTCCTTTTCAGTCAAACTCTTATTCAGTTTGATAATTTAACGAACCAAACTCTTTAGCAAGCGCATGCAGTTCTCTGTGAGGACGTTGTTCGCATGCACTGCAGCTCATGCTGTTAAAATGCATTTGCAGTCTGATTTCAAAACGTTACAGGTCTCATTAACGAAACTAGACGGGAACACCTGATACTCTTGGCAAGACAGGAATATCTCACATATTTAAAGACGAACCACTGCGCAAAAATGGTCGTTTGTGAAAGAAAAAGAATTAGCGATTAACTTGCGCAAATGCGAACATTTGACGATTATATTCTCAATCTTTCTTTGTGTAAACATACATTTTGGTGCAATGAACAGGACTTATATACACTTTCTTTTAATCGTGTCTTTAGTGAGATAGTAAATCGTATGTTTTAGAGACGTATCATTTTCTTTAAAAAGAACCAGTTGCCATTGTCACTATTCACTGGTCAGAATTAAGATAGAGACGATTCGTCGATGTACATCTGGAGGACAGGACGCATGGAGAAATCTCACCGTTCTCTCGTCCAGGTCTGGGGTGCATGAGCGTCTTTATCTTCTGTTCCGGTCAGCATAATGGTCGTAAGGTCCGTCCGCTTTATTTTACGCGCATTATAGACAGATGATGTGAACGCTATGCGACCCAGTTCAGGACGGGATCAGAGCTGTTTTCATCTTGTGCCTAGGAAACTGGTTAGCATCTCTCTGTCGTTTTTTTTTGGGGGGGGGGG
>SMGT01005561.1:180244-193925 GCA_004794575.1 Lanistes nyassanus
AACTAACTAACTAACTAACTAACTAACTAACTAACCAGCCAGCCAGCCAGCCAGCCAGCCAGCCAGTCAACTAACTAACTAACTAACTAACTAACTAACTAACTAACTAACTAACTAACTAACTAACTAACTAACTAACTAACTAAAATGTCCGCAATTTCAAAAGGGTTCTGTTTAGGACATGTTGTGGCGGTAAATTTGCTCCCACCACTACTTCTGCGTCGCCGTCAGTGTGAACAAGATCGTTGTTACGCCAGAGGTATCGTCAATGTTGTCGTCACTGTTGAAGGAAGAAACTGCGGGGTGCGTGGATGCCGAGGTGCACGTGACGAGGACCAGAGCTTTTCTGACAGACTCCTCCTGCTGCCTGCACTCCCTTGTATGTTCAGCTGCCGCGTAACGACAATGGCGGTCTCTTCTGGCCTCCAGTCTTCGTCTGTTAGCCGTCCCCTTCATCGGGGGGAAAAAACCTGAGGGAAGAGAACCTTCCGAATGCACGACGCAGCAAGGGTAGTATAGGCGGAAACCGTGAAAACGGTTCTAAAAAGCTCAAAACGCCGTAGGGTAGGTTGACAGAAAGGCCGGAGTCCTTTCTCTTTCTCTCCGTCGCTCTCTCGTTCGTGTACTTTGAGGGGAAGAAAATGACAGGAACTGTATTGAACACCGGCTGCAATTATCTGTTATTACAAGACACTGCGCTCGGGCTTTCAGAGGCCTGCTCTCTCTCTCTCTCTCTTCTCTCTGTCCCCCTCCCCCTGCCTCTCTCGCCTGCTCTCCTAGCTTAATTTCACATGTGGCTACTGGAAGCAAAGTGAAAACTTTCCAGGAAAGCAGAGACTTGCTACATGGCAAAACCATCTTCTTCTGAGTTCATCGTCCCTCCGTTTGGATGACTGGTCGGGTGAGAAATGCGCCACCCTAACAGTTTTTCATCTCCCATATCTCCCCCATCCACCCCTCAGCTTCCTCCATCCCCAATGTCCTCTTCAATCTCTCCTTCAGCTTCTATCTTGTCTGTCCGGCACCTCCTACCTCTCTTTCTCTTCTCACCTCAATGCTGTTGAATTTGGAAAGAGAGTGATTCCACTTTGCGGTGATCTCGCACTAGGGGTGACGGGGCAGGGGTGGGGGTGGGGAAGTTGTACTGTTCTGTGCTGGCGGTGGCTGGGTGAGGTTCCCTGCTCGCTGATCTATCTTCTGGCACTCTGGTGCTGGTAGCGGTTGTTGTCCCTGTTGATCGATCCTGCTGCCGCTCTATTCCTTAATTCCTTTTGTCGATACCTTTCAGATCTTAGTTTAAGTATTATTTCTTAAGTTTTATTTATTTGGATTTTAATTTTTATGCGCTACTCTCCAGATATAAAATTTCCCATGGTCTACTTGTTATAGATCAAGTAATTTACAATCCTTTTAATTTTGTATTATTTAGGTATATCTAACATCTGGGTGGCCATTCATTTTCAGGAAGGATTTTAGATTTAGTTTAATTAAGTTGTTGTTGTTGTTGTTGTTGCTCCTGTTGTTGTGTTTGTTGTTGTTGTACATGGATGTTTAAGGTCTTCCCTTTCCCGACTGTTGAGGTTGCACTCTAGCAGTGTTATTATGGACTACCGAGTCGGTCACCTACTCACCAGAACTGCAGCTCGTTGGATCTTTTTGAATCCTTCACCATTCAGTCTCGTACTTGCTGCTCTGGTCTGGTTAACTCTGTTGGAATTAAATAACACACGCTCGTTATCTGGTAATTCTTCTATTTCGCTTCTTGTGCCGTTCGCTTCCAGACCTCATTGCTTTTTCTTTCAATCTGTTTTATCCTTTGAGTTCGTCTGTCCTTCGAACCTTAAGGTGATAAGCAATAAAATGCGTGGATCCACGGAGGGAACGAAGGAAAATGGATGGATGGATTTCAGGCAGACGGGTCAGACTGATGAATGGATGCGTTAGGGGATTGATATAGACATAGAAATGTTATACACATGTGAGTATAGATATATATATAGAGAGAGAAATGAATGGAAGAACTTATAGATTTTAATACTTAAAGAACTGATCAGTGATTTACTGGAGGTAGTCGTTTCATGGGGAGACAGTGTGTGTATGTAAGAGGGTCTTTTTGACATCTGTTGTGTGACCACCGCACATTTTTGTTTTTATTCAGCATTCGTCGAGCTGTCTGCCTTGCGTGCAAAGATCGCTTTCATAAGCGTCCCATCAGCTACGTCAGCCTCCAGTCTTGTGCGGTAGCCGCAGATTTCAAGCCCACACGACGGCGGTTTTGTCTATAAATTGTACAACACCTTTCCCTTGTCATCAAATGATCCTCCTTCACTTTGCTGGCAAACGACACAAGCCCGCATCACTGCAGTGTTCGTGCCAACAACGACACGCGCCTGCACGTGTACTCAATAGCACGTGCGCGCGTTCGCAGAGGGGCTGAAGAGCTTGGGAAATTTGCATAGATTGCTTGGCTTTACTAATGTGGTGAAGCTGTAAGGTGCGAGCAAGCGACTGCTGCCTGCATGGGTTAGTGAAGTAATGAGGTGATAGTCTCATAATTTCTTCCTCCCTCCCCGCTACCTCCCCCATATCTTGTCTGTTCTCGCTGCTGGACCAATTGTCTGCATCGGGTTCTCCGTAATTGCGTAATTCCTACTTCATCGTGAACTTTTGGATTATGCTTGGGGCTGAAGATAATTCGAAAACTTTTGCCGAAGGTCAGTGCAGTGTTGCAAGACTACGCATGCTGAGGAGGTTCGAAAGGAACTTTGCTTTCATAACTGTCTTACTGTCTGCTTCGCAAAGATTCATTCATATTTGATAAGTCTTCTGGGCTTGAAGGCCAAGCCGAAGTTCATACCCCTTCATGTCACGTGGCTGCCAAAGCGAGGCCGTGACCTAGACCCATTAGAAACAATGGTCTGATCTGCAGTCAGCCACGCGATATGACGCCCGACGGCCCACGTGGCGACATCTGGCCGCATGAACGCCCCGTCACTCTTTGGTCTTTGGAGTATCTTTGATGTCGGGGTTGACCCAGGATCCGTGCAAGCGACTGTGTCTCATGTCATGGTGGTAATTTTTGTTCTAAGATGTGAGCACGTCTAGGCTGAAAATACAGGAATGTGTGCAATGTAACTTACACAACTTTTAGCGGGTGTAGGAAGGAATCTGGGTAGATGGTGTTATGATTTTTCCGGCGTCTAGTTGCCTACCCAATCAGGAGGTAGAGCAAATTGTTACGGCCGACCCAATTGGCTCGACAAAACAGCCAGGAGAGACCGCGCGGTGGAGCGGGGAAGGTAGCCAGCTGAGAGCGAGGGGAACCCGCACCCCGTCCATCGGTTGACCCGTCACCCTGAGAGGGGGTCGGCTGCGAGGTGGGGGCGAATAACACTCCGGGCTACAGCCTACCACCTAGAACGGGTAGAAAGCCCATTCGCGTTTTTCTGGCAAGTCCGCGCTCAGGGCTATATAGGCGCCCGACCGCAAATGTTAAGGGCCGAAACGTGAAATGCCGTATGCTGATTGCCGTATGCTGAAGGACGAAGGTATTACAGACGAGTGCAGGCATTATCCTCGACGTGGACTGAGAACCAGTAGTGCTTCTGCAACAGGGGTGACTCTTACCAGTCAGGAAAGAACTTGGGCATTTCGGACCGGTGTTGTGATTGTGGAGCTGAGAGACGTGGCGTCTGCGGTATTCCTATCCAGCATCGTGAACGTGAGTGTACGAACGGTGTAGGAAAAGTAAGACACGGTCGTAACTCGAGATAGTGAACAAACTTAGAAGAGAGTAAATCTAAGCTTGTTGATTTGTTGGTTGTAGAACCCTACGGTTATTTCCTGTGATCGTCGGTCGATCTTATTGGTTACTAAGACGTCGGCGCGACAGCTTCTTCTGAGAAGTTTTTGTTCAGAGAAAATACGGTTCTTTGTGTGTACTGATTTGCAGTATCGGTACGGTAATGTTCATAACCCGGTAAATCACGAGTGCGTGCAGATACGTGTACCGTCACTGGGATGAATATACGCGAGTGAGAGTGATTGTTCTACATAGGTCAGATGTATATTGGAGCATCATTCTTTGTGTAGTGAAGAATTCCATGTGTAACTGTAAATAAATAGAATAGTGTTTTATCGCTGCTCTTTTATTAAGTTGTGCGCGTGACAAGCAAGGGGGTGGGGGCTTGAGCCGATTGGAAATTGATTAAATTAGGCAACGATTGCAGTGTTAGTTCCCCCTTCTTGACACATTTTTATGTTGTGATAACTCTAGTCAACGAGCAGACGAGTAAACCACATAAGCGCCATACCCCTAGACACGACAGAGACAATACCGCGACAGATGGTTGTATATATATATATATAGTCAGGTTGTCCAAAGTGATTAAAAATTCTACATTGTCCGAGCATTACTAAAGCTGCGCGATAATTTCAATACAGGGATATAATCTAATATCCATAATCTAGAGTAAATAAAATGTCTTGTCTTCGGATTTGAAATGTTGCCTGTTTTCAGGATGTGTGTTTAGATGAACGTTAAAAGGAAGTCTCCTAGAGAAACTAAAAGACCTTAGAAAAACCTTCATATGCTTGTGTGCAAGTTGATTTTGTGATTCTCGTACTTTCCTCGAGTTTTCTGTTTTATGTATGCCACTTAGTTGAGAACTAAAAGGAACAAGCGACTGCTACTTCGGATGCAGACCTGTGTTCAGCTACTGTTATAGACAAACACAGAAGAAGTCAACTTTTCTGGGCATTTCCCCTTCATCAGCATAACAAAAGGGAACAAAGCAAACTATAAAAGAGGGAAAAATCACATCAAGAAGGTAAAGGACTTCTCTGAAGGAGCCAGAACCACATGTTGCAAGATGGCGACCAGTGTCTATAGTACTTGGTTTAGTTTGTTTTTAGATTAGAACGTAATTCATTGTAACTTCTATCTCTTATTTCGGATAAGTCAGTTTCAGGGTGGTTTATTTGTTTCTCTCTAGTTGCTAAACGTGAGGGGATTTGCGTGTGTGCCTGCGAGCGCGCTCGCGTCGAAAGTCACGAGTAGTTTCCATCACTTTTGTCCATCTTTCGAATCTTTTACGCTTCTCGTGCAATAACTCTAGTCTCACACTTCTCAAACTTAATTCCAGTCTCTTTCACTTCCCATACGTAACTCGAATCTCCTGCAGTTCTCGTACGTAACTAGAGTCCCCCAGCTTAGTCTTCTCTACTCAAGCGGAGTGGAAAGTTCACCGCCTCTAACATGGTTATGAAAGTTCTCTGACGAGTCACGCAATACGGTTTCATAATTAGTTCAGCTTAAGCATTCTCGCCTCCCAAGCGCCATTGTCTGTGATTGGCAGCGCTCCCAAGCGGCGTCAAGAGACGCGCCGGGCGAGTTCTCTCCCCTTGAAAAGGCCTGATGAAGTGGCGGCGCGGGCCAAAGCCCCAACTGTCGGCGACGCACCCTTGTGACGTCAGCAAAGTGACGCTAGCGCCACCTGCGACCTGGCCTCTGGAGAGGAAGGAACCACAATAGAAATAAATTCCAAACGTTTTCACGATCGACGGGCACGCGGGCGCTGTGAATGCCAGAAGGCAGGAAACAACAGGACGAGTTCTCCAGCACAGCGTTGTGGACGGGGTTCCACTGCCATCTACCGTCTCGCCCTTTTGTCAGGAACCGTAACTGTCAAACATTTGCCAGGCTTCGATCTCCCTCCTTTTCTTCCAAAAGCGGGCATGAAAGACGGAGCCAGGTCTGATCTTTTAACCAGAGGAGGCGGGAAGATCAGGGCAGAGGAGAGGGGACAATGGCAGTTGCGGTGGCACCGTCTGCTTCCGATTTTGAACCGCTTGTCCAGGCTTGTTGGCCCGTGTTTGACCAAAGCCATGTTAACTACCAGCAGAAGCTGCCGTGGGTCTCTGGAGAGATGTGGAGCCTTGTGCCGAGCTTGGCGCGAGGGCGGCTCGAGAGAAACAACCAACAAAAGCCCCTTTGGGATTAGGACACCGCCGTGCCTAGTTAGCGCCAGAACGGTTTGACGCACAACATCAACAATCAAGTTGTCAAAGTGGGTGTCCTACTCGGGAAAAATGTTTTTATTTTTTTCCTCCTTTTACGTTAGACACAGAGGCTCTTGCAGACAACTTGACGACGGCCTGTTGGAAAGCAGAGACTTTTCTCCCCCAAAATATAGTTTAGTCCCATATGCAAATAACGTGCTTTAGAACAAAAGATTGCAGGCCTGAGCAGCAAGCTATAAAGCTTATATGTTTGCCCAGGCGTTTGTAAAAATATTATTTAATATCCAAAAGAAAAATGTCTGTGGTAGACAATGTACAATTTTTTAAAATGACTTTTGAATACAATATATATATATAAAGGAAGCGAGAGAAAGAGAAAGAGCGGGACCTGGAAGGAATATATACTTACTCCCACATAGCGGAATCGTTCAGTGAGACACTCTGTCCGTGTTCGTGGCGTTTCCGCGTTCCTAATCGAAGCCCCCAGAAATTTATGTAACTTTGGACTCGTTTGAAGATATGTTCGTTTTGTTAAGTAGTTTTGAAAACCTTCCAAAGAAAAGGATGTCTACTGCCAGATCTGATTGATTTAATTAATACAGAAAATGTTGTTGTCCGTACAACTATTTAGCGTGGGCATTCCAAAAGATAAAGTGCATCAGATTCACGAGGGAAACTACATTTACAAGAAGAGGTGTCAGTCAAGTATCGTCGACTTAGATCAGTTTTAAGATTACTCGTGTTTCGACGTAGACGGCAATGAATTATTTGTTCTTTTCTATAACCCATGTGACCTGCGCGTCATCTGCACAAGTACTGTTTAAAGGCACTAAGTGATGTTGGTCTCCCCCCAAGTTTCTGGGAGAGAATTTCAGAGTATAGTCATGCGTGGGAAAAAAAGAGGTTCGGAGTAGTGGGGTTCTGTAGGCCAGAATATGTACACACACAAACGCACTTGTGTAACTAGGGTAAAACTACTGCTGGTACTACTGTTGACTGTCGTGCCAGCGATAGAAGCAGTTCAGTTATAGTCGTAGCAGCGGCAAGTAGAAGTACAAATGTAGCCTCAGTCTTTAGCGGCAGGACGTACGGCAGTGTGCAGCAAAGATTTACCTGCAAACGTAGCACGACGTAGAAGAGGGAAGATAAAGCATCAGCAGGAGGGAAAAGCGAAAGAAGGAGAGACTGCATGGGCACAAGACCAGCCCCTGAAGATGAAGGGAGAAAGACGACAACAGACGCAACAGAACTGGAGAGGGACACATGTGGCCAGATTTAAAATGGGAGGGGCCAGCCATTGATCTTGCCAACTGACAAAATATTGGCGGTGTTCAAATCAATGAATGCGGCACACAGAACTTGGAGTGTGCTGTGGTAACAAAAAAAATTATTATTACTTTTTTTGTCGATCGATAAATATTATGCGAATTTCCTCTCCCACCCCACCCCCAAATCCATAGGTTTTCTGTTTCAGTCGAAAAATGCCAGGGAGCCGAGAGAGCAAAGGGACATGGAGTGGGCGTTTAGACAAGCAGAGAAGATGAAGTTCGTGAAGACGACGGGGAGGCGAATGCTCAGTGTCCTTTCGTTCTTCGCTCTTGAAGCCTGGCGCATGATGTTACTTTCTGTTTCCACCTCATTTTTCTCTCTGTCTCCCTGTTTACAATCTGTCTCGCCGGTCTCGAGCACAGTCTCTAATCTCCCCCCCCCACCCGCAAGCACTCACATACGTACGCGCACACACACAGGGAGACGCATGCACGCACATATCTTCGTCTCTCCTCCCCGCAACAATGAGCTATTTTTATTTGGCTCGTAGATCTGGTGGCATGGATCTGTGTTAGAAATATATATAAGGGCAGGTGTCGTGTGTCTTGTATGCATGCTGTGAGATTTCAATTTCAGATTTCAGTGTCAGCTTATTAAGTTTATTGTGAGCTCCAGAGGTGCATGTAGAATTCTTCTGGGAGATGTACAATACAAAGGAATAGCACACACACACACACACATAACAATTACAACTAGAAACAGCGGAACAGGATAAAGAAATCACCGCGTCAAACCCCTCCCCCCAAAAAAGAAAAAGAAAAAAGTGTTAGCAGTCAATTCAAATCTGCTTCGATTTTTTTAGCCTCTGTATGCCCCCCTTGCGAGTGTCCGCAGGCTACTGCATACAGAGGAAACACGCGAGATGAATACAAGCATATTCTCTCCAAAATTTTTTTGTTCTCTTAACGTTGGATATGGACAAAGACTAAGCTAAATGTCCCGCAGCTCTTTAACGAAATATTTTGAATATGCGACAATTATTAATTGGTGAATCTGAAGTGTCATAAAGCAATGGTGTCACAAGTTGGTCAACAATTATGAAAGTATTTTTCGCATGCTGTGCGCATGCGTACACTAATGAAGAATCACCATATTTCCCTGACAGGAAAGCTTGATTGAGAAAGGTTAGGTTTAAGAGGGTGTTGTATTTTTTATTTATTTTACGGCAGGTCAACGATACTTTGAGTAGAAATACGACCTCTAATCCGCTACACGGCTCCTGCCTTTAAAAAAAATAAAGCCCCTAAACGTTAATTTTGCCAGTGCAAAATGATATGGCTTTTGGCATGTAAAGGGGGTTAACTCTCATGCCCGGCAGTCACTTTACGTCACAACAGGCACGAGGCGAAAAGAGCAGAGTCGTGATGCATTGCCGAGTTTCGTGCCGCACCCGATCGCGTGCTGGGGGGCAGCTGGGCTTCGCTTTCCGCAGGGTTTGGCCCACCACTTTCCTGGGCTTTTATCCACCCCAATCCCTCTGCAAAGCCTTCTCCGGTGTTTATCTGAGATCTCGTCATGGCCGTCAGGAGGTGAGGCGAGATGGTGTGGGGAGAAGATTGGTGCGGACATTTCCCCCTCCCCCTCCTACGATTCTACCAGTCGACCGTCACTCTGTGCGTGTCTGTCCCCAGTTCTTACCCCTTCACGAAACGAAAATGTACAGAGGTATCTGAATATATCTTGGCTAAAATAGTTGCGTTTAAAACTTTACAATATCACCAAAGTTTCTTTCAAGAGCGTTTTCAGAGATGTCAGAAAGATCTCGAACAGCCGGATGATATACTTATGAAATCAGTAAGAATCGCCAATAGGTGTTCTATAAACTATTTTTATTTGTGATTACTCCTAACAGCGGTAAGCCCGAAACTGCGGACATCGCTGTGTAGTCGCAAATGGGAGGATGTTAATAAAAAAAATAAATCCAATCCAAAGCAAAGCAAGCAAAAAACAACGAAAATCAACTTGCACAACACACTTATTCACACAGACAAAGAAACCAATGCAGCGATAAACAGATGAAGACACGAGGCTGGGCAGTGAAGGGAAAGACGGACGGCTTAATATCATTGTTCGCTGACTCAGACGGAGGGACGAACGGACAGAGGAATGGACTGACAGCGATAAAGAAGAAAAGCAAAGAAACATTGAGAACAGCGCCATCTTGTTTTAAACTTACTGAATTAGAATTTTCACCGAATGAATCATACAACTGAAAGAATGTTGCAAGAAGTCATCCGTGCAGAATCGAATTTAAATTTCCATTAGAAACCTGAGCTCATCACGGCGTGGTCTTTTCCCGCCTTGCTGGAGCCATTACCTCCGACCTCTGCCGGCAAAACTCGCTTATCATTGGCCCATTCATCTCGTTTGCTATTTCCGGCCGATTTCGGGTCTTTCCGGTAGATTCCGTGAGGAAACGATGCCGGATACCGTGCCTTTATATCAAACGCCAGGACAACAAGCGCTCGATCGGAAAATCGTGTATGCCTTCTGTGCTTCTGAGTTCAACTCGCTGTTCTTGTAGTGAGGCTTACTGTAGCAAAGTCATGGGTTCAGAAAAGCGAAGTCTGTCAGTGGAAAGAGACTGACGATAGCTATTCTAGTTCAAATTTTCCCTTTGTGTGTGTGTGAGTGTGCTTTGGTAATACTGTCACATTGGTCACGGTTCTATTCCATGCACAATTGTTCATGTTGCCAGTCACACGCACCCTGAAGCTGGAATGGTTACCTGGATCTTGCAGTGAGATGGCACTGTATAGATCCAAGGATCCCTTAAAAGTACAGCTGAGCTTTAATTAACCGCCATATAGTGCATGTTTAAGTGTAATTATATTCTTTCTAGTCTTTCTGTCGTGTTGTCTTACCATAAATACTCCCTCTGGCACCTCCCTTCCTTAAGTATATGCCCACCTTCCTTTCTTAAGGATGTCGCACGCACACGAGAAATCTTCCATTCAGCTCTGGTGTATTCCAAACCTACAAATGCCATCATCCATCCAATAATCGGTCACGTTTGACACCGAGTGATTCGTCGGATGATATGAAGCGCACGGTCGAAGCTGCTCGTGTGTCGTCGCCCTTAGGACATGCTTTACTGTGTATGTATGTGCTTTCTACCAACAACCCCCGTTCCGTCCTTGCTTCCCTGCATTAAAAAAATTATTCATGTATCTTCTTCGAACACACACAGATAAAATAAATCATGGCATTATTTAATTGTACTTCGCTTGCAATTACAAATTCAAAAGCAAATAGATGTCTGTTCATTCTACGGGCTAGATATTTTCTCTGTGTTCGTGTCCTTCGTTCATGCGGAAGGGGACACACATGTGACCATCTATCTCCATCAGGGGTAGGCTCACTCACTCGATCCCAGAATACTCGCGGGGGCGCCATAACGCGTTTAAAATCCATGCATTTATGCACGCGAACGCATCCAGAAGTACATGAAAACGACGGTACAACGCATGCACAGGTGAACAGCACGCACGGGACGTCATTGGAGAAGCCCCACTGCCGGCAGACGCTGACAACCACAACAGCAACAAAGTTGGCGAGACTTCAAGAGGGTGAATGGGGGCAGACAGAAGCGGTGGCGCGTGCAACCTATCGACGTACGCGTGAGCGCGTGCAGGCGCACGTGCGAAGCCACGGCACCCGCATGGAATTTCAGCTGCGGCCGTAGTCCCCACACACCTGCTGTACAATAGCGCGGGGACCGGGCCGACAAGGGCTTGCAACAAGCGCCGCCGGGTCTGGAACTAGCGCGGGACGTGTGCGCTCACGGACGTGCGAAGTGCGGCCAGGCGAGGGATGAGGTTATACCAAGGGCTTCCATAAGATACTATCATACCAACTGCTAAGGTCTAGCTGTTTTTCTCAACCCGCTTTAAAGCGTTGTATCGGTAACAAAATGAACAGCCCACTACAGAGGCTTACAACTGAAACACAGATCGCTCGACATACAAATGCCTGCACAATGGGTGCACGTGATTGGCGATAGGTGCGAACGTACGACATGTTTGCCCATGCACAGGGGCCCTGGACAAACTTATGGCAAGTACTGGTGAAGAGTTGGAAAGGAAAAAGAAAAATGAGTTTAAAGATGTGCAACTTTCCCCCGGAATGTCTGTCAATGGAGATACAGGAGATACACTCTTTCGCTCATTCACGCCACACACGCGCACACACAGAGCAAAGCCAGACAGACAGACAGACAGACAGACAGACAGACAGACAGACAGACAGACAGACAGACAGCCAGACAGCCAGACAGACAGCCAGACAGACAGACAGACAGACAGACAGAAGGGGATGGAAAGTAAAAACAGTTCTGACGGAAAGAGCAGGGATGGGGAAAACAAAATGAAAGAAGAAAGTTTATGAGGATAAGGGAGCTAGTAAATCTGACATCTTTTTCTTGGCGCAGAAGATAACGCACGTTTTAAAATGTTGGAGCAAAATCTAAAGAGAAAAACTTCATTAACAGAAAACAATAGGATACTATCGACAAAGTTTCCATATGCTGGCCATAGGTCTTCTCCTGACGTAACGTGAGCTCTCGTCATTCACGTTGACAACTCAAGCGTAACGAGGAAAACTGCTGCCTTTTCGTTAACGCAGAGGCTCTAAAAAGAGAAACCACTTCCTGCCTAACCCGCATGCGCACTGCCAGCTTCGTCACAAACATGGCATGCGCGTGCACACTGAAACTACCGTACCACGCGATGGGAAGACGGCAGGAAAATAAAATAATCGCAACAGTGAAAATTGGCGAAAATTCGCTGCTTCGTGCGCTTATAATCCCGCATGCTTGGAGTTTAAGCCAACATAGAAACGTGTGATTACCTCCCGTTCTGAACGAGGAGGCGGAAGTAGCTTTTCAGTCGAAGAGAAGCATCATGGGAAAGAAAAATAAAAACATTGAAGTGGATAAGCGCTCCCTCTTCCCTGGAACTGTGTAATTACATTGGTCCTGATCAGCCAAGGGAGAAAGGATAAACTACCTCTCTATTTTCTGATGATGTGTGGTTTGCCACAGTAATTGGGCGGAATTACCGTTTATGGTTTTCAAAGAGCACTCTAAACTGTCCCACTGATTGTAAGACTGTTATGGTTCAGCGCTGGAATCGACATGATAGAAAGGTTAAATGGCATGACGGGTTGGTCGGGCTGCTTTGTCACGCACGAACACAGGGGCTGGTCTGCAGGACGAAGTAAGGGTGCTGGGTTTGATAAGCGCAGGCTGCTGGGTTTTGTGTCTTATTTGCTCACTTTCTGCCACTTTATTTCAGTCTCTGGTTTTTTATCTATCATCTCCGTCCCTCCACCCGTCCGTCCGTCCGTCCGCCCACCCGTCCGTCCGTCCGTCCTTCTCTCCCTCCCTCCCCCTTCCCTCAAACCCACCTACCCATCCATGCACCCACTCACTCACTCGCTCACCCACCCATCCACCCAACCACTCACTCATCCACCACTTGCTCGCTCGGAAGCATGTTTTAGTATCCAACCATCTTTGCAAAATTACTGTGCCGTCCAATTACACTTTCAGCGACAAGACAGAGTTCAGCAGGAAAAAAGTGTCTATCCACTATGTCTTAAAGCCTCTTCATGGACAGATTCTACCCCAAATACAGATTCCGAAGTCAAAATAACAGCACATATTTATTTCGATCCTGGATAATATACAACTCTATTTAGTTGATGTATAACATTAACAGGAAAAAGATTTCTTTGGATAGCCCTTTATGCTCACATTTCTACGCCCATTCTATTTCGCGCTTTATAAAAACGAAGGCAGAAAAAGAAAGAAAGAAAGAAAGAAAGAAAGAAAGAAAGAAAGAAAGAAAGAAAGAAAGAAAGAAAGAAAGAAAGAAAGAAAGAAAGAAAGAAAGAAAGAAAGACTACTCGTTCAATTTGCTGGCGGGGGTCTTTTTAAAGCAACTTCCGCCGATGTTGGAAGCAGAAAGTGTTTTGTGCAAGGTGATTAATCAAACGTATCTTTTGTGGCTATTTTGTGAGATGCTGGCCGCACAAAAGTTGTCGTCCTTTCCCGCATGGCACGTGTACAGTGACGCTATTAGGTGTCGTGTTTGTTCTACTCTGCCTCATTTCCGGTCTCATTCTCGCCTGGCATTGACTTCCGGGTTTTCAATTAAATGTTTTCCTGTACACAAGCATAGGAGAAGAATGATCAATAAACTGCTTGCGTTTTTCATCCAGAGATGAAGAATCAGTGTCCTACAAAACGAAGGCTGGCTAGGCAAACTCACTTACTCATTCACTCATTCATTCACTCACTCGCTCTCTCGCCCCCCCCCCCCCCCCCCCC
>SMGT01005561.1:193983-233506 GCA_004794575.1 Lanistes nyassanus
GACCGACCGACCGACCGACCGACCGACCGACCGACCGACCGACCGACCGACCGACCGACCGACCGACCGACCGACCGACAGACAGACAGATTTATTCCTACCGCAGCTTTCAGAGCTTTATTTTTTTTAAAAAAAGATCTTTCATTCTTCTTAGTTGCGGGTATGCCAGTCAGTGTACACAGTTGTCTTCCTTGTGAAAGAGTTTGAGTCAGACTACAACACAGCTTACCCTAATGTGAGCTTGTAGTCAGGTGGAGTTTAGTTAACTTCAGCACAAAAAAAACATCAGTTACAATCTGCAACAGTCCAGGCAGCTCAACGTGCGAAAGGAGCTGTAGGTCCTCATTATCGCTGTCGTTGGTGTTATCGCCCAGAATGCACATCTATTCGTCGCTACCCTCTTTGACTTCTTGCTCGTCAGCAGTCTCACCTAAAAAATGAGAACAAAATATTTAATTAGCTCTTTTTCATAAATTTTTCCCTGGGAAGTTTCCGGCCTTTAGACAAAGGGAGATTATTAAAAAGGGGGTATTATTTTTAGCTAAGAACATTCATTTATGCATGGTCAATGAAGCTAAAAGTGGCTGTTGGGAACTAGGCACTCTAGTTGAACTTTTTTTTTAAAGTGCTTTCGAAATGTACCTTTCAAATGGACAAATCTTTGATCAGGAATGTTGTGGCGGTGGATCTACAGAGATGGATGAAGCTTAAGGTTTGGGGTTAGATGCTAACAGAATTTTGCAGTAAGTAATTTTAGTTTCGATTCTCTGAAACTAGCCAGTGTTTGTGGTTTGGCCAATACACTCTGTCCTATGATGCTGCGATTAAACACTGTTCTGGCGATGCAAGAACTGTAAAGGTATTTCGAGTACAGTGCTGTCAAAATCCCAGGTGCATGCAGCTATTAACTGTACACAAAATCTTCGAAGTAATTAAAACATGTAAAGCGAGAGCAAGACTTTGAATCGCAATGCCATGAAAAAGGCACAGCTTTGTGAGCAAACGAATTGTAAGCAGATTCACATTGCAAGAAAACCTAATTGAGCATTTCCTCCCAATAAATAGTGATAACCGTAATGACGATACAGGGTGGTGGACAAACATGAATGTCTCACCGCCACCTGCTGGTGGTTCCTCTCCTTCACGAGGCTGAGCCTCCTGTCCTTCCGGAAGTTCGCCTTCTCCTCCTTCAGGAGGTGGGGACGTCTTTTCTTCCTCTTCAATGTAACTCATTTCCGGGTCGTCCATACCCCGATCTGAGAAATACTCGAAGAAGAACAAAGGGCTGCCACGTTCCAAGTGTCCGGATTCCTCCATGCTTTGCCGCAGCAAGATCTCGAACAGTTCCTTTTCCGCCTTCAGCGTGGCCAGACGCCTCAGTCTCCTGTCGAACTCCACCTGTTCCCTGCGCAACTCCTGCGCTTCGAGAAGCAGCTTCTGCTGTACATCTTGTCGCTTCCGTTCCTCGTACAGCCAGTGTGCGATGAACTCAATGGGATCCGCCGGCTGTTTCAGGCAAACCTCTGCTAGGCAACGGCGTAACGGTTCTCCCACCGTGGCTTTTAGATATTCGCTGTCTTGAAAATTCATTGTTGTGATTCAGGCTGATTATTTAGCTGACCATCACGACAGGCGCTGTACGAGGTCAGTATGGCCTAAGGGGAGCTAAGGCTCATGTTTTCTGTTATGTATTTACAACGAATTAATCTGCGACGCAATTACTTCGTCAAGGGGACGTCATCTGATCTCGAGTTTTACGCTGTTGCCTGGCAACTCTTTCTTTTGACGTTGTTTGTCGGCTGCTTTTAATCGGCATGATTGTCAGTAAGCATATGAATAAAATACTAAGGAAGTAATACTGAATAAAACAAAAACATCGACTCTAACCCTCTTCCAGTAGTGAGAGAGAGGGGAGAAAAAAACTACTCAAATCATATAAACTATGAATACCCCACCGCTTCTCCCAGCACCACTACACCACCAGTGCTACAAGCACGAGTATTAAGGACACCAAATTCCAGGGAGGACTGTAATAATGATCTTCATGCCGTTTCAAGAGACAGGCAAGCGAGATACAAACATAAAACACACAGCTGCTTAGTTAGGTCTTAGAGTTAAGTGTGGTCTCTGTGCATAAAAAGAATAAATAGTCACTTCGGGCTCACTGGGTGACAGGGACAAGATGAAGGAACTAAGAGTCATAACATATTCTGCACGCGAGTCTGTTGTATTCTGTACGCGGTTAGTAGGTGTGGACGATCCGCAAAATGCTGCTTCGTGCGTATCTGCATGTCTATGCATGTGTAAATTAATGTGTGCACGTGCATGCGTGTATGTATGTGTATGTGTACAAGTGTATGTGCCGTGTGCGTATGCTTGTGCGCGAAGGTGTACATCGGAGCCATGCGCGCTCTTTAGGCGAGAACTATGTTCCATCTGTCTGAAGAAAGGGACAGCCTAACCAGACAGAATCGATCAAGACCTAGTAACAGTACAAGCACTTGATGACCGACATCTACAACTACAGACAAGAGATCGAAAATAATTTTATTTACTGTTATTATTTTGCATTTTCCCCACACCCTAGGCACAAACCCCTGACATATGGCCACAGTGCCTACAGTAGGCAAAGTGAGTTCGATTTTATCTATTCCGTTCAAAAACCGACAGAATGCTGTGAGAGAAAAAATGCATATAGTAGGTAGAAAGAATTTGACTGTGTTCTGTTAAAAACCCGTCAGACCTGTTTTGATAGAAAAAAATTCTTGAATAATCTAAGTAGAAGCACACAAAGTGACTAAACCATCATGTTTACCAACACAGAAGCTGTCAAGTGTTTTGACAGAAAAAAAATGTTGTTGAATAATCTGATCAGAAGTACTCAAAGTGACTAAACCGTCGAATGTTTAGCAACATAAAACCAAAGAAGTTAAAGGGCAGGTCGGAGTTACCCGTACCTATGGGCAAATCGTCCTTCTGTTTCAAGTCTTCGTGGCTGTCAAGATATAGTGGAAAATGTGTCAGCAGATTCGCTGTCTCATCTCTGTTTCCAATACGTCCAGATGACGTCAGACATCGACATAACTAAGTGCCTTATGCCCCCTGCGTATTCGAATGCGTGCGTATATGCGTGCGTATATGCGCATACACTATGGTCATTATGCTGTACTTCTGACAAACTTTACTTTGTGCAGTTTTAGTCAGTCCAACGAAGCCTGTTCAGCAGTTGCTCTTTCGTGGGATTTTTCCCAAGCGGCGCGACTGTTCTTTCCTCAGACTCCGTCACCCACGTCACTGCGCGTTAAGAAGCGGACGCCCCTTGCTACATGATTATATACTGCTAGGTTTTCTCAGGCCTCCTGCAAAGGTGTCTACCCTTCCTCCCCGCCAGATGCACCGTGCACTCTTTTGTTGAGGCGGAAGGGGAGTCCGGCGGGAGTGAGTGACAAAGCCCCGGCGGTAGCCATGCGCGGCCCAGTGCCTCGCCAGCGCCTGCCTTATAATTAGGTGGGCCTGCGGCCGGCAGTATAATATCTACCTGTCAGGAACTTTATCTTACAACACATCACCTATGATGAATTAAGCTGCCTGGCCCGGCCCCTGGCGCCCAAATGAAGTGCTCTACTTCTTGGCATCTAGCTCAAGCCAGAGAAGATTTTTTTTGTGCTTCCCTTCTAAAGAAGTCGAGAAATTCTCAATGCACATCAGTGTAAATTAAGGACGAAAGGCAAAACAGAACGAATACCGGAAAACTCAAAGAAAATGACACACGGGGTTTAAAGTCTGATATGAGAAACCAGTGATGTCCGATAAGTGGACGAGGCGAAAAGATGGGGAACTTCCCGTAGTTTGAGTACAAACCATATTTCTCAGTATTCACTGTAGATCTTTGCTGACCATGGAAGTAATTAACACTGAGGAAGAAAAAAAACTTACATCCTTATTCACAAAGACGTTAACACATAGCCACACTTAAACGCAGTATTTTTTGGTCAGTGACGCATTTCTCAAAATAAAACGCAATATATTGTGTGAAACAGTACTTGTCATGGAAATGGTTGTGGTTATTAAGATAGTTTTATAGCTACTACTTAATTCAGGATAGCTTCGATCATTCCGAACCAAAATGACATTTTGTTTGAATAAAAGCGCTTTGGCTTTCGTTAGATACTGCTGTATATGTCGAGAAAACAGTAAGTGACAACCAAAGAACAAACTTCAGCAAATATTCTTAACAATATCAGTATTACTCTGGTCACGGCGCTCAGCCAGACCATTCCAAATTTGTCAGTGATGACCCAGAATGATGATGGAGTTGCTATAACGGGAGAGGGGGTATATTTGTTGCATAACGTCCAGCCGCAAACTATGTGCATTGTCATAGTGTCATTTGTTGCATTCAACCGTAATCTACCAAGTGTCTTTACCAAAATAAAACAATCCTTAGTGCATGTCTTCAAAGAAAGGTTAAAAAAAAAACAAAGAAAGAAAATGGCCAGAAAAGGAAAAAAGTTAAACCTACGAACCAAGTCTTTATCAGATTACCAAGCTTCAATGTATAACTGAAAATTTTCTTACCTTCTCGTACGTAAAATAATGACAATAATAAAAAAAAAAGGGTTGGGGTAGGGCGGGCCCTTCGAGCCAAACTCGGTGTAACAGTGCAGATTACGCTTCATTCGATACAGTCTTTTGCCTCTAGCCTAATTACCACTCTCCTTTATCTGTAACATCTTCAAGAGAGCTCGCATTGTTTACAACAATTTCTTGACAGCAGAGGGAGGGAACGTGGGGGAAACTGGGCGCTGCACGAAGCTCCGGCCACTTCGACTTCTTGGCTCGCGACACTTCCAACTAGTGGTTAGCTGTGCCAGATCGAGTTTCCCGCCTTTGAATGCCGCTAGTGTGTTATCGTATCATGGCCGCCAAGGTCTGGGATAAATAAGCCGTATCTTCTTGTGATCTTTGCGCTTAGAATAGGTTTACAGGCGGGCCCTTCTTTAAAAAAAATCTCTTTAAGTACCTCTAGAGTGTTGCGACTTTCTTTTGTTAATTATTTTTTATGCCGTTCCGATGTGTCTTTGCTGCTTCTCAGGACCAATTAGTCCTCTGACGTTTGAAGTGACGTCGAGTGAGGGAAGTGTAAAGAGATAGAATTTCTTCCCACAGTGCCGAGCCATCTTAGCTTAAGTTTTTCTGCCAGACAGCTCGAGCCCTTTGGAAACCCTTATTATGTTTCGCCGTTATTTTGTTTATCTTTTCTTTTTTGTATTCACGTTTCGGTTGAATCTTAATTACATTTTGCATCATTTAGTTTAGTAGCTTAGTTTTCTGTCATACTGGGCATCTTGAAACAACGACTTTTTTATGACTCTATGGATATTCAAATGATATTGATGAAAAAATTGAGTTAACTATCAATTATTGATTGTATGTGTGTTCACAGCCGATTGCTCGGATTACATATTTTGTTTTTAATGGTCAGGGTGTTTCTACCGATTCAGATTCTTGTCTTTATATTTTATTTAATGTAGTTTTGCAGAAGTGCATTGAACGTCTTTCATGGTAATTGATATTTGAGATCAAATACTATTAGCGTCACCGTAAAGGAATTAGAACAATATTCAATATTCAAATAAATTATTGGCTAGTGGCCATTGGTATGATAAAGTCCCATGTTACAATTCGGATATGTTACAAATATTGATATATCTTGTGTGATGTCAATAAACTGTTTGCAATGATCATCTTGTTCTGTAAAGTCTTCGCAGGCTACAGTGGATTGCAACGTGTACTAGGTAAAGTCAAGTGAACTTTTTATAAGGGGCTCGTTTCTCTTCACGCATTTCAAGATTGAAGAGATTACTAGACTTACTATGCCAAGACGTGACATTCAGATGGTCTTCTGAGAGTTAAAAAAAATTGATGAAAACAAAGCCTTAGACCCAGTTAAGTATTGTAGACAAAAACAGATGAAGTCAACGTTTCAGGGCATTTCCCTGAGGGAAACAAACATAACAACATACAAACAAGGAAAAAATCATCACATTTTATCTTGTGATGTGTTCCTGTTTCTTTCAGACAAATCTTTTACTTTCTTAACGTGATTTTTTTTCTTGCTGTTTTGTTTTGTTCGTTTCTGTCAGTTCTTATGAAGGGGAAATCCACAGAATCATTCTTTTCGTCCGTGTTTGTCTATAATACTTGGTTCAGTGACTTTGATTTTACCACTGGCTTACATTCTTAGTAGCAGTCGCTTGTTCTCATTAATTTATTTTAAAAAAATTACGCGAGAAAAAATTAATTGCGAAGGTTGACGTGAACTGCGCTGGAGATTAGGCGCTGTGGGTACAGCACGACTGTTAACGGATGTCAGCTGTGAGGTTTACTGTGATGTCTTCCGTCTTTTCTTTTCAAGCAGCAGCCGCAACAGCGACAACAACGACAACAGCAACAACACCAGCAATAGCGGCAGCAATGGCGCTATAGCAGAGCTCCCTAGCGGAAGTAGCAGCACCGTCAGCGGACAAACGATGCGGAACGCCATCAGTGCAATCGGCGTCAGTCGAGTGGATACGGCAGTAAAAGCGAGTGTCGCCACCCCCACCCCCACCCCACCCCACCTCTCTGTTCCCAAACACAGGTCGCGTTACGACCCCTAAGCAGAGGAACGGAGGAAAAAACGATTCGCTTTCGTCATCAATCAACTTTCCTGCAAAGCCTGCCTCGACCCCCCTCCCAGATCGCATCATTCATCCTGTGATCTTCCAGCCCAGCCACAAGGAACTGGAACTGTGGGAGATTGACTGTCGCCCGGCCAACACGGGCTTGTACTGTACCAGAGAAGTAATTCCCCCCTCCCCCCACATCCCCAACACACACACACACACAAACCTCCATCGCCCCTTTCCAGCCGAAAACGTGGGTTAGGAGATAGACGGTCGGGGTGTCATTACGACCTGCAGGACAGGGTGGAGATAATTTTTAAAGCTACTTTAGCAAGGTGTGAAGCCATGTGGCGTCGGGGCGGAATAATTTTGCGCAAGCGTATACATATCCAAACCTTTTTAAGTGCAACTTTTCCCTTCCCTTGACTGCATTCATCGTGTCATTAAAAGTGGGAAACTGTTTAGAAATACAATATAAAATAAAAGTTATGTTTGGTTTGTCTGAGAGGCGTGATCAGAAATGTGTAAAAAAAACCAATAAATGATTGAAAAACTGGCGAAAAGATACATTCCATTTCTACGACTTATATATATATATAGAGAGAGAGAGAGACTTAAAACTTTCGCTAAACAGAAGATACGATCACGACTTATAGTTTCCAAAAAGCTCGGATACGTATACGTGCCAAGAGGGAAACAAGTTAAAGTCACGATTATTTTAAAAAAAACCTTTAGTTTCAAACGAAACAAAGTATGGTTTTGAATCTGCTACAATGATGTCTAATGTTGTGTTTTGTAGAGATTTTATTTCGCTTCATTTGCATTCGGTGAGAACAGCACACGAGGACATATTGCCAGTCAAGAGTGTCTTTCTCCTCTCACGAGGTCCACCAAACACGTCTGGTTCTCGGCTCCACCCGTATTTGTGGCTCGGGTACAAGAGCCAGAGGCTGCGACTACAGCAGGAGGTGTTCGGGATGACATATTGCCCAGGAAAGGACGTTCATCAAACCTAGGCAGGGGCGTCGTGAATGGCAAGTGGAAAATGATGAATTCGCTTTATCAGCACCCGTATCAGGTCAATTCTTCCATCTAGGGTGGGGACCGGTGGATTCTTCATCCCCGACCTCATGGGCTCTCTTTTCTTGTGGCCTCGGTCCTAAATCATGTCTGCGGCGTACGTAGCCGCCGGATTGTGTTACAGCCGCCAAGAGATGACACCACCAGAGGCCACAAGAACGACCTCGAACTCTGACCTGTCCGGTCTGGAAGGGGTAAGGATTTCGTCCGTCAGGAGGGACAGAATACACTGTACAGTGTGGTGACAGAAGTCCTAGTCATAGATGCAGAGTAGGCATTACGAAGTTTTGTAGAGATTTACGAAATGTACAGCAGGAAAAAATTGACTTCCCAGACTTGCAAAAGTCTTGCAAGTTAGATAATTAACTGACAATTTCGTACAAATAAAATAAGCTGGTATCTCCAGTATGTTTGCCGGTACAGCTGTAAAACTGTAAAAATGATAAACACTGATAGTTATTCATCCTATTCCTGTTCTTTCTTATGGTTTGCTGCAGACAGACTAGCTGAAAGAGTGTGAGAGGAAAGACAGAAAAGAGAAAGAGAGAGGAGAGAAGGGGAGAGGAAGAGAGCGAAGGATGAAGGTGAGAAAGGTGAAAACACCAGGTAAACAAGAGGGAGAAAGAGGGGGAGGCATAAATAAAAAAGACAGACAGGTACGACTTATAAAAGAGAGGTAAAAAAAGTCGACCTTGAAGAAAGAAGGGAAGAAGATGATGACAATGACGATGATGCCGACAGTGCTGTGTGCAGAATTTTACATCTGACGCTTCATGCAAGAACATCTTACAAAAAGTTACAACAAAATATATTAGCATTTAAGTTGAGCAATGGCAAAATACATGCACACAGAGAAAGGATAAAGACTACTTCATCTTTGTGTTAAGACCTGCACTGTCGCTTGTGTCATGTCTAGTGATTCTCAAGATAGTTTAGAAATCTCTAGTGCGAATGAAATCAGAGCTTTGCGTTCGTGAGCGTGAAGTATGACGTACTATAAATGACCTCTGTTTTGAAGTCAAGTTTTAGCCAAGGGACTTAGCATAATAAAACTAGAAGAAAATTCAGTCAAGGCTGAAAGATTGCATGATGCGTTGTGGAAACCTTCAAAACCTACGATAATCACGACAGTATGAGAAGGACTAGTTTTTTTACAAATCCACACTGCGCACGATTTTGTTTACGGAACTTTAACACTCCTCTGGCAACTGTTGTACATAAACTTGCGTACCAAACGCCGGCACACGCATTACGGAGCACAGGACCGGCACCACCAAAGTTTGTCTCTCGAAGGATCGTCCGAATAAGATCAGCCTTGAAGGACACAGTTCTAACCAGTTCTAACCAGACTCCGAAGGGAAAAACCCCGATAATCGGTACGCGATTGTTTTCCATTTTTTAACGCGACGGCAGAGACAGCCCCATAAATTGTAGGGTATCTGAGACACAGCGACTGACGCAAACCTCACAAGCTAGCAGTCTGGGAAGCATCTGTTGTTTAGGTGTAAGACAGTGGTAATTTGCTTTTTAGCGGAAGCAGGAAAAGTCTTAGCTGGCGAGTTATCACTTAACAGAAAACTGCGTGCATAGCATTTGGGTCTTGTTCAACCAAAATCTATCGTCGAGCGTGGAACCGAGCTAGATGTGGTTTGATAGAAAATGTAGATGAACCAATGAATGCAATGAGTGAATGCAGAACATGTAATCGCGTTAGATCGATCACACTAGATCACACAGACTGGCAACACACTCCGGCTACATACGATAAAATGCGTATTGTGATAGGGAATTATACGAAGAAGACCTATTGTTTTATTGTTTCAAGGGGGTGACCGTTCTCACATTATTTCACCGTCTGGTCTTCCACTTCATCGTCCCATTCTACGCTTTCGACGTATGCTACTCATCATCATGACCTGTGCAACCCATCATCTGCAAACATCTCGACCTTTTTTAACCCCTTTTGTTCTGTACCTTTGCCACGAAACTTCTATATCTGTGACCACTATGCGTTCATCTGATTTCAATGTCTCGAGCTGCTCAACGTTCTTTCGTGCTGGGCGTTCGAATTTAGTAAGTTCGTTACTCCCGAATAAACTTAGGTGTAAAATGGTGTTGGCACATAGCCATCTCTTTATTTTATTAATAATTCCTACTAATCTCTTTCTCACCATCAATTAATCAATAAAATGTGCAGTTGAAACTACCGGTCGTTTTTTGGTTGGAAAAAAGTTAGAACAAACGGAACAAGTAGAGAGTTGCATACTAGAAAGGTTTATTGTGCCTGCTTTTGATTTGTCCTACAATCTAGGTGGGTAAGTTTGATGTTTTTTCCTTATGTAAAACTGTTGGCAACGCCTCTTAATAATAAAACGCTCCAAATTTATCTTGACTTTACTATCAGTACATAGCATAGTGCTCATTGAAATCTATGGGTGATGAATTGTATCGAGCTGTCACGGAGCGGCCTTGCTCTCTACACTTGGCTAATCTCAGCTCTCGTACATATTTCGGCGGCAGGCGAGATCTAGTAGAGATTTGGCATGGATCGGTTCAAAGGTCAAAAGTCATGAGCTTTTCCTTAAGCCTCTCCCCTTAGGAGCTACCTCTCCATGCTGCCGACTTCGCCGCGAATTTTGACGAAAACAAAACGGCTTCGGGGAGCACCCTAGCCACGGCCCTGCGAGGATTTGCAGAGTCTATTGTTCCAGCAAATGTCAGGCTGACATACGGTGGCTCAAGCGTAGTGTTTTATGTCTGAAGTGAAACATATCTGGCCACCTGAAAGAGCCGGGAGCTTCAGACCAGTATCCAGGTTAGCCTGGGAGTGGCACATTGCACGATGGGCAAGCGGGAGCGCACATAAATGCACCGTGGTTGTTTTGTGACTGATATGAAGCGCGCAGAGGAGAGAGAGGAAGGAAGTGAGAGAGATCCGTGTGCGTTCGTACGTATGTGTGTGTGTGTGCGCGCTTGTTTGTATGTTTCTGATGTATAGATGTGTGTGTGTGTGTGTGTGTGCGTTCGTACGTGAGTGTGTTTGTATGCGCTTGTCTGTTTCTGATATGTGTGTGCGTGCGTGAATGTGTGGGTGTGTGCGTGTTCGCGCGTGAGTCTGTGTGTGTGTGTGTAAGGGAGAGAGAGATTTTTGATTGATGTTACATTTATTTTTCGACCTTCCAGGCTATATCACTCCATCATCACTGTTGTATCTTTTCTTTTCCTGATTTTCAATGAGTTGTCAGCAGCGCTTCGTCCTCCATCCACCCATCCATCCATTCCCCTACAAAACCCGGCCCCCATCCACCCTCTCCCCCCTCCGGCCTTTCCCTGTCTCACTCACCGTGCGTCTAAAGGCCTATCATCTTTTCACCCTCATCAGTGACCGTCTGGCGACACAGACCCGCCAGCCTCAATGCTAATGAAGTGACAATTGCCGCTTCACGACTTGGGCGCGCGCCGGGCACGTGCATGCATTTGCACTTCTGCCCGCCCGCGCGTGCGCGCCTGCAGACATGCGCAGAGGCACTTGGACTCGATTCCGGCCGGTGCCAACAAGCCGCTTTTGTGGTTTGGTCTCTTCCAAAGACAAGCGCGACGGCGCTGAACAGATAACGACGCATCGCGCTCTTCTGCTCTAGGGCACAGCGCAATCAGCTGTCACTAGACGGGGGAAAATGTTTTGAGACCAAATGACAGTTCTTCCAGCTCTGAAGACTGCGGGGATGCTAGGCACCCACAATTTTCTTCCTTTCTACGGACCCGCCTCTTCCGCATTCTCACGAGGCGGAACGAGGGGTCTCGAATAAACGCCAACATGCGCAAGCGCGCAAACGCACGCACACAAATGCGTAGGCAGGGAAGAATACACAGTTTATATGACACAGTCCGAAGGAGAGAACATTAACTCGTCGCTGATATATGAGTGTTGGCATTTTAGTCGTCATCTATGTCGTCATCATCATCATCAGCAACAGCAGTTTCTCTCTTTGTGTGAGGGTGTGTTCAGGCGTGTGAATGTATGCAAGTGTACATATGGGTCAGTGTGTGCGCCTTTGAAGTAACGCTGCTGATGGAAACGTTAATGTCCTGTAATATTTTTGCTTTGTTTGGGAGGTGTAACGGCAACACATACAGATCAAAGAAAGGAAATAAAGATGGAAGGAAAGGAAATGGTGACTTTTTGCCATGTTTGCACTCGGTTAGTTTTCTTGCAGGCATGACTGGATGGCGCGATATAACGGACGAACGAACGAACGAATCTGCCGGGGGGGGAGGGGGACTAGCAGGGTAGGAGGGTGGAGAGAGCTCTTGTCGCCGTCTGCCCAAACTTTGATAAGGACGTGGTCGTGTGGGCGGGGCTTATCAGGCAGGATCCCCGGATGCTGCTGAGTTTTATGACGGGGCTGTAAATGTCACCATACCCGGATCGTCTGACTCGTTGACCGGGTGGAAGGATGGGTATCCGTGTCCATCTGGATTAGCCCCTCTCGCGCAAGTCAAGCCAGGGCAAAGTAATAGACTGGCTCATGAAGCTTAGTCGTGGCGCGCCGTTACTGCGGGACGGACTGACACTGATTGTCCCACGCGCAACTGACTGCACAATGAGCCGCGCACATACACTTTATTGAGACAGTCTACGGGGGAAAACCAAGGACAAGGTTTAAGAGGTTTTAATCAGCGACTGGTATAAACCAGATTTAACAGCTCGCCAAACATAGTTTGCAGGCATATGACGTGCCAGTGCATTTTTGTGACTGTATTTTCCTTTCCATGCGTTTTGGCAGGATGCGTGGCTAGCTGCGAGAAAATACGAAAGGATACCATAGACAAGAGTAAGTGCATAATGTACCCTAACGATGGGGAGGCTGTTTGGGATATTTTTAAATATTTCGCTCATGTGCAGAAATTGACTGGGGTTAATTAATCCGCTCAATACATAAAAATAGATCCCCAAGTTTCCGAAAATAATGCTATTCTGTTGATTAGGTTTTCTAATATTTACTTGGTTACAAGGTCATAACCAAGGTCCATTATTAGCATGGACATGTGAAAGTCGATGAAGCTACAGCCATTGACAGAGCTGGAAACAAATAATATATATGCCTATTTGGTATATCCACGCACTAAAATGACCCTCCTATTTTGATCTGTTTCTGTCCCAGGTAAGAACATCGAAGTTTGGTAGGGTTGTAATTTAATTTAAAAGGAAAAGACTCACTTGCTCAGACCTTGAAAACTACCATTTTGTCATGAACTATACACAGTCAAAAACACATACCTTTATAGAGGTCCATCCATTTAGATCTTTAAACAAGACATGTTAAAGCTTTTATCCTATTTGTTTACAATTCAGAAGCGCAGACATCACTCTGTTGTAAATGCTAAATGAAGCAGAAGACAGCCCTAATCCGAAGCTTTGAAGTTAACGAGCGGCGCGACCTGTGATGCTGTCGTCTGTGACAAGGCACGTGCACCCTTTACCATCTTCTCCGACTAGGCCTCGATGTTGGCCAGGAAACCTGGACGGGTAGAGATTCCGTGAAATCGTTTCATAGAAAGTACGAATCCTTTCCACTTGCGTGTCGTCTGGACCGGAGAGGTCAAATGTAGCTCCTTTTACAAGAGAACACGACAGATCACAGAGAAGCAGCGCGTTTGCGCTTTAACTAGCAAGGTTTGCTCGTGAAAACTATTCCCTACAGGAACATTAGTCCACTAGAAGTTAACATTTCCTTGCTACGCCAATGACTGAAACGTGTCAGTGATACCAGTTCAAGTCAAAAAGTCTAACAAAAGAAATTTGCTTGTGTACGTATAAGGCCAGCAATTGAAAGACGACGGCAAGAAAAAGTGAA
This sequence comes from Lanistes nyassanus, assembly GCA_004794575.1. Lineage (NCBI taxonomy): Eukaryota > Metazoa > Mollusca > Gastropoda > Architaenioglossa > Ampullariidae > Lanistes > Lanistes nyassanus. Next base: position 207,590 of record SMGT01005561.1, read on the forward strand.
ATGTAGATACAGTTGCTTATGTGAAAGTTGAATGCAGTAAATACTCATTCGCTAACAAAATATATAAAAAAAACCCTCCCACACACGCGCGCGCACGCTCAGACACGCACGCACCGACACATACAGGCGGATAGCCGGGGGCTAACGAGACAACTAAACAGTCAGCTCCATTCTGCTCGACCTAACTTGGACTTCGATAAGGCTTTCAAAACCTTTTAGGTGGCTTGTTTCCGGGTGTCCAGTTTATCGCACCCGGGTACGTACCTACATAAACAACCGCTTCTGACAGGAAGCTTTCAGCTTGCTGTGAAAGTGCTCAGAGCGGCAATAGGGTGATGGGACTGTTCGGAGCTCGCTGCCCACTTTACTGCAGTCATCCCTCAGCAGGGTTCGCAGCCATCACTGGCCGTGGGCTCTTCCTTGGATCGAGATAAACACCGAGACTCTACGTACCCGTACATTAAACTGTGTCTCGGCACCGACCCTATCTGATCACTTGGATGGGTATAAAAACAGTCAATAGCTTTGTAGCTGTAAATCCTATCTCCACTAGGGTGCGAAATCACCACTCGGTGGAGGCACCTTCCCCTAAAAATTAACTAACCAAACCAAGACGTATAGTGTACGGATATAAAAAGTTCTGTTTAGAGGGCACTGTTCTTGAATGAGCTGGTATCCACGTTCTGGTGTTTCGGCTGTTATTAACTATAAACGTCTTCAAAAAATTAAAACGTAATACAGAATATATATATATATATTGGGTGTGGGCAGTTAGGTGAGACACAACTTCTGCTGCCTAACCTAATCATAACTTCATTATTTTTTTATTCAAATAGGATAACGACGTTATCACGAGGAAGAAATAAAATTGAAAGAGAGAAGATAGACAGACATCAGAGAAAAGTTCGTCTCTAACACGTGCAGAGAAGGGACTCGCTTCACTGAACATCTGCTCCAGATCTCGAGACTCCAGCCTGGAACGTACCTCTCTATATCTGCATGTGTCCTTGGTCTCCCTCTCGTGTCGTCTACACGTGACATTCGTCTAAAATCGGCCATAATTTGCGCCGTATCTAATAAATCGCATCAATTCTTATGGGATGGCTGCTTCATCGGATGGCACTCTGCACCATTAATATCGCAGTGCCTGAACTTCTAACAAGAAAACTCACTGAACAGTCGAAATCACAGATTTGACTTAAGAAACACTCACGTGATCAATGACTATAATTTTTATGTATCAATTCTTTTCCTGGAGACGCAAGGAAAGATCTAATGATAAAATGTCCCCAAGTTTATTTGCTCCTAAGTAAGACAGGGCATCAAAGATTATACAACTCAGCAGGTCACGCCATCCGCTCTTCATTCATTTTTATTATTTTACTGTTATTTTGCGGAAGCTGAGAGCCGTGCACCTGACAGCACACATGGGAAGACAAGCTGTTTCCTCAATAAAGTCCTCATCAGAAAATCAGTCTTTTTGCCTTCGTGCTCAGATCGGCTACACATCAATGATTCTTTTGAAGGTGAAGTCCATGTGCGCTCAGCCATCGCTCGGCAAATCTGACGAACGAGTGAGCCACAGAGGCAGACGAGGGGAAGGAGGGAGGGGGGGGGAAACGAAGGGCTGTGTGAAAGGCCTGTAGGAGGAGAGTAAGAATGAGGCAAGATGGCGATATCCAAGAACACTTCATTAACTGTGCGCTTGAATGCGCTCGCGCATACGTTAATTATTAACGATTTTAAAATAGTCAATGCACAAAATTTAAATAAAAAATAAATATTCATAAATCGCGTCCTAACCCGAAAACCGAAGACAGATATGCAAGGTCTGTGTCTGTAAACCATTCTATCCTACAGACCACTGACGGAGAGATCAATGGATAGGTGCGTGGATCAACTTGTGTTCATCAGCATACCGAGATTTCCGGATATATATAGATATACCGTTAAAGCGATCCCCTTCAGTAAACAGCTTTTGATGACCTACATTTTCAACTTTGATCTATAATAAACTTTAAAAAACTGATATAAATGCGTTGAATCTACTTCTGCATTAACTCTTGCTTTGTGGGATTGCCCTCTCTCCTTAAATTTCACAATATTATAATTGTGTCATCTTCTTATCTATCCAAACATTAATCTCTGTTCTTTCTTACAAATCGTTTCCCACAAATCACCCAAATTCTGTAACTGACTAATTACTATAACCATCAGCATGGTCTCACGCACGCACTCACGCACGCACAGCTGGCAGACGCAGGTTCTCTCCCCAACTTCGCCTCGACTCCCTATAGTCACATTGTAGCACCTTGTGGTTTGTGTATGTAGTTTCCATACCCTGAACACGAAGCAAACCAAAGCTTTCATTGAATTTGTCAGGAGTGAACAACTGTCAGCTACGACCCCTCCCACCCTACAAGAAATATGAACGGGACCGTAGAAGGTTGCAGTCAAGATATGCAGCAAGCTTTTAAATGTACTTCACGTGTCTAGCTAGCACACACAAAAGTGGGCCAAGTCCTATTCACCACCAAGAGGCCGGCAATGCTTGACACTTTAAGTAACACAAACCAAAACTGCAGCCAGCCAGAAAGGAATACATGCACGGACCGAACTCATCAGTAGTGCACGACCTTTGCCCTTCTTTTTTTGAAAAAAATGACTAGAATGACTAGAAGAAATACTACAACAATTTCAACAAATTCGGTATGGTGGTATGTTTAATGAGCCTTAGGCCTAATGGACTTCATGATATATACCACTCAAAAGAATTGGAAGACGTAAGTACTCAATGATGTCTAAACACAAACCGGTAGTCACAGCGAGGCTGAAGTGTACTTCATTCAATAATGTAACAGATTTAATGGTCTATTTTCATTGTAACAGCAAGATTCTGTGCCATTAACACTAACCACGCATACAAGACTCAGAACAATTGCAGCATAGAATAATCAATGTCAAAAACTGGTGTGCCCTCCATTGGCCAGCAGAAAGGCAATGCACCGTTGTCGCATGGACTGAGCCGATGTTCCCCCGGGTCATTTACGGGATCACCTGGCACTCCTGCTGAAGAAAGGAACAGGTGGCTAAGGTCAAATGGCGGGTAGTGGTCTTCTGGCAGGCTACGGCCCCAGCACATCCCACAGGTGCCAGATCGGGTTCAGGTCTGGTGAATTAGCTGGGCACTCCATGCGAGTCACTTGGTGCTGCTGCAGGAAGAGGGTGATAACCCGAGTCCTTTTGTCCTTCCGGAGAATGGCGTCTGATCCCACTGCCTTCAGCTGGCAGTACGAGGGGGTGCAGAATGTCATCTCTGTAGTCCACGCCAGTGAGGTTGCCTTGCACACTGTGCAGGGTGTTCTGGAGGCCATGCCTGTTCCTCCCCAAACCAATGACGTGTCCGCCACCAAATACTTCACAATCCCTCACAGTGACATCTTATGATAACGCTCTGCCTGTCGCCTCCAGACGCGGACTCTGCCATCGTGAAACGATCTGGCAAAGCCCTCTGCTGAAGTGTTTAAACCAGATGACACCGGGCCCAGGCCAGCCGAGCAGCGCGATGACCCGGTGTTAAGACAGGTCGCACTGCGGAACATCTTGAACGTTGGGCTGGTCGCTGACGGTGGCATTGCTGGCTCCTCACAGCTGCCTCCTGGGTGTGTTGGGGGTGGCTGTTTGATCCCGTAAAGCCGACAAAACAACAGACTCGTCACCCTGTCTGGTTGTGGCGATCTGGCAAACTCATGTCGTCCTCTTAGAGGCATGGTTACAAACTGTTTTTCGACCGCATCCATAAGTCTCTCATCCGTGACTGAATTGTGTTCACATTACACGCGGTTTACAAGTGCATTGGCGTTTTTAAAATTCAGTTTTGCTTTCTCACCTAGATGCGTTTGATTTGCACACCTTGTCTGGTGGCTGCCTCCTGTGGTGTGCACGAACGCCCCAGCATCGGTTTCCACCCACACTGACGTCCACTTTTGCAACATGAAACAAGGTGCAGCCAAATGTACAGGGTCAGATGTCGTGTTCATGCAAATTACACATCTCTGTGACCCACCTGCCAAAGCCCACCTGGTCTTTCAATTCTTTTGAGTAATATGTAATGAAACATTTCTTGCTTTTATCAAAATCATAATGCTTAAATGCAAGTAACATAAAAACAAACATTTGGAAATGAAAATTTTAAACAAGTTTAATATAATGCCTTTCTGAATAAATTAAAAAAATCACTGGGTACAAATTTCACTGAATGTTACTGAGCAACAAAAATAAAGCATTTTACACAATGTTTTCAATTTACTATCACATAGCATTCACATCATCTGTTAGCAGCTTATTCAGAGTTGCATAAAGAAGATCACAGTTTCCAAAACTCCTTAATACTAAAGCGTGTTTTCATGCATCAGTGTCTTCATGGAGCTCACTTCCATTCAGGCAGAGACTGCCCTGCTGCGTACAGCAAGGTCTGGCAGTCATAAGCCATGACATTAACACCTGGCATACAATCTCGTTTCTTCAAAGCTTAGACTGTGGATGTGCACTTGGACTTTGACTTGATTCTTCTCTCAGATCGCCGTCCCACGTGTATGCTCTACTTTTCTTGTGATCTGAAATAAATTGTTGTTAAGTAACAATCAAGGTATGTGAACAAGAAAACAGAAGACCCCTCCCCCAAATGTTGTGGTTAAGGTTACACGGCACCCTCACCCTCACACCACCCCCCACACAATGGTAAACTCCTTTCTTTTTTTAATGGAACACTTATGAAAAGGGAAGCTATTCATGTAAGCTTAGCGCTAAAGTACCTCCCTTGTTGCTCGCGGATAGCTCAGATGTGAAAAGACTACAGGCATTTTTTTTGTTGCTTTTTGAACAGGTGACCAAAACATTCTAGAGTCAGCAAGAAAATCCAGGGCAGGTTAGGTAACTATAACCACAACATGAGTGGGTTTTTTTTTTGTTCTATTAAATTCCAAGAAAAGATGGAAGTATGCATGAAGAGACTTTATTCTTCAGCTGTCCTACCTGGTATCTCCCATGTCGTCCCATACAGACTCGCTCCTGCATCAACTTTGATTGTCTCCCCTGTGATGAAAGCTGCTGCAGGGGACAGGAGAAAACAGACAGCTGCTGACACCTGGGAGAAAAATTCCACTAATTTATCATTCTCACTTACAAGTTTTGTATGAATGATTTTTTTATAAATCAATTTTTATGATTAAAAAAAATATATATCCAGTCAGATACAGACGTTATGATGAACAATGTTGAAGCCATTTAGACTGAAGATTACTGTGATATATTAAACATTAAACATGGGATTTAGTATAAAAATCTTTGAAATCGTGGATAGATGAAACAGTGACTATGGTAAAGAGAACAGTCCAAGGGAAGTAATTAAGCTAAAGCAAAAGAAAAGTGTCAACAGTAGTAAATTCCCCTTACCAAGGCTAACTGCTGGGCTCCCTGGCCATACATAACTGCAGTTTTGTCATAACTGTTTTAAGGCCTGTTAACCCTATTTACTTTGCATGCACCTTTATGTATGCAAATGCCCCTACACTCTCAGTCATCCAAAAGCTTCTTTGCTGACTTGACATTAACAAATGTGTCCGAACTTTTTTTTTTTTGCAAAGGAGATGCAGAAGAAAGAGAAAAGATAATGTTTCATTTTTTTGTTTTCTTACCTCTTCTGTTGTACCAAACCGTTTTGCTGGAACAATTCGCAGATTACTACCAAAAACATCTCTAGATCCATAGTTTGCTGCTGCCGTGTCTGAGTAAATGGAACTTCCCTGGGGAAAAAAATATGACAAGTATGATTAACAGTCTCCATTTTTTGGGGGGTGGGTGGGAGGTGGAGTGGGGGGGGGTTGTATTTCAATTATTCTTTGCATTAAAAGTTAGTGTTCACTGCTAAGTCACATTCGCACACAGATGCTAATACCAAATGGATAAATGACCAGTAAAATATCTGCAAATTAACTGTATGTTCTCAGCACTGTTAAACTGGCCATGTCCATATAGAATTTGTATTTGTTTCTGGCATATACACTACTTGATCAACTAGATCTCCATCATTATAATTACTATTGCTGTCATTATTACTGTCATAACTTTTATTCTCATCATAAAGCCTTAACACAGGAAAGCTATGCTGAGAAATTTTTTCATTTCATCAACTTTAGAAGAAAACTATTTATTCTAATCTCTCACAAAACGATAGCATACATAACAAAACTCCAGAATGTGAGACCACATTACTCACAGGTGCAACACAGTTGATGCGAACTCCAGTGTGTGCCCACTCTATCGCTAGGGATTTGGTCAGATTTTCCACCCCAGCTCGTGCTGCTCCTGAATGACTGTCAAGATTGACAGCTTTCTTTACAGGCTACATGAAGCATGCAACACACATGCACAGCTATACAACTTCGTGTGTGCCAATTTTACCATCATTCATGTCAGGAACCAGGTGTTATATACACAGCAAGCATTCAGAATGGAAATCTGCAACCAAACAATCTGCGCCCACAATTACTGAAGGACACAGAAAGATGAGAATGTGGACAACTTGCATGCAAGCATGCATGGGAGAATGTATAATGCCTCTCCGCATGTGCACACACTCACACATGTACTACTTGCACACACAAAAAACATGGAGACAGGCGAAGTCTGTTAGTCTGACTTGCATGTTCTCATACCTAAAAAAAAAGGTCTTTATTGTTACCTCATTCCTGGCCACCCTTTCCACATGTCAGTAATAATAGTGACAATGGCTCCACCATGTTTTTCCATCCACTGCAGGTAAGCTGTATATTTGAAAGGCTTGAATTCATTGTAATTAACACATTCTTAAAGACCACCAAAAGCAAACACAAACAATAATTGGTTGCCAGAGACAGACTTGATCATAATCTACCCAAGACCAGAGATCTCCGCAACCCAACCCCCAAAAATAAATAAAACTGCATTAACATGAACTTAGAAATCATGGTTGTTAAATACAAAGCATCTAAATGCCTATTTCTCTGTGCGCCATAAAGAGCCATAGAAATGCTACCTCTCACCTTCTCTGCACATGAGAAAAGTGCCAGTGAGATTTGTTTCTATCACAGCATTCCATCCTTTCAGGGATATGTTCTCTGCAGGTGAAAAAAACTGACCCCCACCATTGTTCACAAGGAAATCAAGTTTTCCATACCTCTGAAGTGTGGTACTTATCAGGTTTTTAACCTGCACCAAGATTTTAAAACAGAAAGGGAAGTGCCAATGAAGCATACATTGCAGAAAAGGTTGACAGACATACATTTACAATATCTAAAAATATTGACAAATAAACATGTTTACTCTGACAAGGTTCTAACAGCTTACAATCAGAAAAGCTAACATGCACTGAAATAAAGTTCTTATTTTGTGTTGTTTTCCTGTACTGTCTAAACCCTGGGGTGCCCGCAGCCAGGTGTTTTATGTTAAAATATACCTCAGATCCACGAGATTCTATACAGTCACTCCCCTACCTACAAACTTTTGACTGAGTGTTTTGTGATTTAAAACACTTAATAAAGAACAAATGAGGACCGAGCGCTTAAATTATCGAAAGATAACTCCAACAAAGGTACTGGATCTGCCAAGTTCCTTTCTTTCGGCCCCCTCTTTGCTACGTGTTTGGGTACGGTGAGCTCCCTTGGTCATGTGGGTCTGCATACGGTTATGTTGAGCGCTGCCAGTACTTCTTGTTGGAGTTATTTAAAACACTTCTTTACAACACTTGAAAGTTAGCTGTTCAAAGCACATTAAAAACTTCCAAAAGACTTTTTCCAAATCCAAAACCATTTATCCACATGTACTAATAGTTGTTTAATAGATATGTAGAGTACATATGCTAGACTTATGAACAAAATATAACAGCTTCTTGGACTGGAACCTGTTCATAAGTAGGGGACCTATACTGTACCACCAAACCTTTCTGTGCAAGACAAAGCCCTGAGAACTGCTGAAGGAATCATAAGAATCTAATTAAGTACCAAATAATATGTTTGAGTCTGTATGATGAAGTTGTGGGTTATGTCATTTTCAGTGCCGCTTTCTTGACGCCAAAGCACCTAGAGTGCTTTGTGCGAAGATGCTGATAAAAATGACAACTTGAGCAATAGCTATGCCAACCTTGAATAAAGCTGAAATGCTGATGTGATTTGGAATGTATGTTCACTTTGACAACAACTGTGTTCATCCATGCACATTATAATTTACTCATTAACTGCATGATTTATTGCACACACACACACAGTACCTCATCCTCCTTACGAATATTACACTGAACATAGCTGATATCTGCACTGGATGAGGGATCTATCAACAATTTTAGCTCCTCGGCAGCTGATTGTAAATTTTCCACACGCCGGGATGCTATCACAACTTTGCATCCTGTACAGCAAAATAACATGAACAAGATTACCATATGCACATGCAGGTACTTATTTTAGCATAATTATATGTGCGAGTGAGAATACGGGAAGTCAGTACCACTTTTACTAAATTAAATGATTTTCAGATTATCGAGTGTGAACTTCGACCTCGATCAATTTTTTTCAGACATTTGCCACTGGCTGGCTTATAACAAAAAGGATGTTAATTATATTTGTACACACCCAAGTGAAGCAGCTCTTTTGTTATTGTTTTGCCAATGCCTGTTCCACCGCCCGTTACGATTGCAACCTTACTGTTGAAAAGACCGCGACGAAAAATACTAGAGACAGCCCTCCCTGCCATTTTGAAGCATTTGTGGATCATGTGACTGTCATGTGTACTGCTGATATTGACATTGACGTAGGGTGCCTTAGGATATCTAACTACAAAACTAGTGAAATGTTTTTATCATTGGAGGAGATCTCTGGTCTAGGGCAGTCTATGATCAAGTCTATCTCTGGCAATAATATAGAGAACCTTCGATAATACTGCTTGTACAGAAATGTATATGTTAACTGCTCCGAGTGTGACCAATAAAGAACAAAGGTGCAGAATTAGTCTAAGTCTGCAAAATCCCTAACTTCACATCGAGGTCAGTATATATTATATTGTTCTCAGGATGTGCGGAATGGGACATAGCTTCTTAATATTTCATTATCAGCCATCCTCTACCAGCTTCCTAAAGGGAAACTTTTTGGACCACCTATAGCAGCAGTATATCTAGCTAGTGATCTAGACCAGAGATAATGAGTACTCCTTATCTCTGTCTAGACTAAGACTGTGAAGTTCAAAATTGGTGAAGCAGTTGTAGATGAAAGCGATGTGTGTGTGAGAGAGAGAGAGAAAGAGAGAGACTGTAAGAGAATGGTTAAATATCACGTAACCACAGGCACACAGTTCTACTTATTTACCACAAAACTGTTTTGCTTCCTAATGATCCTAAGAATATTTGTATATCCGACCGCTTAGACTGGTTAAGACAAGACAGTGTAACCATACACGATTTCTTAAATACAGATATCTTCTGAAAGAGAATTAAAGGATTTAAAGAAAAATCGCGCAACCATAGAAAATTTTCTGTTATGCATCTATAGCATGTATTCCTGAAATGTATACATATGTATGATCTGTGATATATGTCATCCTTTCCTCTCCCTCCGAAGTGGTACCAACTACGTCCATTCTAGGGGTTAGATGGACTAAAATAGCTGATCCTTAGATAAAGCAGAGATAAGGAGTAGATAAAGGAAGAGAGGGATGGAGGAGAGCAATGACGTCACTTACAGTCTGCTTGGACGTCAGACTTGGAAACACCAAAATCCACGTCAGACTGTAATGAGCGTGATGTCACTGATTGGTTCTTCCTGTTCTCTCAGCCAACACACAGCTTGACGGAGATTCGTTTTTGCTGTTCCCTCTACATTGTAACTGGTTTGTACAATTGTTCGTGTTTTGAAGTATCCATTTGCCAGATGCAGGTTCGCTCAAACAACATGTGTCCTTACCTAAAGCTTGAAGTTTACTTCATCGAAACGCTAAAATGTCCAATATAATTAAGAAGGCAATCGGGTCAGTTAATTGTTATCGTTCATTAAGCATAGGGGTTTATTTGATTCATTCACAGAGCAGACCACACGACTACAGAACTGTGCCAGTTTCGCTGACGTGAGATTAGTAGATATGTAAAAGAAATGTAGATGTATATTTGATTACAATTGTTTATATAATTTATAAATAATTTTTTTGAATGTTGGATAACAACTTTTTTTTCTATTTTATTACTTTGGGGAAGGGGATTAAGTTTAGCGTTTCTATAAATCGCTATAGTGTTTAAATACGAATTCGGTTACAACCAGTGTGTGTGGACTGCATTATTTAGGCTGAAGGACCTTACCAGAAATACAGACGCTACAAGGGATTTCACACAGAACCTGCCACTCAGGGCTTAAGGTTAGCCTACAAAGAGCAGTTAACCGATTGAATTGGCGAGTAAATGGGTGGTTGCGTGAACAAGTGATTGAAGAAAAAAAAACAATAAAGTAAAACAAAGGACAAAGTACAGGAAATAAGGGACACAATGAATCGCTCAAAATTACAATGTGTCCGTGTGGCCTTACGCAGGAAAGTTCAAACCTAGCCATGGAGGCAGACGGTCGGAGGAAATCGAGTGTGCCCGCAGTGAAGTGGGACCCAGAGCGCAGGAAGTTAACTCTTCCGGATCTCAAGAGGGAGTTGGACATGGACGATCATCGGATATCACTACAGGAGCTTTTCATCAGATATGAGACTTCCCTCGAAAATGTGTGTGCGTGCGTGCGTGCGTAAATTTAATCTTTCGCTCATCCTCCTTTCTCGCCTCTTTCTTTTTTTTCTTGCCCACCTACCAACAGGATGTTCATAACAAATATAACCATGTATGTAGGCTAGTACTTATCTAATGTTTACGGATACTTTTGTTTTGAGAATTAACTAACCCGTCAGCCGTGTTGAAATTTATACATATTGAATAGTTTACCCTTTCGGCAGTTAGTTTAGATTTATGTAATAGTTTACCAGCTCATCAGTTAAGATATTAATATATTTGAGGGAAAGACTGAGTCAACGATGTACCCACAGTGAAAAAACCAATGATAGTTTCTCTTATGTTTGCTTTATTTACCCGGTTTTATAAACCCATAAAGAATAAATATATATAAATATATTTATTTATTCTACCCATCCAGGCGCCTATATCACGCCCACAAACTAAAGAATTTTTTTTAAAGTAATATAACCAAATGCGTTATTTTGATTTTTAAATAATATTTTACTCTCTTTTTCGTATTGTCTACTTCAATGTTTGGGTCTTTAGCTGTACTGTACACACAAGTAGCGTTTTATCGAGTTATTATTATCTGATATATAATTTACGTTATTGCACGGGCTTAAAAGAAATTCTCATTTACCTGGTACTTATAGCTTAAATGAAATGATCATTTACTCACTCAGTCTGAAGCACACTCCCCCCTCTCTCACCCAGGGTATTAGAGAGAGAGAGAGAGATTCTTCGTCAACGGTGCATGGTAACTCACTTTTGTTATTTAGCTGAGAAATTATTGTCATCAGTGAAACCAGACATTCCAATTCAAGCCACAGGTTATGCAGCTGTCTGGCTCCAGTGTGCATGCAAATGTTGCCGGACAGAACTGCAGGCGAGGTTTACTGAAGTTGCGCTGGTTGTGTCTAAGGGTCTGGACGACATTCAGGTTCACGTAGCCCGGGGCAGAGACGGCTGGAACAGACTCTCCCCACCGCCGACCACGCCCGAGTGGGTCAAGTTCCTTCGACAGATGTTTGGTGGCTTCGCATTACTGCTCTGGATTGGCGCCCTTCTGTGCTTCATCGCTTTCGGTGTTGCAAAAATCAAAAACCCCGACCCAGACTGGGACAATGTTAGCAAGATTTAATGTTCTTAGTATTTATGTTTAGATGTTTCCATATAATGCAAATATATCACTGCCAACATTCTTTGTGATCATCAGTTCTTGCCTTTCCTACTTCTTTCCGCCCCTCTAGATCCTGAGGAATTTTCCCGACTTCAATTCCATTTTCTCTCTCTCTCTCTCTGTGCGTGCATGCTTGTAAGCGCGCGATGACGAGAATATGTGGGGTGCATATCTGAATGATTTTGAGCTTCGTGAAATATGGTTCCAAGGACCATCCGATTAAGACCAGCTTTAATGCGTGCGCCCGCCAAGAACGTTAAACCTTTCTTATACACCAAAGACACGTGTTTTCCATGCAATTCGCGTTATAAGGCTATAATAAACTTGAAATGTAGTGGAGTGGACAGGGTTCCTTGGTCCTGGGATGATCGCATGACGTGTTATGGAAACCTTCCCAGTTCTTCTCTGGGCTCTGTAGGGCTACTTGACTGGTAGTAGCAAGACCGCTGTCTCTAACACTGCAAGAATTCACAATTTGAAGGGTAACTACAAAACGAGATTGCCTAAATAATCAAAACTACAAAAGGCATGATTGTTTTAAAACTTAAATTCCGCGATCTGCTGGCCACTGTCGTACATCCTTAACTTACGCACCCAACGGACGCATGCAGGGCTAAGCGCCAAAGTTTGTCCTTAGAAGGATCGTATAATTAAGATAAGCGTTTATTTCTTATTTCAGCTTTACCTGGGCTTTGTTTTATTGTTTGTCGTGATCGTCACTGGAATCTTCAGCTACTACCAGGAGTCGAAGTCTTCTGAAATCATGGCATCTTTCAGGAAACTAGTCCCTCAGGTAAACTTTGCATGAGCTCACAAAGATAGCCAGTGTGTTACCTCACCAATATCCCCTCTCTCTTCTTCGGTGTAAATATCACAATAATCTATATTGGCTATTGCTAATATGTTTAATGTTTTAAAAAAATTCAAGAATGACAAAAGTTTGCAAAGGTCAAATGTGGATGGAAGGAATTCACCGCACATGCGAAATGGACAAAACAACTGTATGAAGTGTTAAGTCACTGTATGTCGGTCCGTCTGCTGCCTTGCTTTTGAGACAAAGTAATGACTTTATTAACCGCGTAGTTCTCACTCATACCTTCTGTACGGTTATGCAACGTCACTGACTTTCAGATTAAACCTTTCTACAGGTTCTAAAGTATACAGTTAATTTAGCTTTTCAATCTAGTAAATATTTGTAAAGAAAATAAACATACACTGAAAAGCTACATATGCAATTATTACAAATAACTGCGGAATTGGTCCAAATACTCATTCAATATTGGATAAAGAAAATTATTACAAATAATTACGTAATTGGTCTAAATACTCAGTCAACAATGGATAAAAGAAATTATTACAAATAATTATGTAATTGGTCAAAATACTAATTTAACATTGGATAAAAGAAATTATTTACAATTAATTATGTAAATGGCCCAAATACTCATTCAACATTGGATAAAAGAAGTTATTTACAAATTATTACGTAATTGATCCAAATACTCATTCAACATTGAATTAAAGAAATGATTACAAATAATTACGTAAATGGTCCAAATACTCATTCAACATTGGATAAAAGAAGTTATTTACAAATTATTACGTAATTGATCCAAATACTCATTCAACATTGAATTAAAGAAATGATTACAAATAATTAAGTAAATGGTCCAAATACTCATTTAACATTGGATAAAAGAAAGAAATCTGGAACTACGAAGGAGAGGGAGGTAGGATGAAAATAGTGAGTAACGAGACCCGACTTTCCCCACCCACTCTTCAAAAAAAAGGTCTATACCCTGATTGCATGCACCTGAGGCCTGCACGTGTTGCCCGGATGTTTAGCACGCCAAGGTGCTACGGAACGGACAGCAGACTGAAGTGAACGCGGAGGAGCTAGTTGTGGGAGATGTCGTGTTTGTCAAAGCTGGTGACAGAATCCCCGCTGACCTGAGAATTACGTCATCGAGAAGTTTGAAAGTAAGAGACTTCATTCTGCACGTGCTAATTTTAAGCTCATTAAATTATGGCCTTAACTGAAACATGTGTCAGTTCCGTCCCCACTCTTTTGTCTTTTCTTTCCCTTTCTTGTGTCAGTTCCGTCCCCTTTCTTGTGTCAGTTCCGTCCCCCTTATTGTGTCAGTTCAGTCCCCTTTATTGTCATTTAGTTCCCCTTCTTGTGTCAGTTCCGTCCCCTTATTTTGTCAGATCCGTCCTACTTATTATGTCAGTTCCGTCCCATTTATTGTGTGAGTTCCGTCCCCTTATTGTGTCAGTTCCGTCCCTTTCTTGAGTCGGTTCCCTCACCATTATTGTGTCAGTTCCGTCCCTCGTCATTTTCTTTCATGCAGCCTGCGGACACAGGCGTTCAGTTCAAAGTGAGAGCTGAGGTAACTTGAAAAGGACCTAACAGTTCAGCCCTTCTTTTCCAGGTAGACAACTCTTCGCTGACAGGAGAGTCGGAACCTCAAACTCGCTCACCTGAAACGACCGATGAGAACCCATTGGAGACGAAAAACTTGGCTTTCTTCTCAACCTACGTCGTCGATGGTAGCTCAGTGATGTCTGTTCTGTTACGCTCTTTTCTCTTCTTGTTTAACCTCTTCTTGGCCTTTGTCTGTCCGTCCGTCCGTCACCTAATTTTTCTCATCTTTTTATGTATTTGTTTCTCTTTTCTTTCTTTGTCTCTGTCTGTCTGTCTGTCTGTCTGTCTGTCTGTCTGTCTGTCTGTCTGTCTGTCTGTCTGTCTGTCTGTCTGACCTTCTTATGTTCTCATTCATAAAGGTTTACAAAAGTTCTAATTTTTTCCTTCGTGTACTCGTTATAGACCATCCCAAGTCACCATACCGAACAACCCTTTTACACAGATGTCGTTGGGCAGTACGACGATCTTGCTTTGCACAGTTTGTTTTAATATTTACTAATTTATCAGTGGCAGTAGGAATTGGAATACAAAAGACATAAACTCCACCCATCCAATATTGAAAAAAGCGTAATTAAGCACATGTAATAAAAATCGTCATTACATTATAATATTTCGACACGCAGCATACACGAGCAAAACGTTTTAAATTTCCTATTTTTACACAGTTAAAAATAGTTTGCTATATGCAGTGGATCAGTTTCACAAGATTTCATTCATTCTTAGTATTAAGCTGTAAGTAGCTTGTACTCAAATCGGTTTTCAAATTCCTGTTTTCATATAGTTAAAAACAGTTTGTACAAATAAGTACAGTTGGTCCGTTTTACTAGATTTCAGTTGTTTTTAGTATTAATAATAGTATTAATAATAGTATTAATAATAGTATTGTTAGTAACTGAAAACCGCTTTGTTGCCCCGCGGCACATGCTTTGGCGACTTAAAGCGAAATGCCGAGCTCTCCCGATATCGCAAAGACTGCTGGCATCAAAAGAGTGCAATGTCAGGTGTCCCTAGTTCTTCTCTCCAACTTCCAACAAGGGCAACGACGATGACGACGACGATGGCTAATTACATTGTTTTCTAGGAGCTGGGTCGGGAATAGTTGTACGTACTGGAGACAGGACAGTGATGGGGCGCATCGCTAACCTTGCGAGTACCTTGGAGGTGGGCGATACACCCATCGCCAAGGAGATTCATCACTTCATCAACATCATCACCATGATCGCCGTCATGCTGGGCGTGGTGTTCGGCATCATTGCTTTCGCCATGGGCTACGAATGGATCGAGGCAGTGGTCTTCCTCATCGGAATCATTGTCGCCAACGTCCCGGAAGGTCTTCTGGCCACGTTGACGGTAACACGGTTTGCCGGTGACCTTTCTGGGTCAGATGCGATCACATTCGACTAAATGCAGAAAGGCACACTGTCCCATAATAAGTCGTCTTTGTTTTGTAAATGAGCTTGAAAAAGGAAATAAATCTCGGCATGAGTATAGCTATCTGGGACAAGGGTCTGGTTATAAGCTTCCGTGGTTTGCCCACAGAACCTTTTTTCTGAGTCATTTACAAACCAAACACGACACAGCTGGGACACTAGGCAACTCCGAAAATGATGGATGAAAGCTTTGGTCGATTACAGGACAGTTGTCTTAATATCTGCAGCAGCATAGGTTTACAGATTTTCAGATTTCAGATTTTATTTATTTGGTCCTGTGGGTGGGGGATGGGGGAAATTCAGGAAAAGTTCAAATAATAAATATACAAAATGGCACATGACGACAACAGTGGAGTACAAAATCTCTCGATCTAACGACCACGCAAACATGCTCGCGCACACGTGCACGCACGATGACTGAAACTGTGGTGCTGGCATACCAGTGGCATTGACTTCAATACACTTGTGATTTGCTGCAGGTTTGCCTGACACTGACTGCCAAGCGAATGGCAAGCAAAAACTGTCTAGTGAAAAACCTGGAGTCGGTGGAAACTCTAGGATCGACCTCCACTATCTGCTCGGACAAAACAGGCACGCTGACCCAGAACCGCATGACCGTAGGACATCTGTGGTACGACGGAAGGATCTGGATGACAGACACCAGTCATGAGCATCATCGTAAGTGACGTCATTGAACATAGGCCCACAGCAGCCAAACTACCTGAAGTGTGTGTGTGTGTGTGTGTGTTTTATGTTTTTATTTATTTTTTATTTTTTTTTGCTTCTCAAATATCGTTGCTCAAAAATGGCGTCGGTTGATGCCAGTTCATTTGACAGTGACATTTGTCTTACATCATTGTCAAAGAAATCGTAGAAGGACAACTTTCTTTATTTCTGATGTAAAGGCGGTCGATGTTTTGTTTCTGATTGATTTAAACTCTTAGGGGGGCGCTTTATCTTTGGGAGAAACAAGAGAAGTTAAAAAGAAATAGACATTCTCATTACAACTGCACAAGAGGACAATACATACATCACGATCAGCTCAGGGTTAACCACCAAGCTAGGACACCATGGCAATGGTGTCGTTAAAACCTCGGATCCAATATTTTGTGAAAGGTGCCGTTTAAATATTGTTGTCTTTCAGTCTTTTTTTGTTGTTGTTGCTGTTTTACGAACATATAACAAATTTATGCATAAATATGTATACATACAACAAATTTCTGTCACATCACATATTCAGCAAAGGCGCATTTTATCTATTTGTCCACATCTGAGAAAGCTCACAAACCCTTGTTTCATCGTACATTCTCTCCCGCTTTGATGACTGTAACTCTCTTCGTTGGTTATTCTGCGACAATCATCAAACCTTTACGTCTTCAAAATTCAAATTCTGCAGCTAGCCTCAGCTGTAAACCTTGTCCGACTGCCTCGTGCACATATAACTCCTTAAGAAACCTCACTGGGTTCCTGCTGAACGGAAAATTAATATAAATCTTATTGTCTGTGTTTATAAAATAATTGACTTCATGGAGAGTTCCTTGTCAAGAGAGTCAGAGATCGCTGACACCTTTATAAAACTGATGTAATTGCATAGCAACCTGATGAAACATTTGCTGCAGGGGCAAATTTTAATCAGACGGATGCTTCATGGCTTATGCTTTCTCGAATTGCCGCACTGTGCAACAGGGCAGTCTTCAAACCCGATCAGGAATCTGTCCCGGTCTTAAAGAGGTAGGTAATAGAGTTGAATTGGCAACAGTTTGATTAGCAAAATTGTTAAACTTTGTGAACTTGCCACAGGTCGCTGAGGAAGGCAATGGTCAATGGAGATGAGAAAGCACCGGGTGGTTTCTATCAGCTACCCTTCTTATTTCTCATAATAGCGTGGCTGATGACGTGGAAAGAAAAAAGGCACAGATCTATTGCTGAGCTTTCCTTTGTCATAAATTAGCCGGCGTGCAGGTAGATCATTAACCCATTTCGTTGTGTAGAGAGTGTATAGGAGACGCCTCCGAGTCTGCGCTGCTGAAATGCGTGGAAATGACCATAGGCAAAGTATCGGAAATGCAAGTGAAGTACAAGAAGGTGGCCGAAATTCCATTCAACTCGACTAATAAATATCAGGTATCTTTATTTCTGGGTAGATTTCCCAAACCCCAAGTTTCTCTTCCTTCTTATTTATTTTTTTTTTACAAACGCTTTCTTTCTTTCTCTCTCTCTCTCTCTCTTTACCTGCTGATGTCTTTCTTTGTCAATCAATATTGACAAATATTGCGATATTTTATACCAGTGTCTAAGATAGTCAATCGGGCGGACGTACGGACTCACTGACGGACATACTGACTGACCGACCGACAGAAAAGCTCTCTGCGTATTAAAACGCATATGTTTTTCTTATAAATATACACTTATTGGCACAAACGGTCGCGCGCTTGCACGCACGCACGCACCCACACAAGCGCTGTTTCAAGCTTGGGAAACGTGTTCAGTTATTTATTAGATGAGATAGCCAGAACCTATATAGTTGCCTGTCGTGTCCAAAGATCTCCGTGCATGAGTGGGACGAGCGGCCGGACTCCCACTACCTGCTTGTGATGAAGGGCGCCCCCGAGCGGATCATAGAGCGATGTACTTCCTATTATTTCAAAGGCGAATTGCGGAACATTACCCCCCAGTACAGAAGTTCTTTTAACCGTGCTTATGAAGAGTTGGGAGGCAAAGGAGAGCGAGTACTTGGCAAGTATCACTGTCTGAAAGTAAACGTTCTTGTACAGTATCGGGCGAAAACACGCAGTAGTACAGTATGGGGCGAAAGTATTTGTGGAAGCGGTAGTTGTCTCCTGTGAAATGTATAAGCATAGCCTCTTTTAAAATTACATGCGATTGTACGACTTCATGTTTGTGTAGATCAAAAAGCTATAAACTGTTTTGTTTCTAAAGATGTACGGAATGACTGAATTTGAGAGAAATGCATGGTCACCACTGGGAGAATTCTTTTGCTCTTGATGGGTCGTCTCCTACGCTCGCTCACACAACCGCCGTCAAGAGGGTGACAAACATAGGTGGAACTATCACTGTATTACTAAAACTAATTAATATGACTTCTCAGTCATATGGCCGAGCCCCCACCACCTACAGTCTCCTATAAAGAACCACAAAACACCGTAATACAGTGAACACAAAAAAGAAGAATGTATTGTTGATATAAACAGCGAGTCTTTACAACCAAGACAATATCTGATATAACTCGTTAACCTCTAGGCGTCCTGCAATTTCCCTCTGTTCGAGCTAGATCTCCAATAACATGCAAAACCACCCTACATCACTCGCCTCGCAATTTAACACAATAAACCACATACCTTAATATTTTCTTTGCATACAAGAAAAGAATGACCATGTGATGCACAACACTCACATAACACAACACTCGTTCCTGAATGCTTCATGCAGTCCGCACGACAGTCTGTACGTTGGAGCGCTCCTTCCTTGGATATGTTCACCAGTAGATACCCTGAAGACCTCTTGAACACTTCCCGCGTAACAGCAGACTTCGATGCTGACGTTGACACACGCCACAGAGGATATGACGTTTTCTCAAGGTTGACACACAGCCCTTTGAGCTCACTCCTAGAGTTCGGTTGCAGGCAGCCTCCATTTAAGGCTGGATCTTCGACCTCTGCTTTAGACGTTCGTCTGACCGCGGTCTTCAATTTCCCTCCCTTCCATTCTCCTCGCCCGGTTAGGATGGATGTTTTCCCACAGCAGAGGAACATGTGCAAGAGTCACACACCAGTCTTGGGGGAACACCACAATTCCCTCCGAAGATCACTTGCGCTAGGCAACTGGTCTACTCAAGACACGTGCCGTTGACAGTAGACTTCCCACACGTCCAGTAGAACGAGACACCTTAATTCTGCAGCTGAATCTTTCAGCTTTCAGCAGACTTGTACTCACAGGAGATTGGGCTAAAGATGCTCTCTCACAGGAGATTGGGGTGAAGATACTTTGACTGTCTAAACCAGTCCTTTTGTTCTAAACTTTCGTCCATACATTCTTTCATTCACATACACGTGGCCATCAACACATCACATACCTCAACCAATTAGGATAGAGACACCAGAAGCCATATCCCGTGTCAGCTACAAAGAACGCGCCCCTAAGTGGACACCTCGAGTGGAAATAGCTACCCCCACCCCTTCCTGGCAGTTTACACCTCCCGGCTACAACAAAACCCCTGGTGCTCGATTTACGCGTCACGGGCTTCCTCCTGATGCGTAATTCTCCCCTGTCCAAACAACCCACACCTGGCCAGCCTGAAACCTGCTCTAGAGCTAAGATCCCTTCTCAGCTGTGCCTCAGGGTAAGTAACATCTTGCCCTCTTGCTTCTAGAGCCAGTACCCCTGACGATAAGTGTGAACATGAATCTAATCTGGGTCGGTGATGACGTGAGCGGCTAGATGGCGGGTCACACCTCGAATCTATGGTGTAATCTCCTTGACCCACCAGACCCCAACTCGTGACATGCATCGACAGGGACGCAGAATGTATGGCAGGTATGGGAGAGTTCCAAAATTCACTAGCCACCCAAGATATCTAGTCCAAGGCGCCGTCGTATTTCCATAGCCCTGTAAACCAGGTGTCACAACCGCCGGTAGAACTAAACAGTCGTCGTAGGTGTCTCACGCAGAAACAGGCGAATAGTTTTCTTTTGTGAGGAAGAGGAAACTATAGTTGCTTACTAAAATCCTTCATGTCGCTTGCACTTTTAGTCTTGCTTGCTCGCGCACTGACTGATTAAGAACACAGGCATACACTGGATGGGAGGCGAGGATAGAGATAAAAATCCACACCAAAAGACACAGACCCGAAAAAAATCAATGTTTGGCGATTGAAAATGACCAGTTGACCAGTCCTTGTCTTTTAGCCATCAAAGATTTTGATGATTACACTTTTCTTAATCAAACTGGAATAGTAATTTTTGTCCCGGTTTATGCATCATCAAGGATTGTGCGACTGTCCTCTTCTGGCTGCTCAGTTCCCTAAAGGATTCGCTTTTGACACCGAAAATCCAAACTTTCCTACCACCAAACTTCACTTCTCTGGTCTAATGTCAATGATTGATCCCCCTAGACCGAACGTTCCTGACGCCGTTCAAAAGTGCAAGTCGGCAGGAATCAAGGTAAGAATAAAGGAAATGAACAACACAAAAAAATCATTTGTAGGTTTTGGTTCACAGAAATCCTCGCTAGATAAGTTGAAATCGTTAATCGGCTAACCCTCAAGCTTAAGTCCCTCAGCTCACCTTGGGTAGCCCGCACGCAGTGTCCCTCTTTTTGAGTTTTGCGGCTTGCACCCATGAGATAGATAGCGGTATAACTTTCCTAGCAAAGGTTTTATTCCAGATGGAAGCAAGTTCTTTGACGATTTTCAGTACAGTCTGTACAGATCTTCCAAAATGTTCAATAATATCGATTGCCATTATTACTGTCATAATCGCCGAGACAGTCGTCGTCATCATCATCATCATCATCATCATCATCAATCATGGAGTGCTTTTCTTACCGTCTTCCATGAGCTGTCAAAACCGACAACTCTGTCTGTGGCTGGGATCATGTACGCAGGTCATCATGGTGACGGGAGATCACCCCATCACAGCCAGGGCAATAGCTCGGAGTGTGGGCATCATCTCTACAAACAAAGAAACAGCTGATGAACTGGCCGAACGCCGTCGCATCTCCATCATTGAAGTTCTCCCAAAGTGAGCTTTAGAGCGTTTACGTCGTGCGATCTTTCTTGGGCCAGGGAAGTTCGCCCATTCAGCTTCCAGTTTAGTATACAGCCTTGCATGTAACACCGAATGCATGGAAAACCTTTGCGTTGTAAGAAATGGTAAGCGCCTGTGGCGAGCGCGCGCGTTATAGAACCCAGGATTGAAGTTTGTCCCTAGAACGATCGTCAGATGAAGATCAACCATTAGTTTTCGTTCCGTTTCGTCTTGACAACCTCCTGTAGTGAAACACCGGCTGTTGTGGTTCACGGCAATGAGTTGAAGAAAATGGGACAGGAACAACTGGTCCACGTGCTGAAAAACTACAGAGAGATCGTCTTCGCGCGCACCTCGCCGCAGCAGAAGCTGATCATCGTGGAGGGCTGCCAGAACCTCGGGCAGATAGTGGCAGTCACTGGCGACGGAGTCAACGATTCGCCCGCGTTGAAGCAGGCGCACATCGGTAAGAGCAGAGGACAGACAATGGAACGATGACTCATGACGGAAATGACGTGGTTATGGGTCTTTGGGTCTACTGCACTTGCTGGGTTCCGCGGGATTAGGGGAATACATTTGCTTTTTTTCCTACTGTGCTCAGCTTTAAGGACAGTGGGTGTTTTTTTTTTAAAAAAAATATTGCCGACGTGTGCGTGTGTGCGTGTGTACGTGGTCTTCTGCATGTGTGAAGTGTGAAAAGGGGAGAGGAGGGATTGCCTTTTCACTTGGTGTCTTTTCTAAACATGCAGGTACTGTTATTTTTACGTCTAGCAATCTATGTTTCGCGTGTCAACATTATTATCATTTAATTAGTTTTTGAATCTGTGGACCTGTGCAGGTTGGTACAAAGATGGAGGATGTTCATAAGTATTTTTTTGAAAGGACAGAGTATAAAATTTGACGTCTGCCGACCTGTCTACCATATGATCTGTCTTTACACCGATCTAAAATTTCTTCGACGATTCTCTTCCATTCAGGCATTGCTATGGGCATTGCTGGAAGTGATGTGAGCAAAGAGGCTGCAGATATGATTTTGCTGGACGACAACTTTGCCTCCATCGTTACTGGAGTGGAAGAAGGTAGTAGATAATAAACATGTTCTAATGATGAGTTAAATGGTTTCACACGAGCACCAATAGTATTTGTTTTCAAATCCGTTACTTTTCTTCTTTAATAACGATCGGTTCATGAATCGATTACTAATGCTGAAAACGTTATCGTCATCAGATGCTTCACACATGAGACGACCCTAAATCTAATGCATGTATTAATTAAGCGAAAATCATACCTTCGACATTTGAGCTGAGCAACTGCTCGTGTGATTTTTATGGCAACATTTCTCCCCTAAGACAGTCCATTCTGAGTGGGTTTTTTCCCGAGGGAATGAGAAAGAGAGAGAGAGAGAGAGAGAGAGAACAGCTCAGTTTTATAATTGCACGTGTCGGCCGTATCTAGGACGTCTCATATTCGACAACCTGAAGAAGTCCATCGCCTACACTCTGTCCTCGAATATTCCGGAAATTTCGCCCTTCCTGTTCTACATGGTGGCCAGCGTGCCCCTGCCCTTGGGCGTGGTGACCATCTTGTGCATCGACTTGGGGACTGACATGGTGCCAGCCATCTCGCTGGCCTATGAACAACCTGAAAGCGACATCATGAAGAGGCAGCCACGTGATCCGATAGCAGATCGATTGGTTAACGAGAGGTAAGGGTCAAAGGACATATTCTATTCGACATCAACGTACCGTGGCAGTTAACGAGGAATCAATCAATCAATCAATCAATCAATCAATCAATCAATCAGTCAATCCATCCATCCATCCATCCATCCATCCAGAAGGTATATAAACAGACTGCAGAACTCAGGGGGAAAATAGCTAAGAAAAAGAAAAGACCTGAGTAGGCCTGGTAAGAAAAGAGGAGTGGCAGTAGGTACAAGTAAGCGTATAAATACAATGATTGATCAAGTATAGAGAAAGGAATACCGAACGCGTAAGGAATGAGTGTGAATAATAGAGACTGCGGACAGGAGTTGATACATGAAAAGCCTATTATAAATAAGACACATAGTGAGTGGGGGTTGAGGTGGGTGAAAAGCGCACATTAAAGACGAGGACTAGCTGGTAATAAGTACGTATAAATTTCCAGCGATGGAACAAGTACTCACGGGGCTGCAGAGCTCAGTTGGTAAAACTGTGGACCAGCCTGTGGGAGTTTGATAGTTCGGATTCAGGTGTGGCTAATGACTATATCCCGGAGTTAAAACGTTGTGCAGACCCTCATTCCCGTGTCCCGAACATTAACCTGCCTGTCTGCACTGGTCATCCCACTGCAGCTATCAGTCTGGTGGTTCTTTCAGTTCATAGCTTGGTAATAGGGCCCCACCCCCTCATAGTGTGAAATCGCCGCAAGGTGGAAGCACTGTCCTAAAATTACCTACCTACCTAGTAGACGCAGGGTTAGGCTGGGTATAACAAAGTATTCTTACAGTACTTAATTTGTAACTGTACATTATTCTTAATTCCTAAGTGTACACAAAGTATAAGAGCTTATGATTTAATTATCCATGGGTGCACATGCTTGTGTGTGTGTGTGTGGCACTGTGTCTGCACAGGATGATTGCCATGTCTTACGGGCAGATCGGCATGATCCAGATGATGGCAGGCTTTTTCGTGTGGTACATCGTGATGGTTGACAACGGCTTCCGCTGTGGCGACCTCTTTGGCCTGCGCGAGGCGTGGGATTCTAAATGGGTATCCGACCTGGAGGATTCGTACGGACAGCAGTGGGTACGCGCCTGTCTCTATGGAGTTACGCCGCGAACAGCGGTTCACTTGCCCTGTTTCTTCCTCCACCCAAACGAAGTTTGGTGTACTGTACTGTTCTGTGACGTCACTGAAATTGGGGCCTGCTTTAAAGTAGTAGACGATGCGTGAGCAGCTTCTTATAGTTACAGCAAGCATGTTTTGTCGTCGTTGAGTAGAGCCGTGTGGTAAAGTGTGGGGTTTAGCAGCCGAAATATGGTGGTTCGTATTCTCCTATTTTCATTGTCCCTGGTTTTTTAACACTTTGTTCGGCGTAGGGGTAGGAAAGGGGATGAGGGTGGGGGCAGGGGAGGTGTAGGGGATGTTGGGTAGGGGTGGGGTTAGAGTGTATAGGTACCATCTCAATTGTTTCTATTGTAAAAAAATTATGTCAGTAGCGCTGAAGTCGTGTCGTCACACTACACGATACTTTGTCGATAAAGCCATCACCCTTCTTTTGTCCGTCTATAGTCCGTCTGTCACTCCCCGCCCTATTTGTACGTGTACCAAAACAGCGCGACAGACAAAACAGCTGGCTAAACCCCTCGCCCCCCCCCCTCCACACATACACAAGCAGACAAATATCGATCCTTCGGGTTAGCAGGCCAGCGCCCTAACCAAGTGCTCATCTTGGCCACACGCTTTATACTAACTTCACTCAATTTTCATTCAGTTTTCATTCGCTTAGATTCAATTCATGTGTTCGTCAACGGTAAAGAGGATTGGAATACACAACACAGACAAAATTTCAAATATATCCCCTTCACATAAAATAAATAATTGAAGAAAGTTCACTAAAATAAACACATATTTATTATCACTATAATATTTCTAATCAATATACAAAAAATCAATATACATTAAAAAGCGGAACATATAGACAGAATAAACAATGCTTTTAAAACTTGTTTGAAGTAGTCAGTTTATATATTCCGGTTCGTGAGCCCTGCTTTTGTGGGTAGTCACAGCTTTCAGCCGCAGTCGACTAGACCAGATAGTTTTAGCGCGGATTAGGTCAGCCTCTGTAGATGGCGCCTTTGCTAATTTTGCAGACATACAGACAACGGAAGAACCTGGAACTGACCGGGCACACGGCGTTCTTTGTATCCATAGTTATCGTCCAGTGGGCCGACCTCATCATCTGCAAGACGCGACGCCTTTCCATTTTGACCCAGGGCATGATGTGAGCAAAACATAAAGAGATTCTAAACACATTTTATTCTTTGCTCGGTTTCTTTTACAAGCCGTGGGGAAGAAGGTGTGTGGGGGGGAGGGAGGAGGGGGAGAGATTGAGAGAGTGTGTGTGCGTGGGGGGGGGGGATTTTACCGAACTTTGCCTCTCCCCGACTCCCTCTCTTCACAGCCTTTTCTGACTACACATATATTGGTCACCAATCAGTCTTCCGTCTGATACTCACCTTCACTCTTGTCGTTCCCTCTCTCTCTCTCTCTCTGAGCCTTTCCTCTTAATCTCGACCGGTTTCCTTTTCTTCGCCTCCCTCTCTCTAAACTCACCCTTCGTCTCTC
>SMGT01005561.1:233512-250293 GCA_004794575.1 Lanistes nyassanus
CCCCCCCCCCCCCCCCCCCATGTCGTCTGTTACCGATACATTTAGCAATAAACAGAAAAGTTCAGCATTACAACTTGTCTCGGCAGGAACCACTACCTAACATTTGCCTTGCTGTTCGAGACGGTTCTGGCTTTGTGGCTGTGTTACATGCCCGGGATGGACGTCACTCTCAGGACAAGGCCACTCAAGTAAGTCCCACCACCTGACGTCAGTAACTATGATGGTCTACATGTGAGGACTATATCTTCCCATCCAGACGGAACTAGTTTATAACCTTTGGTACGCTGTGGGATATCCCTTCTTACGTCTCAGTAA
This sequence comes from Lanistes nyassanus, assembly GCA_004794575.1. Classification (NCBI taxonomy): domain Eukaryota; kingdom Metazoa; phylum Mollusca; class Gastropoda; order Architaenioglossa; family Ampullariidae; genus Lanistes; species Lanistes nyassanus. The sequence continues at coordinate 233,828 of SMGT01005561.1, forward strand.
GAAGGGATAGGACGCATCTCATAATGAAAGGGGAGGGGTTAGTGTATGTATGTGTATGGGAGAGGGGAGTGTGAATCTTGTCGGGTTGGGTCGGGGTGAAAGAGAAACGCCGTGTAACTGCATATAGTGTGACGGGCCATCTTGAATATGAACCCCGAAGGAAAATGAAATTTTGGACGAAGGCTAGGATTGTGATGTAAATAACACACTTGATCCGGATCGTAAGTCGAGCACATCTCATTTCACATTTCGGTCACAGACGTAAGGCGAGAATGCCAAAAGATGCTTGGAGAATAATTCTGTGACCGTTATGTCCGTTCAGAGTGCAAACATATATTGCTTAAGTGCCAGTGGTGGTAGTCATTATGATGATGACGATAATAACAGCAACGACGATGGCGCTAGTGACGACGAGACGATTCATAACTGCCGTAGGTCTTTCCACCTGTTTTTGTGGGCCAGACTTACAGTTTATCTAGTCACAGCTGCAAGCGGTCGTGCAAGTTATTTCGGTTGTCAATATTTTCCACTTTCTCCTTTCGTTCGTTCTTCATTCGTCCGCCTGTTCCATTGTTCATCATTTTTTTCACCTAACAGTCTTCCCATACGTTTTGACGTCGAACAGATCCACGTTGTTTGTCCAACAATTCTATCCAGTTGGTGTTTCCTCGCTGTAGATGGCCGTGGTGGTTTGTGCCGTTACCGTTCTCGCTGCTCATCTTCCTCTACGACGAGATGCGCCGCTTCATTCTTCGACGCAACCCTGGAGGTTTCGTGGAGCGAGAAACTTATTACTAAAGCCTGCAACCCCGGAGGTTTCGTGGAGCGAGAAACGTATTACTTAAGTCTGCACGTACGCACGCACGCACGCACACATCCTCTCACACACGCCCACGGACACTAACACCTGTAAACATACATATACACCGACAAAGCCATATACACACATACGTGCGTGTTACGTGTACTCCTCACACTTTTAACATATATACTCCTTACCTCTCTATCCCCCCTCCACTGAAAAGCCGACTGAAGACTGTGCAGAATATTATTGTTGACAGTAGTTTTGGCATCGATGTCAATACAAGTTAATTTATAGGGGCTAGGGCGGAAACGCCAGTGTTTGCATGCACACTTTCTCAATCAGCTGGTAACAAGGATAACGCATCTCATTTAAATACATTTATTCTTCGCAAAAGCAATTCAGTCTAAAACAAACACATAACAAGCGCATCACAGAAGAGGAAACTGTCGGAAAGAGTAATCGACAAAAGACAATTATCTTTATTTTTTTTTAAAGAGGAAACCAAGAACGAAGATTTTAACAGAAGGGACTACTTTTAGCTGTATTAGACTGTAATAGGACACGTGCAGTATTTGTCTATAACCAGGACAGATGCATCTTAAATTAAGAAATACATAAAACAGAACGATCTGAAGCTTTGTCAAAACGTAGAATGATTCCATGCCACTGTGCAAAAAAAGGAGAATATTACTGTACGTTTCAATGATTCTTCTAAGTAGACACGTCATATATAATTGAAGCTGTGAGCCATGCTCCATAAAGAAAAAAATGGCTTTCCTACGTTGCGCAGCAGTTTGACACACATTAAAATGTCTTTTTGTGCACATAAAACTAGAACTACAAACATACAACAAAGAGATTAAGGCCATGACTGAAATGTTTGGTTATTAGGAAAACCAAATAAAGGACTTATTTCATTACACAGATATCCCATGTTGTCATATGTGAATGTATTTTGATGGATGTCTGCACATCTGGGTGTACAATGCAAAGACGCTCCATTGTAGTGAACTTTTAGTATAAAAGTACGACTCGGCTAAAGGCTGAATCACATGTGATAGAATTGTTTTCAAAGCAAGGCCCGGTTCTGAGCTGGTTGAAGACTTGAAAAGCGTTTCAAGGCGTTTCAAAGTACCAGCTTTGAAGCGTGTAAGCCAGCCCTTACAAGGCCAGATTTTGTTGTACTTTGGGGCTTATGTGTCTCAGGTATCGCATGAAATGCGGGAGTCGGGGTTTTACGACGTCCAATGAGAGAAGTGTGCGCCACTCCAACTTAGTCCTAGGTCTATAATCTCTCTCTCTCACACACACACATACACACAGAGGTGCTCAATGCGGAGACAGCAAATGCAGCTAAACCAAACATTTCTACGTTTGTCTTTGAAGTACTTGATTAAACTACATAAATTTCAAGCAAACTATAATTATTTTCCACTGAGCTTTCCAGAGACTCAAACGGGCACACCCACTCACGCGCGCACGCACGCACATTTAAGGTTTCATGCCTCAATGGACTGCTGTACCACATTTTGCAGTTTTCATACATAGGCTGCAGACTGAAATGCAACCTCCCACCCCCACCCCATGAGAGAGAGAGGCCTTCAGTTAATCCCGAGATTAATAAATAATAAATAAATCAAATGTGGATTTGTAACGCGCGAGAACACATTTCATGCACACTTCGCGCGGACGAGGCACATACTCAGTGAAAACAACGAAACACACACACACAGAGGGAGAGATGAACGAAACACAGGTTGGGATATAGATCGTCCTTCAGTCACAGATGGGTGGAAAAGTATCATAATAGAGGAAGTTGTAGGTTAATGCAGACAGGCAGTCATGACGTCAGTCAAGGTACTTGCGGAAAAGAAAAGTTTTTAAGTTACGTTTGAAAGTCTGTAGTGATGGGGAGTGATAGATTAACAATTTGTAACATCATACAGGACAGGAATATCAGAGTTAAGTGTTTGTCGTAGATTTGCAGACAGCATTATAAACGCGCCAAAGCACACTTACAAGCGGACAGAGGGCTTTTAACTACTATGCTCAGAAACTAACCTAGCTAACGTTGCCGCACATCTGTTCTCCAGCCAGTGCCGCGACACAAAACAAAACGTATGACGCAATACTCGCTGTGCCATGCACCCACAGCCAAGTCCACCCTTACCCTATAGATCTCGAGGGATTTGAGGCGTTTGAAGTGTATACATATACATATAACAAATATAAAGTAGCTTGGGTGCATTGCTTCAGACCACGATAAACTACGTTTGTCTGTTCCCAGGGTTCACAAGTGAATTAGGAGGTAAGTGCGACAGGTTCACGTAATATTTTCATGATAAATGTTCAAGATATGCATGTCATAAAGAAAACACGTTCTGGTATGTGTAATCATAATAGTGATGTAAAACCTAAGTAGACCCACACGAAATGGGAAGGTCATATGGCAGTAACTTGAAGGGTGAAAGAAGAGAATATCTACGAGGTGAAAGGTCTAGCGCGACTAAGACTCATGAGGTTTCATGTCAGCTGCTGTTCAGCTGGCAGGCACACTGAAATTAAAGACTGCCGGATACTCCTCGATCGTCATTCCAGAGACCGTCAACTGGTTTTAGCCTGTCGCAGATCAGTGCAGTTATACCACAGAACGTGATCTATAATTTTGTATTATTAAAAAACTGTTGTAATGAAAGTATTCAGATATTGTTGTTGTTTACGCCGCCGCACGGATATTTTCAGCAGGGATAACTTCTTGAACTTCCAATGTCAAACATTAATCAAAAGATCAGCAAAGGCCGACTACCAATCGGTGAAAAGATTATCCTCCCTTTGCACCGGAACCTTTAGTCTGCTTGGAGCGAGAAGGACACCGGTGTCAATGTTAAAAGGAAATATGGCAAAGAAGTCCGTCTGCATTGTGGGATCGGGAAATTGGTATGATGTAGATTAATTAACACAGAGAAAGTGTAATAAAGCTTGTAAGATTTGTAAAAAGTCTTACTTTTTCAAGATTTACGGGGGTTGTGGTGTATGCTGAATCGATTGTCCGCATGCATCCTGCAGAACAGTGAATCAGTGACTAAATCAGTAAGAGCTCAAAATGGCCTTGCCCTGTTCTGTGGTAGTTCTGCTGAATCATGAGTTTTCGTCCACAAAAAATACATTTCGTTAATTATAAAGACTCACAGCATAATATAAAGAGTTCAGTATTGAAACGAAGGTGCGGATAACGTTAATTCCAAACCGTTCCACCCGAAGAAATCTAATCTTGCTTACGTTAACAAACGTCACTCAGCCCTAGGATAAGAAATTATGTAAACGAAGATTTTTAATCAAATTATTACCAGAGAAAGCGTGGGGGGGGGGGAGACAGATATTGAAATGGCATCTTTTTGTGCAACTCCAATCATTTTGACTGAAGGATACATGTTTTATATCGATATAGACTATCATAGGCTCCATCATAAACAGATTTTCCTGTTCTAGTTAACTTGTCAAATCCATGTTTGGTAAAATGGGTAATGATAATGTTATGATTACTTTTGCATGTCATTCGACATTTATCTTGAGGGTTTGTTAAAAGCTAAATAGCTCAGACTGCATTATTGCACAGTCACACATTTTTAGTACTAGTATAAAGTAGTTCTTGTGAATATTGGAAATTATTTTTGGCACATCGTTTCATCCTGTCTTTCATATTTCCATGTGCATGCATGAATTTTAAAAGTTTTGTTTGCCCAATTTTTACCTATGTATTACTTTAACATTATTTGATTTATCGCAGTATCAGAGAAGACAAAGGCAGCATTGAAACTTTTTACCTGTTTGTTGGTTTGATCTTTACTTATAGGGGTTCTGCCATTGCCAAGATCCTAGGGAAAAATGTGCAAGGTAGCAGCATCTTTGAAGAAAAAATTTGTATGTACATGTATGAAGAAAATGTTGATGGGCGGAAACTGACGGAAATTGTAAACACAGAACATGAAAATGTCAAATATCTGCCAGGTGTGAAGATTCCAGAAAATGTGGTACGTTTAGCAGTCTTATCGAATTATTTACTGAACTTGTTAAAGATTTGCTGGTAAATCATTTCAAGCAAACTGTATTCTTTTGTTCAAAATTATGATGTTGAGAAAGAAATGTTTTGTAAAGGTGATAAGATTTTGGTGCTAATGGCCCACTTTTTTTGGGGTTGACTGATTTATTCCAATTGTACTATTTGGCTAATTAAACTATACAGCTTGTGAACTTTTACGAACTTTGACTGGCCCAGGACATGCTGGTATTCATTAAAGAACAATTTTGTAACTGCTGTGCTAGAAAGCCAGTTTTGTTCAAGGTAATTTTTAACTTTAAATTATGCTTTAGCATATTTGTATCCATACGGTGCTTGGTTTGAGGATAATCTTGTTTGGTGCAAGAACCTTAAACCTTACTCACAAACTTACTGATGTCTAGTACGGTGGGCAGTGTGGTTAGAGTTACTGGATGTGTTAATACTTTGGTCATAACTGTACATCAATGGTTTGCCTAACAGGTGGCAATCCCAGATGTATGTGAAGCTTGTAAGGAAGCAGACATCCTTGTCTTCGTTCTTCCTCATCAGTTTGTGCGAACAACGTGTGAGAAGATGATTGGCTCAGTCAAGAAAGATGCTGTGGCAGTCTCACTTATCAAGGTTTTTACATCGTGAATTCCATTCGATGGGTGTTCAAGCATACCTTGTGCAGCTTTTTGGAACATGCACAGTAACACACTTAGGATGTACAAGCTGAGAAGTGGAAAAAGTTAATTATATTAGAAACAAATAGACATACTTTCCAATCTTTGCATCCCTGCCTTCATTGCTTATCATAATATGGACTAGACATAAAAACAAAAGTTCAGCCTTCACTTTTTAACCACATTATGTTAAAACAGCTTAAAAAAAGAAATTCTAAGATGTTCTTATTTGATTCTTTGTACTATTTTATTTCATTTTTTTAAATAAAAAGGAACAAGTGATTTCCACTTGGAGATAAACCTAAGTTAAAAACAACTGAGTCAAACTAAATTATACAATAGATGACACAGACAACCAACAAATTTGGGACATTATTCCTTCGTCAGGACAACATAAACACAAGCAGATAAGGCAAAGGCAGACAAAGGCAGAAACAGATCAAAACGAAGACAAAAAACAGGCACTTACCTGGGTGAAGCAGAGAGAAATAGATAGTCTAGAATGGGGTAAAACAGTCCCAGCTAAATAAGTTTTCACTGTTGGCATGGCAGTAAACCAAAGTTTGCCTTCATTTTCATACAGGGCTTTGCTATTACGGATGCTGGCATCAAGCTTATATCGGAGATTATTTCAGAGACTCTAGGAATTGAGTGCGCAGTAATGATGGGTGCTAACCTGGCTGGAGAGGTTGCCAGCGAACAATTCTGCGAGTCCACTATTGGTGAGGAACTGTTTAACCCAGACTATCTGCACTTCTAGCAACAGCATAGTTAATTCAACATCTTCAGCCTTTTTAATTATTTAACTCTTTTAATGGCAGAGATTATTTTCAGAAACTTTATACACATAAATTTGTGGTTACGACAAAAACAGATGATCATAGAGGTCCACTTATTAAGCACCCTGCTACGGCCTATATCTCATTAAAAAATTTGAGTGTGTTTAGAGTTTATAAATATACAGTCTTATGGAGTGATACATCACATTGATCTTTTTATTATCATCATAATCAAGTATTGGTCTTTTGTTAGCACCATAGAATTTTGTACTGTTTTTGTAAGAAGTGTAGAATCGCATGTTGGTCTTATCAGCGTACTGATCTTTTGTAAGAGGTGTGGAATCACATGTTGTTCTTATCAGTGCAGACAGGTGCACAGACATCTGGTTTTGGCATGTAAATGTTTGCTTCTTATTATAGTCATGGGAAGAGTGAAAAAGTGCTTGATAAGAAAGTCTGTGATGTGATTAGTTTCACATGCTGCACAGGATTTGAAGATTCTAATTTATTGACGTTGAAAAGTCCTTGGTTACAGGGAGTAAAAATGAAGCAACTGGCCGATTACTAAAGCAGCTGTTTGAGACACCCTACTTCAGATGTGCGGTGGTTGAGGATGCTAACACAGTGGAGTCTTGCGGAGCGCTTAAGGTAGCCTTAACATCTGTCTCATTGCCACATCAGCAGCTTGTTTGGGAAACCACTGTCTTTTGCATTGCAAACAGTTGATAAACTTTAATGACATGGCTAGAGTAGGCTCATGGGAAGTATTTTCTGTTTAGAAATACCATTGCAAATTGCATACTCAACAGTCAAAAAGTTTTTTGTGTGCATGCACAAACGTGTGTGTGTGTGTGTGCATGTACTTGTGCACATGGGCATGTGTATCATTGTATGTGTGAGTGAATGTACAGAATGTTGTAGGTATTGGTGCAGGCATTGTGGACGGTTTGGGTTATGGAGACAACACAAAAGCAGCTGTTATTCGTTTGGGTCTCATGGAAATGATCAAATTTTGTGAGATTTTTATACCAGGTGAGTATTTTCCTTTCTGATCATTGCAGCAGTTTTCAATAATACCAGTGCACACACACACACACACACACAGATTATATGCACGTGAACATTGGCACATTTATATTAGTGTACAGACATAAAGATGGAGTACTCTTCCCCATGTGATGGTTTTGTCAGCAGCGGTTGGGATGGGATGCCGCTTAGCAGCCGTGTTGATGTATACTAATTTGCTAGAAGTTACTCTGTGACATAAATTGTGGAACTACTTTGGTACCATTATTGTTGTCATCATCATCATGATTATTATCATCATCATTGTAATCACCATATGTATTTATCATTCACTGAGCACTGTTGTTACAGGATCTAAAACGGAGACCTTTTTTGAAAGCTGTGGCATATCAGATCTTGTAGCAACATGCCATGGAGGTCGCAATCGAATGCTGGGAGAAGCTGTGGTGAAATCTGAAAAGGTAGGCATCCTCCCCCATGTACTTGCACCCCCTCCCCAGCAAAACCATTTTTTACGGTGCTATGTTTAAGTAAATGAAGCCACAGCAGTTTGACTCATAACTACAGTCCATGAGTTGAAATGGGAATGATTTTTTTTTTCTGCAGACTATCCGGGAGTTGGAAAAGGAGATTCTCAGAGGGCAGAGTTTTCAAGGCCCCCTTGTTGCCAAAGAGATTTATGAGATGTTGGAAAAGAAACAGATGCTTGATAGGTGAGGGTATATTTTTTAACTTCAGACCACTTCTTCATTTAAACAACAGACCCCACAGAATGCATTGAAGAAATCCAAAGCTAGAGATAGCAGACATAATTTAGGTATAAAACTGGCAAAAATGCAAACCTCATATTTTCAAATCGACTTTTGCTCTGGGATTTTTAATCGCATTTTTCTGTTTTGTGATCTAAATCATCTGGTGAACTTGTTCCAAACACACACCCACTTAAACCCTGCAATACCTTTGCCATGGGTGTAAGTGTTTATACATTCAGGCTTCTCACATTTAGCTGGTTTCTTTTTTTTTTTTCTTTCACTCTTTCTTTGACCATGTTTCCAATGCTAAGTTGTTGCATGACATGAAAGGCAGACATTTAATATTAGCTTTCTTGTTTTAAGTCAGAATATTTGCATTATCATTGCTTTTTATTTATTTATTCCTATCTGCTTATGTACTCATCTATTTGTGGAAGGGTTCCTTAACATTTGGGTTTGTTTGAATGTACTGAATCCAAGTTAAATTATATCCCTTTGCAACTGACCTTTCCTTAGCCCTTACCTAGTGTTGGTATGGTTCCTGCTGCTTTCTTATTCTCTCATTATAATTTTCTAAATCGCAACAGGACAGGTCAATGAATTCCAATGAATTTAGTACTTCAGAATGCCTATTGTACATTTGTTAATATATCTAGATGTAACCCCTGAGATATTATTCAATTCTCTTGCAATATTTTGTTGTTTAGTTTTGCTTTTGGTGTCCTGGTGTATTTGCTGGCATCTGCATGAAATATAAATGCTGTTCAAAAGATTTGGTATTAGTATTAACTTTCATTGATAGAACAGAATAAGGTTAAGCGGTCTGAATAACTGTTCATGCCTGACATGACAGTAACTTGAAAAACAGTTTGCAGTTTGGAGCCACATCTAGGATAGGGAGTGAACATGATAGAAGAGGCATTTGATAGTGAACATGATAGGAGGGGGTTTTGATAGTGAACATGAAGGGGGTGGGGGGGGCGATTTGATAGTGAACATGAAAGGAGGGGAATTTGATAGTGTACATGATAATTTTGGAGCATGGTAGTGAGGGAATGTGACAGCAGGAGAATGGATGTATGGTAATGAGGCAACACCAAGGAACAAGTCATTCTGTTGTTAAAGAATATGAGATGTAGAAAACAGTTGTGTTGAGGTGGTTTGTGGAGATCTTGGAGTTCAGTAACGTGTCCTGGAAGTCTGCATGCAATTGGCAGTGATTTGGAAGAGTTCTTTGCATTGATGTTTGTATCACCTGCTAACCAAATCTGATAACCATATACATTCTTCAATGTATGTAGAGTGCTGGTACAGGCACACTCATATTCCTTTGCATGCTTTGCGTGTCCAGAGTTATAATATTTTTGTGTGAAGTAGCGTTTATGTCTCTTTGTTGTTGACAGCATAAATAATTTTAAAATCTTTTTGGTAAAATCTCCTTCAAACAGTGCAGCTTGAAGTTTTAAATAAATACATACAGACTAGAATAGGAATAGTTAAATTTAAAGTGTTTTTGCCTTTATTGTAAAGTTATCCAATTACCCAAATCTGATGCTTTCTTCATCGAGCTCGCCGAGACTCTCTTTTCTGGTTATCAGTAATTACTGGCTTCTCATTTCATACGTTTTGATAGTTCTGAGTTGGAAAAAGATTTTTCACTTGTTGTTCAGTCCAATCTCCTGTCCACATTTGCTTTCCTATTCCCCCACCCCTTTTTTTGTTTTAATTATATATTCTCTTAGCATGGAATGAATGAATTTTTCTCTCTCAGCTGCTCCAGGCCCCCTCCATTCTCCTCTTTGTGTTGTTCTTGATGTCACTTATCTACATCACCATCTGTGTGTGTGTGTGTGTGTGTGCAAGTGCGTACATACCCCTCCCCACAAGGAGAAAAATTTAGGTCCATTACAAGCAAAATGGGAAAATAGCAAGAGGTCAAGAAGAAACCAAATTCTGCAAAGTCCTGTTAAAGTGACACAATCCATTTTCAGCTGAAAGACCACATGCACCCTGATAATTTCCTGTGAGTTAAAATCTTCAAAAATCTTACGTGAATATTATCAAAGACAGCACATGGCTACTTTCATCTGTTTGTTAAAAATTGTTATTAGTTTTGTCAGGCATAGACACTGGTACATTCCGTTTGAATATATAAATTACATCTGAACATGTGAAAACACAATTTTGGGTTTTGTGGCTGTTGCCTGCTGCAGTTGTTGTCAAAAAGTTTTGGATATCAAAGTAGAGTTTCTGACTTTCTTGGAGGAAAGAGAAAAACCAGTATTCTATGGGAGCGTAACGCTGCAAATAAAATTTGATGAGGTTATGCAAACACTGGAGCTGTCTGACAACATATGCAAAGGCGCCCAGGAAAAGACATTAAGGAGGACATTTTTCCGGAACAGTAAAGACCTGATTTTAATTGAACTTAGAAAAGAATTATGGTGCTGGTGGAGGAAAAATTAATCCAAAAACAGTCAGCCTTAGTATGAAAAGTAAAGATATTTGCTTTTATTGTTAAACAAGGGCATAAAATATGCAGCAAAAGTCAAAACAGGTGTAGATCAGTGAAACAGTGTGGAGGTCACCTTATCCGTGGTGGGTGCTTCTGAGAGAGCATTGATTTTTCTCTCATAAACAGTCTTATGTAAGAGCAGTTGTTGCTATAGAACTAGGGGGAAAAAACTTGTCCCTACTAATTTACATCCTGAATTTCCATTTGTATTAACTTGTAGGAGAACCAAGGTATGTGAACTGGAAACACCAGAAAGTACCTTATTGAAAGCTATTGTTTACTGTCAGGTTGCTTGCTTTGCTGGTATTTAAATAAGGACTCTTCTACAGAAAGATTTTATCTTCTAAATGTTCCTGTCAGTCAAACGACTCACTGTCAGTGCTGAAAAGATAAATTTCAGTATTTATACACACCATTACATTTTCCCACTTGAGGCCTGTCTACACATCATTTATTACATCAGTAAAAGTCTGACTTACTTAGGAATGCAAGTAAGTTATAATTAAAGTCTGATAATTACCGTTTATTCTGTGTATTGTCAAAGACGTTAATGAAGTAGAGACAATGCGTTCGTTGTAGCTGTAAGGGAGTCGAGAGGAAACTGATGAAAATATGGCCATTTGCAGTTCTAGCTACTTTAGTTTTCTTGAGAGCTGAAAATTAAGAATTTACAATTTGTGAAATGGCATTTTTTTGTAGATGAAAGGAGAAATGTGACATCAGAAATTTAATAAAGTCAGTGTTGTTATTGTATGCGGTGACTAGACTGCAGAAAAGATCCATTTTATATTATTCATATTATCTTGAATAGTAAAATAAAGATCTTTCATTTTGTTTTTTTCTAAAAATATTTTCAAAATTTATTAGCAGCAGTGTCCTCCTAAGATTTTCATGTTCCTAGCGTTAACATTTATTCCAATGCTTTTTACCCAAAGTTCATCATTTGAGTTCCTCATTGCTCTCAGGAGTGTCAGCTATTTTTAAATCCATTGTGAGCTTATTGTATCTTGTAGTGGAATGTCTGCAGCAATGTGTAATCTTTACCTCTTGTATCACTAACTCTTGCACTGTGCCCTGTTGGGAGACACCCTCAGTCTATGACTTTGCATAAGATGAACGTCTGCAGTAACATTTACTATTTTAAAAGCTTGTATTAATGAAACACGTGACTACCACTTGGAACAAAATATAAGGTGAACAAGGGAACTGAAACAAGTTAAAAATCACAGAGTCAGTGTTTCGGGGCATTGCCCCTTCATCAGGACAAAATGGATAAAGTCTAAAACAGGCAATTAATAAAGAACAAATGAGGACCAAGCACTTTAAATTATCAAATGATAACTCCAACAAGAAGTACGGTAAGCTCCCTTGGTCGCATGCATCTGCATATGGGTATGTTGAGCGCTGCCAGTACTTCTTGTTGGAGTTACCATTTTCTAAAACAGGCACTTAACTATTTGAGGTCGAACATGCCTTAGTGATTTTGAGCTTGGTTCTGTCCCTTCGTTCACCCGAAGCTTGTAACTGTTGTATGATGGTCTTCTTTCTGTCGACCTACTCTGACTGTGCATTGCAACCAAGATTTATGCCAGCTGTAACTGTTTACTCAGAAAGCTTGTAAACTCTTCCTTTGTCTCCTTTGTGTAGATTCCCTCTTTTTGTGACGGTGCATAAAATCTGCAAGCGAGAGCTGGAGCCCAGCAACTTTATAAACTGCCTACGAGAGCATCCTGAGCACATGTGACCGCTTAGCTTCATCTGATGATGCAGACAGACCACAGTCTCTTTGCCTTGCTCTGTGCATGCAGCCATGTACCACGTAGTGTGATTCTCAGTCGGATCAAATCATCATAATGAGACGTTTGCTACACAACTGTTGACTGCTACAGACTTGGCATACTTGTTTTTATTTTCCCAAAGCATTAGCAACCTTGTGCATGTGTCACCTAATGGAACTGTGTTTGTAGTTTCTTTTTTAGCCATTGGCTTCAGAGAAGCAATAGCAGTATATGTTCTTAAAGGTTTTTTTGTTTTGTTTTTTGGGGGAGGTGTTTCCACAGAGAACAGCAATGGGGTAGATACACAAGTCTCCTTGCACTTACTTTTCTAGCATTTGTGCAGTTTACAGAACATTTTATTACAGTTTTATTTAACTTGACTTAAAGTATATTTATAGATGAAAGCCTCATGCATCTGTTTCAATCTGGAAGGAGGGGGAAGCTTGAGAATTTCCCTAGTCTTTCGTGTATCATTATATATTACTGAGGCTGAATTTTCATTTTTATAATAATATTAAGTTATTTGTCATATGTATAATCAATTTTTTCATCACTCATTGTTTCTAATCAATTTTCTAGACTTGTGCTTAAAACCTTGGCATTTGTGCCTGCAGAGATTAGTCCAACTCAACTGATATTAGGTCCTATGCATGCTGGTAGATCCAAAAGATTTGACACAAAATGGATATCTTTTTTAAAAAAAAATTCTGCTTCTTGAGATAAAATCTTTTTTCAAGATAGTAAAACTAAAAAGTGCACAAACAGCTGTGCACTAATTTGTACCTTTTGCTTATCTTTTGTGTTAAATGTTGGTAAGTTTTAATGATGTCATCAACACTATGTAGAATTAATGGTTCTATGTATGCATAGAACAAATTTTTCTATTTTTGTCTCACTGCTTCAGTGCATGCAGTGGATGTGGATAATGCCTTTCTATAACAGCTTCGCAAAAGTGGCAGAAGTTGGCAGTGATTAATTCCCTTTAACATTAGAAATTGTAGACTTCCAAATACATTGTATACTTGTCATGTAGGATGATTCCGTAATCTGATCATTTCAGCTAATATGGCAAGGGTCCTTCATTATGAGAACTTGCTATAGATGTTATGGTCACTGTGGGTAACTGTATTCCACATCAGTGGTCTAACAGTTAAGGCGGTTAAGATCGTTGCTGCACACCATGGTGGAATCATATCGAAGACTTACAAATTGACAGCCTAGTAGCTGCCCTGTCAGATGCCTGGCACTATAGGGAACAGTACTAAGACCGGTTGGCCCAGTGTCAGTTTAATGTTACTGGGTGGAACTGAAGCCTGTGTTGCAACAGAAATCCCAAGTGTTGCAGCACATAAACTTGTCTTGAGCAACATGTACATATTGCACCTGGTTTACGATGGGACGTTCGGTAACAAAAAACAAGCAGACCTGTAGGTAACTGTAGATATTGTGTAGAGCCTCTTTAGGAATTCTTTTTCCGTCTTAAACTGTCCTGTCTGCATACATGTAGTGAATATTGCCAAGTGCTTTACATGTATGCAAGAGCGTGATTGTGTGTGTGTGTGTGCAAGAGAGGAAGGGAGAGAGAGCAAAATGAGACAGAAATATTGTTCAAGGTGGGGGAAAGTGGGAGAGAAGGGGTACTTGTGAGTGAGGCTGCATAATGGGGTTTTTTCCCCTTGAGCTTTTTTAATATTTGCAAGATAGCAGCTTTTCTTTGAGGAATCAGAAGATCTGAGTTTAAGCATTGTTGTTGTTTGAACAGTTTCTTGTAATTTTTCAGATCATTTCTGGCATCTTTCATGTCTCAACATTCTTGTTTTGCTTACAAGCAGCTTTTTGCTGTCTCAAAGTACCTCGTAAAAATTTGTAGCATTGCTGTTGCTACCAAACCATACAAATCTTGTCGAGATTTTGTTGACACTGTAGTCTTTAAAAATGCATCCTTGCTTGGAAATCAATGCACAACATTTTTTTAGTAATGTGTTTGCATGTCTTAATAATTTTCAAACTCTCAGCTCCTGTTAGTTGATCTAGCCCACTCAAACCACCAACAATCCAAGACAAAGATTTTATTTATTGTCAAACATGAGTTCACATTGGCAATAACATATTTCACACTGGAAATGCACCTTGCTACATTCCTGTCACAATATCATGCCTGATCATCCAAAGCTGTTTTTTCTGCAGAGTTCATTGGCACAAGGACAAGAAATGTTGGCTTAAGGTGGTTGCAAACTACTATATTGCACTGTTGGTTACTGATAAATTGTATTCCAAATTTGTGGGAACCATACAAGGACCACATCACAATAATTCTCAGGCCTGCTTGTCTGGTCATTTGTAGGCAGTGCTTTTTTTTAAAAGCCCAAGTTCTAAATTGGCACAGATAGGGCATGGTGAGTACATGTAACTAAGGTTTGAACTGTTTTGCTATTTAAGGGCATTTTCAAGACTTTGAAGGGTACTTGGTAAACATTTTAAATAAACGTTGCAGTATTGGCTGTAGTAACTTAACAGTAGTATTGTGACTGTCATCAGCAAGTTTCAGTTCTGGAAGAAGTGAAAGTGTATTTCAAAACAATCTGTGTAAACTTCAGTTTGGCCCAAAACTGATATTGTCAGCTACAGAATAAAATAGATGCCTGTAAAATTTGGTTGCAATAACAGGTGTGTGTTTCAAAGTCATATTTAAGCATATCATACATTTAGTTTGTCTGAACATAGGCTTTAAAATAGTTTTCCAATGCCTGGTTGCCTATCCCATTTTGTATTTTCTTTAGTTCCACTGTTCCACGTTTGCAGCATTCCCTTACCCCTAGATGGTTCAGAGTTCCTGTTAGTAAACAGCTGTACTGTATTGTCTAATGAAAGGTTTTTGAAGTGGACTGTATTTATAACATATATGACCATAGGTTTTTTCCTCTCCATCTGGACCCGAGTCTTATGTTTTATTAACACAAAGCATAACCCTTATTGTTATACTATATTGTTTGTATGATACAGTTTTATTGAATGATAAAGTGAACAGTCAAAACATACTTGTTCTGAGACTTGCAATTTCAAACTTTGGTGCTAAGAAGGACGAGGATAGGAAATGCAGAGTTATGGAGAAATCGGTGTTTGTCTTGAACTGGCAACTTCTTGCGTTCTTCATACATAAGCATCCATGTGCATGCATGCACACACACACACACAAAGTGAGGTTGATGACACACATGGACACTATCCATGCATATTTACATATTTTGCCTGTTTCTGTCTCACTGCCTGACGTAGCTCTGTGATTCTCCAGGTTACATACATGCACACATACAAAATTAAACTCTAGATTTAAACTGCTGCATTGAATCACTGGTTTGGAGAAAAGGGGGATGTGCTGAGCCTAGAAATTAGAAGTAAAGCATTTTCCATCCTGTGAGAATGAAGATACCCTGATGTAAGAAAATATCTACATTTTCATGTATACATCTTTTACAATAATACAATGTAGGTTGCTGGAACAGTGAAAATCTCACTACCTGTGTACTTTCCTTTTGGTTTGTGTGTGCATGTGTGCCTAGCTTACTGGTAAAAGCATAGGTTTAGCAGCTGAAAACTAGGTGATTTAATGCCAAGAGTGTGTGTGTGTGTGTGGGTGCATGTCCATGGGTATGTGTGCAATGAGAGCCCAAGTGAAAGACCATAATATGTTTAACTAGGCACAGATGTATATCGATCATGCTAAATTCTATTTTTTTTCGAAGCTCCTAAGCTTGTTCATATGTCTTTAGGTTTCCCCTGTTTGTGGGCATCCATAAGATATGCAGCCAAGAGATGGAACCTGCAAGCTTTCTAGTTTGCCTACAAGATCACCTTAAGCACCAGTGACAAGGTTACAGATTCCACTGATTCTTTGGTGGCTCCACATTTGTCATCGTTACAGCCCATCAATGTTTTTCCCTAATTTATGCTTATGCACAAATTTGCAGAGATGTACAAATTTCAACATGGTTTTTCAAGTCCTAGTCACACATTAGGATAATGAAGAAGTCTATTTTCCTTAATATCTTTGTGTCTGTGACATTGCTACCATCCATCTGTAACCCC
>SMGT01005561.1:251021-271361 GCA_004794575.1 Lanistes nyassanus
GTCGGTCTCTGTTGCAGGCCACGTTTTCGTCTTTTCGTCTTTCGTCTTTTCTTTTCGTCTTTCTTTTGTTTCCTTTTCGTTTTTTCCTTTTACGTTTCCCTTTTCTTTACGGTTTTCCTTTTCCTTTTCGTCTTTCCTTCCCTTCTTTCTCCGCTATCTTTATGCTTACCCCGGGAGTTTTAGATAGGAGAATAAAGGTTACATATTGTAATTATTGGTTTCTGTATTTTTTAGTAAGTAAGGACAGAATCTGTGTGTGTGTGAAGCGCTAGCCTCTGCCCGAACCATAAATTCTTTTGTAATTCCAACGGCGCACACTGGTAAATTTGGTCTTTGCCATTAGGGCCACGTGTGTGCCGGTTACACATCAAAGACCAATGGAAGATTGTTTAAAAAATACTATGCATCAGTTATCTGTCATTTAAAAGAAATCATTCCTAGCTTAGGATGAAACCTCTTTTAGCGCTTCCCTAATTAAAGAACTTCTTAAATCTAGGTTCTATTTTTTTTTATTGCTTTAGCGACTGCAGATTGTTATTTAACAAGAATTATGACCAACTCTTCCATCCGTATTTCAATTTAAAAACAAAAGGTATGACAACATGCACACCTGGAACATTTTAATATGAAGCAATATGAAGAATATATTTAATGTTTATGTTATTGTAAAATAGAGTGGTCATTGTAAGATTTCACTATCAATGTGACAATCCTTTTCTCTCGTTTTTACATTGTAAAATTTTCACAGATGTTCATTATGTGTTGCCTGTTTAATGTCATGTCAACAAATGAAAACTGATTTGTTAGAGAAAGGGAGGGAAGTAGGAGAAGAGAGGGCGATACAATGAAAGTGGGGGAGGAAACCAGCAGCTTCGAAAAAATCTTGAAGGACAAGTGCAGTAAATGGATGGCACAAGCAGAGAATGAAAGTATGTGCCAGATGAAGGATCCAAACTCATGACCCTTGTATCAGTGACAAGCAGGCTGCAACTATATGGTACAGACCACAGTTTTCTCATGAAAGAAGGTCACTGTAGGAATAGAACTCCATTTAGACTTCGTGATAAAAATCGAAGAACAAACCTAAAACAACTTTTTCTAATAATAGACTTGGAGCTGGGTAAAAACGTTAAAACTGTAGTCAGTGCTGGAAGTGTGAAGCTGCATTACATGCATTACTACTACTAGTTTATTTAAAATCTATTTAATGGTGCCATTTGCAAAGTAATTCAGTTTTGAAAGGTTACAGAGGCTGTCACGTTTGTGCCTTTGAATCAGGCTGCAATTACACAGTAGCAGAAAGCTGTAACAGTTACTCCCTCTGAAGTCTCTGAAAAATTGGGTTGTGTTAAGCGACTGGCAAAATCATCTGTTTCCAACTGCCAAGTACGGAGTATCCAAACGTCACGCGGGCAACCAATACTAGAACCGCAACGATAACATCGTCAGTAACAACAATTCATAAGAGCACGATCGACTACTGGCTCAATGCAGTTCAGATTTCAATCATTTTCAGGAAACTGTTGATGGTAGACTGCAGCTTTACAACTGGAGTTAGGCCAGTAAAGCTACAAGTGCATCATCTAACAGTTCGAGTTTGGCTTGCATTGTCATTTATTTGTATCTCTATGGCTGCTCATACAAAAAAGGGTTCACGTAAAATCCACAGGAGAATTAGTCTTCCGACCACTCCTAAGACCGACATGCCAGCCCTAGATGGAAAATATTATCCATTTATTTTGTTTCTCGCTGATGCCGATGGTGGGGGGAAGTGCTTTAATACCCCAGGCCATCTCCAAGTGATCAAAACTAAGCCACTATAAGCAATCGTCACTGGGTTGCAAAATGTTCCAGCCGATCCTGGTTATCTAAATGTGAAAACTTATTTGCTAGGTTTTCTGGAACAAAGCAAGCGTCTTAAAATAATGGACACAGAACGAGACGTCGTTACACACATCTGGACACGTTCTGACCATTCGGATTATGTGGATGACGTCAGACTGAGAGTTTCCCAGGTCAAGCGGCAAGGGCTCTAGCCTTGGACCACTGCGGGACGTGTTCTCCCCTAGCGCAAAGGAATGGTCTCACTTCAGCTGCATAACGTCGCAAGGTCCCTTCGGCATCATCACGGTGGATAGAAAGATGTTATAAATGGAAACATTCCTTGCAGCCATCCAGCTAAGATTTGCTTCCAGATGGAAGGTAAACAAGTAGCAGGATAGACACGCACGCTGCTTCTTTCCGGGAAAATGCGCCCGGTTGTTCACGATTGACTATCTCACACACGCTGGCAATGTTCGTTGTGTCTCAGCGAGATCCTATAGTAAGTCAGAGAGCATTACAGTTTGAGAACGAATCTTCAAACAAACCGCTTGTATGAACCACGTGCATTATGCCTGGGCCATGACCTCGGGATGCGCGCGCCGACAGTGTCCCCTGCTTGTTTGGCACAATGTCCACCTCAGGAGGGTGTTCCAGCGTGTCATATTGTTGTTTCTGCTGATCTCAATCAGCTGCGATTATTCGCATGTTCCAGCCACGAACTCGATCTGGATGACACAGGAAACATCTCTTCCCCGAGGCACTATTTTTAAAAGAAAAAACATGTTCTGGGATAGAAACGATGAACGTGGTATTTAATTTTAAGCCCGAGTCATTTGCAAAGCAGATACCATTGTGGAAGAAAGTTGATTTTTGTTGATGCACCCTGTTTTCTTCCTTCTCCTCAATCATCATCTCCTCTCTGGTCCATACACATTTTCTTTGACTTTTCAACCAAAGTAATGCAATCCCCGGAGCAAAATGAATATTTTGCAATGGTAAAACAGTTACTCCTCGGAGCCATTTGCAAGGAAAATTCTATTTTGAAGCAAGCATCGTTTTTTTTTATGCACTTACTTCCGTTCTCTCTCTCTCTCTCGCTGCGGTGTGTGTGTGGTGTGCGCGCGTCTGTGTATGCGCGGGTCCCTCCACATTTTTCAAAATGCCAGCCAAAACTTGTGCGTGAGACATTTATGGGCATTATGCACAGAAATGTTTATCTTTTTAATAACACACTCACACACACACAGAGAGTAATGTGGCAGGAACTGGAAAGCAGAGAGAAATATGCACATGCACACACATAGTATTACCACAGACCTTACATATACAGATACTTCACTCGGGCGATTCTAGTCTGCCCAGTTGCGTACGATAACTCTTCACCGGGAAGAGTTATCCAGCATGACTTGGTGTTATGGAGCAAAACACGAGCTCTAGTACAGTATCGGCTTCCAGATTTAAAAGAATACATTCTTCGGCATTTTGTTCAGGAGCTAATTGCACAAACAGAAGAAGCAAACCAGAATGCAAAGGAAAGAGGTTTCACGTGTTCAGCGAGCATATAAAGTTATACTATAGTGTTTATCTCTGAACTCCATTTGCTAATTAACTCATTGAATAACTTCAGTTAGCAGCTAGTGGACCAACAGTGAAAGAAAACGTTTAAACTGGAATGCTGTGCCACTTCTATTCTCAGTTCCCAATCCCCCCAAAAGATTGCAAAAGACCAAATCAAGTGTGAATTGAGAAGTGATTGAAGGAAGTTCTGAACCAAGGAAAAAAAAATGCAAAAGAATAATGAAACAGGTATAACTAAATTTCCCATATCCATTTAAGCAGTTAGGATATGTAAACAAATAAGAGGCTAAACACTGACATATATTTTTTTAAAAACTATTTTCATGCCAGTCGGTTCATAATTTCCAGTAAATTGTCAGTTCTCTAGTGTGACAATAAAATAATAAAACTTTTTATATTGAGAGATGACAATGTAATCTTTCAAAAGTGACTGTAATAACTTTATTATTGGTTGTTTCCTAATAAAATATGGCATTGTGTGTATTAAAAAATATGTAATTGATGAATGATTTATAGAAAGCATTAAAATTTAAACATCCAAGGTTTTTACTGTACTGCTATATATATATATTTAACAGAACTACTGAAGATTAGGCATATAGGAAAGTTGCAAAAAATCACACCACCAGCCTTGCTTATAGCAGTGGAAGAGAAACAACAGCTAGCAAAAATGGATACTTCAGTGGTTACCATGGACACAATCTTTCAATGTGTTGTTTTCAGATAGGTCAGTAAAATATTCATTGAAGAGTTGGTTTGATGTGTTAGCAGATTTGTTTTAATGTCTGGAGTCACAGACTAAGGCATTGACCCATTGTTTGCTTTGCATTTGCAGACAAGTCAAAAACACAAATTTATTTGCCATTACTAATCACTCTGAGGTGTGTGTTACAATAATTTACTTTAAGTTTTTGAATAGTTTAATATAAACTGTTACACCATGCCTGTATATCTATTTGTCTTGATGTCGCATCTGATTTTTAAAAATGCATTTTAGGCTGTTGTAAATTATCCCATGTTATTTTCCCCATACACAAACTCATGCAGTGTGCTGGATCTGATGGTATGGGCAAAAAGTCTGTTAAAATAATACATTTAAATAGGATTATGTGTTTTTACAGTAGTTGGAGAATTTGCTGCACAGTTCATATATTTGCTTGTCTGAAATATGACAGTTATGCAATGGAGCTAACAGGAAATGTAAAATGCTAAGGAAGCATGTAAATGAATATTTACTGTGTATGTGTGCGCGTGTGTGTGTGTGTGTGAATTTTTTTCTGAATGACTTCTTGGTGTGTGCATAAACAAAACAGGTGACTGCATTCAGGACACAACAAACAACGAACAAGCAGCAAATAAGAAAATACTGTGAATCAGAATGACTGTCCTGCCTCTGTATGGCACATACTACTGTATATGTAGCTTTCATTATACCACACTTCCCACCACAAGCAGAACAGAATTAATAACGTAGCGCGACAATCATTAAAAGCTTCATGCTGGTTTCGGCACAAAACACCGCAACCAAAAGGGACGCAACTCTAGAAGCACGAGTTGCTTCCCTGAACCGGGCAAATTTTCTTAACAAAGCGCGAAGAAGGAGTGAAGTATCTGTATATGTAAGGTCTGTGGTATTACATTTACACTAGTCACAAAAAAGTCAGGACTAGAAAGAAAAATTTTCACAGAAACAGAACGGACCCCCACCCCCATCCTGTAATTGAGAGTTTGCAGTACATAAGCAACATGTTCCAAGAAGAATTTCATTTCTCAATGAATTCACTTACAAGAACTCCCCACCTTCAAAATGAAAAATCACACCAAATGCCAACAGACTGAGTATGGCAACCATGGAGAGCCACAAACTCAGCACATCTGCTCATAGACCCAGTTTGCGTCACCAGAGTAAACCGAGGGATGGGTCGATGAGATTTAAGTCTGGGGACGGCGCTGGACAATGGAATCGCTGTATGTTCTGCTGCTGCATGAAGTCGATGACCACTCGTGCACGATGGCCAATTGCATTGTCATCCTGCAACATGGCACCTGCACCCATGATTGAAGGCTAATGTCAACCAAGAATTTAGACCCATTTCTGCTGCTTGACAGGCAGAATGTGTACACAATCCCCATTCTGTACACGTGCATATTGCAAACTTTGTCCTGAATCAGTAGTTTAGGAGAAATCACACTGCAAATTTATTATGTCGTATCATGGTGTACTTCAGCAACCGTAGGATATTGATCTCATCGTATAACTGCCGTAAAAGATGAAAGTTATGCACAATAAAAGTGTAGGTATACTTAGGTATCACGAAACATGTAATCAGCATTTTTCATTTGCATGTGTAATGTGTGTGTGGGTGTGTGCGCGCGCGCTAACGGACAAAGTGCATCCACTGATATGATGCTTCCGTATTATGTTTGGCGTTTAACTATCTTTGCGACATACATAGATCAATAGAGCATTATCATAATCTCTTGAAACTGAAACCTGTCGGAAAAGGAATATTATGCAAAGTTAATTATAGCCGTTTTGACTAGAGTTGACTTCTATAATGTGAATTTTTAAATGCGGTCTTTCCCTTGTATGTTACCATCATCTGTACAATTCTTACTGCGAGAAATTGGACCTGTTGCACAAACAGGACACGTGCAATCCATTGAACAGGTTCTCTGCTCTTCCTTTCATCTTGACGTTTCTTGTTGACATCAGCTCCCCAATGAAACTTGTTGACACACTACAATAGATGCTAGTGACTTATGCTTTGTTGTGTATGGTTTTTTCCAAATCCTTCGCAGATCGTTCTTTAATAAAATTGCTGCTCTTAAAAGTTTAAATTAGTTTAGAAGCGTTCTATATATATATATAATTATTATGCCCCAGAAGGATTGTCAAAATTCAGTTAACACGGTTACCGAAATATCCTTCCGCCTGAAAAGGGGTTTTTATCGTATTTACTTAAACTATTTGAAGAAGTGGAAGAGAAATAAAAGGAAACGTGAAACACATCTTTCGAGTGGCCTTCAACTTTGGTAAATATAAAGTGTGAATTAGCGAATGTGTGCTTGGTTTGTGTAAAGATTTTCTCTCACTCTGGCTGAACTGGGAGGCACGTTACCTGGCCTGACAATGAGTACGGAACAACACTGGGTGTGGAGCTAACGCCACGCAGCTCTGACGCACAGCACTGGGCCGAGTTTTACAGACACGAGAAACGAAAGCAACGTGACGTCTGAGCAACCATGTTGGGACATGCAAGAGCTCTGACGTCAGTACCTAGCGTCGCTCGCGTTTTTCGTGTCGCTAAACCTCTTCTGTGATTGGAGGGCAAACACCCTCGATGAGAACTTACGCACAGAAAACTGGGTGACTGGAACACTGTCGGAATCTCGATGGCTGGTCTACGCTTCTGTAACTCGTGTCATAGCCTCGGCACTCCGTTCTGTCGCGGCAGAAAGTGACTGGCATGCTTTGAGGCGTCGTCCGGCACCCAGGACCGGCGCACGCAAACAGTGGAGTGTTGGGCTGAACAACACTCAGCTTTGCTTTTTTCGTTGGCGAGTGCCAGTACTTTGTTGTCCTTGCGACCTTGCAGTGAACGGGGAAAGCACGATGAATCTCACGTGCAGAGCGAGAAGGAAAATGAGAAAAGAAAAGAAGAAATACGAGGACTTGCATGTGAGAGGAGTGAGGGAGAGGAACAGAGAGGACGATGGCGAAAAATTTTTGGACTTTTTTCGTGTTGATGTGAAGACGTGTAAAAGCGGTATGGTGTACGATGGATGTTGCAGTAAATCTATTCGCACCATGCATCAACTGATTGACGTAGGGGAACTCAAGGGTGGAATTGTTACGTCATACACGTAGTTTGTTTGACGTTACACATACATGCTCTCCAACGAACTGTTCTCTCATCTATTGTTCTCTAGACACACTAGAATATAGCAGAATCATGCAAAATAACTAAAGAATTTTATTCTTGAACTTTTTTGAGACGTTGATAAAATGTCTGCTAGCACCTGGGTCGACAGAGAAGCAGTTAACTTGCTACTTGCGCACGTGAAGGAAATTGAATATTGTTCATTTTTTGGTCTTCTTATCCCTCTCCGATTCCCTCATAAATGTTTGGTGGCTGGTGTTGCTTCGTCTTAGCCTGGACCTCAAAATTTTTTTCTGGACGCCTTTCTTGTCAAAGCTGCTAACTATCTTTGCCACAAAATAACTCGCGGGGCAAGCTTTTCTTTCATCCGACGGGGATGGGAGGTCGCAGCTGTATTTCTGACGCATCTGACACGAGATAGCTAGGATCAGAGCTTATGAAAGCTCAATTGATGGGCAGACAATGGATCTAAGAAAACTGACGGGTCCCCTTTAAACCTCTTCCAATACCTGACCACACGATCAGCGTACATTTCCCCTCCCCATCAACACAGTTCAAGGCTAGAGGTTAACCAAAGTGATAGGAACAGTTTTGTCACTGGAGGGCTCTGCCTCGTTCAGCGGTGGTATTTAAGCAGTAGCCAGAGAGTCAGTCACAAACAAGGGTTCATGCTGTCTATGGCACCAAAATAACAAGTGCTGAAAGGTTAAGCTATACTTCTGCACAGCACTGAAAAAGAATTATATCTGATTCTAAGCATTTGTTTTATAAGATGCTTTTATAAATTAAACTGCGTTCTTAAGAAATATCTTCAGTAAAAATTAGCTATTTCCCAACTTACAAATAACAAGGTAAAGGGTCTGTCACGTTTTGTGTCCTGTAGACGATCGACTGCAGACTGGAATTTAAAAAAAGTAGACAACAAAGGAAACTAGGCCAAGGTAAAAGAGAAGCAAGATTGGTCTAGTTTCCTTTGTTATGTACATCACAGACTTTTTTTAATTCATTGCTGAACGTCTAAGTTCATATTGTTTGTTTAATCTGTATGTTTACACCTTTGTCTGGGCCGATCAGGCTACTGCAAAGTCATGTAAACACGATAGTTTCAACACAAGAAGTCTCGTTCGAGCTTTCTCGTCCAGCTCGGGTTAATTGCCGCAGGTGACATTATTTAACAAAGCAAAATTTGAAAAACAGATTGAAAGATTTCAGGGAAATAGGACTGGGACGAGGTGGGGAGCGGCGGGCGCCCCGTCCGTTGCAAAGAGAATGGCGGACTACAGACACCACGGGCCTGTCAGCAGCATGCCATGCACAACACAGAGTGTGGGACAGGAGACAAAATCAACACTCGGAGCCTTCCAGGTGTGCGAGCGTATTCTCTTTGTGAGATGTCAGTGCCTCAGAAGAGTCGGCTAAACATACGACATCCATGTGGTAGAATAAAGGTTTTTTTTTTTTGTAGGAAACATATTTTCTATTAAGTTTATTTTTGCTCTCTGTAAGTATATTTTATGGGTTCATGCAAATAGTGTGAACTGCCTTTTTCCTGCAGACGAAGAACTAACTACTTGACTCCATCAACTGTGTGTAATTAACGCAAGTAAATGCACACGAAGAAAGTGTTATTTTCGCTTTTAATATTTTTTCGCAGTTTTTTGTTTGTTTGTTTGTTTGTTTGTTTGTTTGTTTAACGCCCAGTCAGCAAGTAAGGCAAAAAGTAGACCATGTAAAACATAATATTCATAGGAAACGCCTGTACTGGAGGGAAGCATCTGAAACAACGATCCACCATTCTCAGAAGCAGCAACGGAAGAACTGATCATGGGAGGGGGGAGGGAGAAAAGAGATTTTAACTGTGAAACCAAACGTCTTCTTCACTCAGCTATCGATCACCATGGACTGGTCGCTTCAGTGTAGCTATAAGCAGTGACCCTGTGTAGAGGTCATAGCTTGTCCTATAAATATCTGTTGAGGTTAGCAGCCGGCATAGGCATGCACAATGGAATTGATACACCGCGCATGCGTGCATCATGTCGGTGGGAATTGCAAACTCGGATCCGGATCAAGTCATGTTAGTTATAGCGTGACCTTGGGAAAATACTGGGCCGACTATGTTGGTCTCCATCAAGGGTGGTCATCGCTCTTCCCAACAGCATTGTCTCCCTATTAATTTGCCGCCCACCAAAACCAAGTTCGTGCCCGGAAGAGCAATAACGGCGTGAATGGGCGAGGCTGTTGAATGAGCACACATTTAGCGATGTGGTCGATACTCATACTGCTTCGAGATGCATAGCCTCTTGCCGTGTCTGTTCCGTCCCTTCGCAAAAATAAACTCGACGTCTGTTGCTCCCTGTTTGTGTCATTTACGATCGTTATGATGGTTCGTGGAATTAAAAACAAAGTATTACAAGATCGGAAGGATGTTTTTATACAAGTTCTATATCCCACGTAC
Source organism: Lanistes nyassanus (assembly GCA_004794575.1). NCBI lineage: Eukaryota > Metazoa > Mollusca > Gastropoda > Architaenioglossa > Ampullariidae > Lanistes > Lanistes nyassanus. Next base: position 260,763 of record SMGT01005561.1, read on the forward strand.
TCAGCGAAAAAGAGAAATTTTCTCGGCAGATCACAAAATTAGATTTAGATTCAGAAATCTTTTTAGAAGATGGCTGCACGGTCCAGTGGTATTCAGAGAACCTAAAATTCACTCAGGTATTGCTGCAACGTTCCTAGCATGGATTTGAAGGTTTTCTCTAGATTTTCATCTCATTTAGAACTATCTAAGGAACCACTCATGGCTTTTCCCACTAAAACTTTAGTAAGTGATAGGCTGACGCTTATTAGCTTATACGATTTCTTGCATAAATTTGTATACACAGACTACTGATCCGCAGGATCTGTACACCTTTCTTACTTTGTTATATACAGAATGCACACACACACATATATATATAAATATTCTATGTTGTTACAACACATTTTCAACTGATTTAAAGGATTTGCTACACGGTCACTACACAGTTAATATGAGAGTTTATGGTAAGATATTTTTAAAGATTAATTGGGTGGTGCTGCTATATTCTTGACCAGTTTGTTATTTCTTGCACCGAGCTATCAGCACTGAATCCTCCTTTTACAGAGATTCCTATCATTTCGTTACCAAATCGGAATAGCCCTGCATCCGGAGAACCGAAGGAATGGGAGGTGAAAGACAGCTGCATGTGAGGCTGCGAAAGGTACGCTGCACCGAAGTGGTAATACAGGTAAATCGTAACAAAGTCGTCCCACATCAATGCCGCAAACACGGGGCTCACGCACGTCCTCAGAGCATCCAGGCATATCTCCCTGGCGGAGACCGTCCTAGAAGACAGCTTCTTCACCCTGACTCCCCGGGCGGTTTGTCCCGAGCGACCCCTGGCGGCAAGAAGGTAGTCCACGCGTTCTGTGGATTAGTCTCCCCTCGAAGCACGCAGGTCTAGCCCCTAGCCGTGTCCCTCGGGCTGCAAGCCGGCCGTCGGAGAAGAATCGGTTCTTTCAAGAGGTCTGAAGGGACGCCGTGTTTGGACACCAGGGCGTGCGCATACCGCAGGCGGCGCAGCTGGCCCGACTCAGCTCCGCGTCTGGTGAAATTGGTCGAGGGGAAGAGGGTGGCGGGGGAGGGGGAAGGGATGCGCCGGAGTCTTAACAGCTCCGCCGCTCGGGATAAACATGCCACTGTTGCTGTGTGTTTGAGAACTGCTGGCCAAACAATGGGCGGTCCGAGGCAAGTTAGCGAGGGAGGAAGTGGCCCACGGCGGCAAGTTCATCGTAAATGGTTATGTCCCTTTTAGACTGGTGGAGCTACAGGGAGGAGCAGGCGAGGGAGCGAACTGGAGATGCAGCAGGGTGGAGAGAGAGAGTGGGGGGGGGAGAAAGAGAGGGATCCTAAGCAAACACATGCCCGGCATCTGCCATCAAAAAGGAGACGGTCCACACGCAGACCTCCAGACCATTCTGTTCTTTTGGACTATCCATTTGCTTCTGCAGGCGGCCCGACACCAGCGGACAATACATTTCGAAACAGACTGATACAAAAGCGATTCAAGGTATAGCGGAAGAAAAACTAATCTGTCATTGCAACGTACCTTTCTGTGAATTCAACGAACTCAAGGACATAGCCTTTCGATTTGGAAGATATGTTCTGTCCCGTCAGCTGCCTGTGAACACGCCTCAGCTCAAGTGAAAAGACAGCAGCTTTTCGCATTTCGGTGAGTTTGGCATTTTGAATTAAAGTGGCCGCTCTTTTCGCAGAGATAATAATCACTCCTCGCTTCTAATCGAGGTCTGTTTCACCTCTGGGAAAGGCTGAGGGAATCATGTTGAGGCATCCTTTGGGTGTAAGCTGTCAAAGGCAAACTCTGGCACCGGCGACTGGAATCTTAGACGTTCCTTTGCGAACTTGTTGCTGTCATTATTCATTGACAGTAGACTCTACAACAGAGTTTTTAAAAAAATGTATTTTAAATTTGTGAATGTTTCGGAATAGAAACCAGTTTCTCTAAACGAGATCTGGTTTAGAAAGCAGTCCAATTCCAAGCAGCAGAAGACGACCGAAGGGTCAAGAGGTGATAACTGTTGTATCTTTCGTTTAAATGGAATTTGAACCAAAAAAGTTAGATTTTGTGTGATTGCTAAACTCATGAAGGAAATGGTTTAAAATATCTTTCGTTTTAGTTTGATCAGTATATGTGCTGTATTCGCAACAGAGATAGTGTGCGTTACTTACTCCAAATCAGGGTAACGATGCACACGAGTTAAAACGCACTGGCGTGGAAAAAAACATAAATGGACCCAGGCATTTGGAATATCGTATAAATCAAGTAGACATAATCTTCCATAAAAACTTTTTACGATTGAAAAAAGGTGTGATTGTATATAGAGGATTTTTTACTATCTGGATTGATATACGGCTTCGCCGAACATTTCCTTGTCCATACACGCGGTCAGGTTTGGCAAACTAGAACGCACAGCAGGTTTGACAGTCTTGTTAAAAAGGGCGACGGCACGGTAATACGGTTTGCCCTGTGGAGAGCAATCTCCACTTCATTACAATGATCCTGAGGAAACTTTTTTTGTACTTTTCTTCTTTTGGCTTCCATATTCCACAACAATGCCAGTGATAGCTACACGTAACTCCGGAAAATGGGGATGGGGAATCCCATATAAAATGCACGCATTTTTTTCCCGCATAAATTTTTGAAGTTAAAGGGCTCCACTGACATTTTCTATTCAACGTACAGAAAGGTCCTACTTAAAACTGGGAAATCCTTTCATTAGAATGAGTGCTCTTTAGTGTTAGGACTGAAAAAGGTAGAAGAATACTGGTGTCACCAACATTTTAGGGTTTACAGTTTTTGTAGCTATTTCTGCTGTTGTTGCTTATCGAGCATATTGGTATGCAGGTGACATGGCCTGCTTGTGGACGGGACTGACTGGATAATCGAGTGAACTAACTGACCGATTTTCCTCTATCGGCAGGAAATGCGTTGTCGGCCTGCTACTAGGCTGTTTTTGTCACCCATCGCCCTGGGGGTCTTCCTATGTGGCCTGATGCACACTGGGTCGTCGGTCAATGAGGTCGCTGCCCAGCCTCGAGACCTTGGGAGAGGTGAGTGCTGATTAGCTTGAAAGTTTTTGATTAAACAAAACAAAATCTGACGTTACCGCTGATTTCATCAGCCACTCTTCACAGAAACAAACCCTTTCTTCTCTGTGTGTATCAATCAATCAATTAATCAATCCATCGATCGATGAATCCACCCATCCATCCATCCATTGTTCCAGCCATCGGTCAGTCAATCAGTTAATCTCTGTTCCTCCCTGCTAACTTTGTACAGAATGAAGAATCAGCTTGCCTTGCTCGAAAATGGCACGACAAAAATAATGAATTAAGGATATGGCGAGAGCTTCTACAGCTCTAAAAAAACATATGATGTTTGTCGTCGTCGTTGACGATTGATGATGATGATGATGATGATGATGATGATGATGATGATGATGATGATGATGATGATGTCCCTGACATTTTATAGCTCTGATAGTACATGGGATTATTGTTGCTGTTGATTGGTGTGTTTCATCTCTCTCTCTCTCTTTCTCTCTGTCTCTTTCTCTCTCTATCTCTCTCACCCTCTTGCAGGCTGTTTTGCACTCATAACTCACAGTCAAATCAGGTCAACCCGCCTGCCCCAACCTCCCCAACCCCTCGTAGAGACAAAATCTTCAACTAGGTTTTTGACTGCGATGATTTTCTTAACTTACACTTATGTTAGCGTGCGAGGGAAACAGTCGCAGCTGTGTTACCTAGGTAACATCCGGGCAATAGACTTTTCTTCTTAGTGAGGCCCAAAAGAACCAGTCGTTTAGCGAACATTTACCATACAGTTTTTCAGCTGCCGAGGGTGGGACGAGATCTAAACTGTGTTATAACTCCCATCGTAGCAATTTCCGTGGAGATGTAACGTGAAACAAAAACGTCCCGTCGATTCTACTTGTCGATTGATAAAAGGTCTGAATATTCACTCCGTGAAGCGAGGCACGAGATGGAACCCAAAATACTTTTTAAACAGGTCGGGAATTTCACTGTCAGGAATTGGTGAAAAGCGGAGCTTCGCACAATAAACAGGCATTTGTAGAAAAAGAGGGCGTGCACTTCCTTTGGTCAGCTCACAACTACTCATGCCTAGTACCCACAGCAGTATAGAACAAAGATCACAAACATATCTTTCAAAGCATTCCATGCCCTTCTGTCACGACTGGCTTGCTCAAATGCGGGCATCTTTGAAAGAGTTGGGCCATAGGAGAGGCTTTGTGTTTGTGTCCTGTCACTGCTGCTGCTGCTGCTGCTGCTGCTGCTGCTGCTGAAGGCGAAGCTATGCCTTTGGTGCCTTCGTCTATTTAGAGGGAAGGAAAGAAGAAGGTTGGCTATGACGGTGGTGATGAAAATGATGGTTCTGAGGCCTAGCGTGATCAGAGTGCCCAGTACGCCGTCAGGAAATTCCTGTCCCGGCTATCTGATCTCAAGCCCAGTCACAGTTTGCCGCCGTGTCTCTGACCAGCAGGCGGCTGGGTGACCCCAAGTAGAGACCTTATCGATCAAGACTGCGAGCACGATTTTGCGAAATGCGGAAGCCTGGGATATGCACTGCACGACGGGAAAGACGAGCCTACGTTGGCGGCTGGTCAATGCGAACTTTGCGCGGCCCCTCCCCGGAAGAAAGGGATCGACATGATGGCAAATACCCAGAACATTCAGGGAACTCATCCTGTTTGTCGATGCGCCACGACAAATTTGACCTGCAGCAACCGAGGCGCGTTTAGGTTCATTTCGCCGTTCTCGGGGTTTCTCGTGTTGGCTTCGAGTACGCCTGTTGTTTAATCTGTTGTTTAATCACTTCACGGAATGAGGCGTGCCAGCACTCCTTTTGAGCCACGATAATAAAGCATTCTTTCTCGCGACCCACACAGCCTCCATCTCAGAAGAATTTCTCAGGTTCGAACTGTTCCTAGTCTGGGCTTTTTGAGCAGCAGGCGTTACACAGCACCAAAATCAACAACAATAATAATAATAACATTTCGCCATCTTTTCTTTGCGATGGCTTTTGAAAAAAAGCTACATTTTCCTGCGCACGCGTACGATTTCTTTCGTCTGCCATCTACATTTGTTCTTATCTCATCTCAATCTCGTGGTCTAGAAGGTTGTACGTTTGTTTACCTGCTCAGTGGAGTCTATACCTATTCCCATCTACGATGTTCGTCAGACAGAGCCTAGCCCTGTAATCACTGGTCTGTTCATGTCTGCAGAGCCTCGGTACAGGCGAGTGTGCTACTACACCAACTGGTCGCAGTACCGGAAGGAGGAAGGGCGGTTTCTGCCGGCCAATATTGACCCTTTCCTGTGCACGCATATCGTTTTTGCCTTCGCCAAAGTGGACAGCCGTGGACAGCTGGCACCATACGAATGGAATGACATCCAGTACCCTTGTGAGTACATATGTACCTGTCCACATTACTTTGGTAGTTTGCTTTAGTTTTTTTTCTATGACGCAACACGGTATGTTTTTTTTTGTAATTTACCAGACTTACCGTAGTAAAGTACTGTACTAAAATGATCTAGTAAGATATCTTAACTATATTATAAGTAGTGCACTACCATTAATAACCGGTTAATCCCTGTATAAGCATGCAATATTCAACTTGTCCTGCTTCTATTCAGTCTGGCATTCCAAGCTTCCGACAAGCACGTGACATCCTAGTCCAGAACGAGTGTGTCTAAGAGACACTCCCTGTTCATTTACTTACCTCGACCGTGTTGTACTTCATTTCCGTGCTGCCTTTTCCAGTGTAGAAATACAGCTTTTCCACATTACTAATCTGCACGAAAATAATGTTATCATACTACTGTATCTGTGCGAAATCCATATTAAAATACTTATAATTTGTTGTAATAATAATATACCTTTAAAATATTGAACTATTGTTTACGAAAGTACCCATCGATGTTAGCGTACTATGAACTATAGTACTGTTATTTTGGTATCTGTGAATGAATACTGGTATCACGTAAATATGTTAGTTACAATTCTCTGCTCAGATTTACTGCTAGTATATATACGTCACATTCTACTGCTGTTCTTGGGTATTTTCATTAACCCCATTCTCCAACAACACACGATCATGAAGTGTATTAGATAATGGCTTGATAATCCGGTAAGACACAAATCACCTCAGCGTGATGTTCATAATCATCCGTAATCGATCTCCGTCTGTTGCTGCTGAATGTCAGAATTTATGTTTCTTGAGATGTGGGCTTCGCGGGAGAAGCAATTCTGCAGTCAGCATTCTGCCGCCGCATTTTTCAGACCTGTACAGACAGTTCAACGACCTGAAAAAGAAGAACCCTCACCTGAAGACGCTGTTGGCTGTTGGTGGATGGACACACGGGTCAGGGCCGTTCACTCAGATGGTGAAGAACAAGGTCGACCGGCGGGCATTCCTGGACCACGCAATCCAGTACCTGCGAACCCATGGTTTTGACGGCCTTGACCTGGACTGGGAGTACCCTGCCAACCGAGGCAGCCCACCAGAAGACAAGGAGAACTTCTCTCTCCTAATCAAGGTGGAGTGAGCATACAATTAGTTTACAATGGCAGAACGCAGATACCATACCCAATTCGTAGGGTCTAGTACATGAAAAAGCACATTATTTTTAGTCACACAACTCCCCTCCTTTTTCTGTTTTAAGCAAAACCTTTAATAACAGTTGAACTCTTAGGCACATATGTAACAGTCAGAAATGTTGATGCAGTAGAGTGCTTACAGCAGCCGACAGAAGCAATGGAGATATTTCATAATGTAAATTGTTATTTATTGTGTGAGCCCGCGTATAGTATTCTTTGTCTGAACATCTCCCTCTTGAAGAACGCCAGACAAACACTGTATTTTTATGTTTTAAAGTGTCAGATGGGTAGGTCAAGACAAAAACGACATCGAATTGACAAGCAGGGGGTCAATGTTCCATACTGTTTATCCGCTAAGATTTCCCGGAAGGAACAGCCTGCGACCCAACGCCGCACTCATCTGTTTATTACAGGACAGGTCACCCAGAAAAACAAAAGTGTGTTTGATGTTTTACAGGAGCTGCGAGAGGGTTTCGAAAACGAGGCACTGCGCACAAGTCAGTCTAGGCTTTTGTTGACAGCCGCAGTGGCGGGAGGAGAGAAGATTGTTAAAACAGCCTACGACGTCCCTAAACTGGACAAGTAAGTCCATGGGAGTTTTTTTCCTCTTTTATGCTGCTGTCGTTTTCGTTATCGAGAGGGCAAAACATCAGGAAGGAAGTGACCCAAAGTGGATAACCTCTTGTGACCTTGACATCCACAACGTAGAAGAGGCCAGACTCATATCTGGCCGAAACCCGTAAATAGAAACATAAAAGCGTTTCGGCATTTCACTCGATAGAACTAAGACGCAAACAGCTCGTTGTCTCCAAAATATTGAGAAAAAACGTTTTAGAAATATTGTAGAAGCTGTAAGCTTGGTTGTTTTGTTGCACAACGTCATATCAACATGCAAAGGATATCTCATAACGGGGGTAGGAGGTAGGAGATTCATCAAAAGTAAGCGGGGAGGAACCGGATTATTCTGAGAAAACTTGTCTACGACCAGCCTTGCAAACAGGTGTTATAACCACAGTAAGTGAGAGCGCCGGAGACGGGATCTAAACCAGCGACCGCTTGTATAGGGGTTAAACAGGCGTTACTGCACTGGTACGTGCTGCAGAAACTGTATTTATTGCTCAAATACTAAATCCACAATTCCAGCCGCTTGGGCTCGCCTGGGCATATTTGGACCCGAAAGTCAAGGAGTGGGATCTAATAAACTATGAAATTGTTACTGATACCTCACTGGTATGGGGGGGGGGGGTTGTTGTTGTTGTGGTGGTGGTGGTGGCGGCGGGGACGAGAGTGATAACGACAACTATCACGATGTTGATAACTGAACGGGTTGTCTGCAGATACCTTGATTTCATCAATCTGATGAGTTACGACTTTCACGGCTCCTGGAGCAGCTCGCTGGGTCACAACGCCCCGCTGTACGGCGGAGACTTCAACCCCGCGGAACCCACCCCCACCCACAGTGTGGTACGTGTGGCTGGCCCTCTCTGTCAAAGCAAGCTGCAAACGCGACTAGGGTCAAAGTGGGGTCAAAGTAGTTTCATTTGACGGGAACTAAAGCGAAACGAAATGTTGCTTTAACAAATCTCGTTGCGTTTGTTTGTTTTCGCAATAGTCTGAGAATGACAGAATAAATCTACTCTTTCTGTGATATGTTTGCACGCAATATCGTTCTGTTTTGCACCATCTACTGACTTGTTTTAAGTGAAATTTTGATTTCTGTACTAGGTCTTGATACAAAAGGGGGGGGGGCTGGATAGCTCAGTTGGTAAAGCTGCGGACTAGCAGGTGGAAGGTTGTTGGTTCGAATCCTGGTTTGGCCAAGGATTATTTCCTGGAGTTAAACATTGTGCAAACTCCATTCGGGCATCTCCCTGAACATTAAACTGCCTGTTCGCACTGGCCATCTTACTGCAGCTATCAGTCTGGTGGTTCTTTCAGTGCACAAATTAGTAATTGGACCCCACCCCAAATAGTGCGAAATCACCACAAGGTGGAAGCACTGTCCTTCAAACCAACCAACCAACCAACCAACCAACCAACCAACCAACCAACCAGCCAGCCAGGTTGATAACTTGATAAAAGTAATGCAGCATCTCTCTTGCGTTTGTAAAAGCTTGCTTTTAAAATTAAATATCCAAATTTTGTCTAAAAAAAAATTGACAATTTATTCAATGTTCACTTTTAGTATGAATGATAAAAGTGGTACTTTTAACGGCCTGACAGTCACCCAGAAGTAATCGTTTTGCATTCCTGTGTGATCCTGTCATGTATTTCTGCATAAATTAAGTTACGTGGACTGTTCTGGTTAGGTTAGTGGCTGAACGATATGACTGTTACAGGACGATGCAGTTAGACTCTGGCTAGAGCTCGGAGCCTCACACCACAAGCTGGTGGTGGGCATTCCCTTCTATGGCCGCTCCTTTACAACATGCGGAAGTGACGTCAAACCAGGCATGCGCAACTGTGGCACAGGGAAGGCGGGTTATTACACGATGGAAAATGGCTTCATTTCTTTCTACGAGGTAAGAATGTATTCTTAGTTTCTTTTTCTGATCTGACGTGTGCAAGTCATTCTCTCTCTCACACACACCTGCTGCAGTCAGAAGTATTTTATCTTTCTCGATCCTGCTGCATACATCATTTTCTTAGCTTTTTCTTTGCATGAAAGGGCATGCACACAGCTACACAAACATCCACGCACTCAGCAGGTACTGAACGCAAGGCAACAGACGTCACGGAGCTCAAGGGTCGCTCATCGAGGGTGAACAAGGAGATTTGCTGAACCCATTGGAGGGATGTCCTGTTTAAAATTAAGGTTCGAAATTAGGACTGTCTGAGCGCACCAACTTTGCTCGCAATAAAAAGGCTCAGCTCTGTCGCATAGCGCAAGCGGAGCTGTCAACACTTCGAACCAGGTCCAGAGTTTCACATCACTGAGACTATCACCATAGACGACACCACCACACGTTTTCCCCGTACGTCCGTCTCGCCCTATTTCTCTCGGCGCGCGTGTGTTTGTGTCCTGTTTGAGCGCTCGTTTAGTTCTGCCTCAATACTCGTGGCGACAGAACTTTACTTACGATAGCAGTATCATGCTCTTAAACCCATTTGTTTCGCCATAACCCCGTTATATATATATATAAACATATAAACTGAACAGGATACATACAGTTTTAAAACAATTTATTTGAAAACTTCTAGGGATGTATACGCCGAGCATACGACGTTAATTACTTAACATTACCGACATGTATGAATCGAGCATTTACGTGTTGTCCATCGATTATCAGTGGTCGTTACTGCCTAAGGTACGGTACAAGGTTTTGCGAGTTTTATACTTGCGTTGGAAGTCTGTGGACTGTTTCTAGCTCTCTGGTGACTAAAGTCAGATTCTTGGTTTGTTTGAACATGTTAAGATAAAAGGTCTGGCCCATTGTTGAATAGTCAGTCCTACAATATTGGAGTTTGAGGACCTGTCAGCTGTCACCATTAATTCTTACGAGTTGACCGGCAGGCGAGATGACGATGCGACGATTTACCAGTTGGGGTGGGGGGCGTCGTAGAACTGACAGTGGATGTGGTTGCCCTCGTCCTGCCCCCACCCACCCATGGACGTGCACATGTCCAGGTAGGGCTGACGTCTGCTGGCAGGGTTGTCCAGATCTACTGCCAGCCCGGAATAATGCCGTGACTGACAGGTGTGACAGGCGCCGGCCAGCTCATTGATCTGCCGACAGTCGGGTACCGTCAAAACTGATTTTTTTGATTTTGGGGGAGGGGGGCCGTAAAAAGTAAAGTAAGGTAACGGCCGGCCGGATGGATGGAGATGGACGGTGGGATAAGTCTAGCAACCTAGAAACCGAAGCTAGCCACTTGATTGCCGATGGAGGTTATAATCCTATAAACATAGGATTGTTCAGTTATCACTGACACGCCTGTCAAGTATACATAAACATGGGATTGTTCAGTTATCACTG
>SMGT01005562.1:12330-30153 GCA_004794575.1 Lanistes nyassanus
ATAATAATAATAATAATAATAAATGTGGATTTGTAACGCGCGAGAACACATTTCATGCACACCTCGCGCGGACGAGGCACCTACTCAGTGAAAACAACGAAACACACACACACACACACAGAGGGAGAGATGAAAGCAACAAACACACAGATGGGTGGAAAAGTATATAATAGAGGAAGTTGTAAGTTAATGCAGACAGCCAGTCACGACGTCAGTCAAGGTACTTGCGGAAAAGAAAAGTTTTTAAGTTACGTTTGAAAGTCTGTAGTGATGGGGAGTGGCGAATGTTGTGGGGAAGTGAGTTCCATTGGGTGGATGCCGAGAAGGTGAACATGCGCTGTCCATATGTTTTTGTCCTGATGCGGGGTACTGAGAGAATGCGATCGTCTGAAGAGGAGCAGAGCTGTCTCACTGGAGTGTAGATTGTAAGAAGTTCTGAAAAGTAGATGGGGCATGCAACGGTGAAAAAATTGAAACAGAGAGTAGACAACTTGTAATCGATGCGAGCCTGAATGGGGAGCCAGTGCAGAGTGCAGAGTGCAGAGGAGAGGTGCGGCATGGTCTGTTTTGCGCGCTTTCAGGACAAAGCGAGCGGCCGAGTTTTGAAGTTTCTGTAATTTTTCTGTAGCAGATACAGAGGACAGCCGGCTAGCAAGGAATTGCAGTAGTCGAGTTTAGACAGAACGTAGGCACATACAGATGTGTTTGCAACCTGATCGGACAGAAGGTGACGGAAGCTGCTGATTTTTCTGAGTTCAGAATAAGCGAATCTGCAGATGTTGGAAATGTGTTTGTCCAGTGTCATGTTAGAGGTAATAATAACACCGAGGTTTCTTGCAGAGTCGGCGAAAGGGATGTCGACATCACCAATTCGAACTGCTGTGGGATATTCTGTCACTCCAGCATTTCTTTTACTGAAGAGAAGAACCTCTGTTTTTTCGTCGTTCAACTTTAGCTTGTTGTGGACCATCCATGCTTTGACACCGGAGATGCAAGTCTGCATGGTCATGATGCTGGCATGTACATCAGCTGGAGGACAAGAACTGTATACGTATACGCACCTCCCACATCCCCCCTGGGTGATGTCGTGGTATTGCGAATCTTACTTGTAACCGTCCGACCAACTACACCTGTAGAGAAGTCAAACGGTGCGATTTGCAGAATATGAGTCAAGGTGGGCAACTGAGGTGTTTATGTGTTCGTGCAAGCGTATGAATGCATGCGAGCACATAAATGCGCGTGCGTCGATATATTCCTCAGTGCACAAAGCTTCGTAACAGTCAAGTGCTTCTAAGAAAAGACTCCACATTACTAACGTATGCCACTGAGTACAACGTTCACCGTGTAAGGATCTCCATGCAACAGATTGACAAACAGTTTTGATTTACCCCCCACCCCAACCCCACCCCCACCCCAACTCTTCTCCGGTTAATTACGTTTAACGACACACCTTGCACACGAAAAAGCAGGGAAAGGAGGTGGAGAGGAGTCCGTTCAGATTCTGAGAATTCGATCTCGTACAGACATAAACTCAACCACGGGTGGATTGAGGAAGCAAAAACATCTGCACGTCGGTAGATCTTTTGATGCAAACTACACACTGGTTGACCTGTGCGAATACTCTGTTCATGCATGATACCCGACACAGAAGAATGTCGCAATGACTCGCCTACATGTTCTTGCTTTCACAGAAGCTGGGTTTGAATGACGACAAGGTCACTGAGAGGGTCAAGCGCGCGCTATTTCCATCTCTTATCCGGGGACAGTTATTGTAGGCGATATTCTTACTTAACCATTCACGTTACATTAGCGCCCGTGTATCTACGGAGGACCCATTGTGCTCGCCCTGACATTAACACCGACGAGGCAATCGGACAGACGCACGTGCAGAGCTAACTTCAAGCGAAAAGCGGGTGGTCGAGATGACCTTGAACATTGTTTTTTTTCCCCACCAGACTTCAGTTAACAGTAATGGGTGTCTGCCAAGAGGAAACGTTAAGAAAAAACTCACAGCCGGGTATAAGTAATAGCCTACAATGGCTGAAAACATAATTACAGGTGCATAGACGGGGATTTTTTTCTGCGGAATTCGAACAAGAGATTGTGCAGCTAACGATCGGGCAAATGAAATGCCAATAAAAGCCGTCAGCGGGAATATCACGTTGTCGAGTCCTCGGTAATCGGCTGGGGAGCTTCTGCTATCTTATTCAGCGCGCAGAGGAGTTGCCTCCCTCATCTGCATGCGCCAAACGAAGTTAGCTGCTGGTTTACGACTCTGGCTTCGTAGTTTCTCACCAACCCGACCCCATGTTTGGAAACACACCCCGTTCTCCCCACACTTTCTGCAGTAGGGTGGCAGGGACGTTTGGTAAGTCTATACCGCTTCTACGCTTTGTCCTGCATAATGCGAAGTGAAGCGCATTGCTGGGGCCGAGTCGAAAAGCGAAGTCGGCGGGTACAAGCAGTCTGTGCAGAACTGTGGGAGGCGGGACGAAAGTCTAATGCACAAGAGGGTGTTTTCAAGGAAAGGCCCATGACTAATTGATGGAACTAAAAGTCTCCTTTCGTTGCGCGCCCTGGTATTGTCTTGTAAAGTCAACCAGGTGTCTCTTCAATGGACGAAGGCGCACCTGCGGAGGCCTGTGTACGTGTGCACGGCACGTGTGCGTATAGCTGTGAGCTTCTTTTTTTTTACTTGAGTGTGTTTGTGTGTCTGGGCGCGTGTGAGGGCCCACGTGTATGCAGAAATGCTTGCAAAGTGTATTGGTATAGGTGAATGACAGTGGTTTTGTTTCTCTGTCCTTCTAATAGGTTAGGAAAAGCAGTGACATGATAACGCACTTTTTCTTTAAAGTAGTGTTTATTTTTAAATGGGTCACTGGCTTCAGATGTACTCTTTAAATCCCTTTTACTTTTTCACAATTCTTACATTCTTTAGCTCTTCTCGTTTTCTCTTCTCCCTTCCGTCTTTTCTGCTGCGTTCTTCTTCCGTTCTTTGCAGATTGTCACTTTGTGCGCGAAATGGCATCTAGTCTAGTGGGTACAACATAATTTTATTCAGATGGGTTCTTCTGTTAAAAAGAGCAACTTTGGTTGTGTCTTTTTTTTATCTCCCTTTTATGTTTCTTAACATAAAAAGAACAGTCATAAAAATGGCACTGTTTTAAAATTGTGCCACTATCCCAGGTCCTCCTTACTATAGTTTTTTCTCCCAACACCTGTAGATTCCATATTAGTCAACAGAACGAAGCAAGCAGTATATCAAAGAAAACTCATTTTCCATGCACTTTTTGGCTGTTCCGTCCCTGAAGAATCCTGGGAACACGTCTCTTTTTTCCTTGTTCACCCTTCCCGCACTGATTCATTCTTTCATTCATTTTTTTTACTCGACATCGTCCTTCCTTTCCCTTGGCAAGCAGATTTGAGGTCTGGGCTCCGCTGCATGGGCCCTCATGTCTCTTTTCCATACGCAAAGGCGCACACGACATCACGGTGAGTGAACGGGGCTCACGACACGTTTTATGAACAGCAGAGCAAACGCCAACCTTTCGTGCAGTCAAGCCCTGGTCACATGTAGGCGCAGAACACTGGAGGATGACTAATGGACTTGACGTGTGTCAGCCCACGTCATTAGGGCAGCCAGAGGTGTTGGCTGCCTGACGTCAGGTGCAACCGTCGCAGGACAGTCTTGTCATAAACAAGAACCGATGCTAAGTGCAAAGAAACGTCGCGGCCAGAAGCTGAAAGCTCGATCCGTGTTGCCACCACCAAGATCTGGCTCGCTTGTTTGCGCCAGTCGAGGCCAGTTCTACAGAGGCAAAGAGCAAGACTTATGCTAGTGACGAAAGTCCGGGCTCCTAAAGGATTTTCTTGAAATTATGGAAGGTGAGGGAGGGGATCGACTTCTAAATACTGTCGTCGTGTTATCGGACATGACATCAGCCAAGTGACAATATCACTATTTCAGTCAGCAGGTTCAGTCTTCAGCTGCTACAATTTCCCCATCACCTAGTGTCAGTCGCAAGCCAGATAAGGGATGGGTTTCGCCTCACCATACCATATAGATGCTATATTATATGCGAGAGACACAAGAATGTGACATCATTTCTACGGTTCGACACTAGTTATTTCTGGTAACTCCACGCCCTAAGGTCAGCCCGTGTGATTTTATTCCCCCTCCCCCACTCGAAGTTTAGAGGCGAGTTTTATAGACGAGAGGAACACGAGCCACGCTAGGTGGCGAGGTAGGAACTCTCACGATCTTAGGATCTCGTACGGTAATCTAAGCCTAGAAGCAAAGGAAGTTTTTTGTTTTTGTTTTGTTTTGTTTTTTTGGTACGGAAGCAAGGAAAGAGAGCGCCCCAGACCGTAAAAGTTACGATGTCCGTACCTAGCATTGCTTGCTGTCTCTCTCACCCACCCCTATTTCTCTCCCTTCCTACCTCCCCGCGAAATTCTCAAACCGGAAGCAAGTCTTGGGATTGTGCTGACAGATACAGTCAGGCAGAAGCTCGCACCCGAAATGATCATAGTCTTGACGCATGCGCAAACGGTAACTGCAAGAACATGTTTACGAGGGGGTAGCGGAGGCTGGAGGCAATCCCCCCCCCCCTGCTTGCGCGTCTTCTGTTGTCTTGTGGTTTGTGCTCTTATTTCTTTTCCAGTCACAAATGAAAGCTTGCGTTCTCTTGCTGCCAGTCGCATGGCCTTCCGTTCCGACTAGCGACATTCCTTGTGTTGCCACTCTTGCGTAAGACCAGAACTAAGGACACGATGACGCCGTGCAGACAAGACTGGCTTCTTACAAGCGAAAGCACCGAAAACTTCGCGTTATTTA
Source organism: Lanistes nyassanus (assembly GCA_004794575.1). Lineage (NCBI taxonomy): Eukaryota > Metazoa > Mollusca > Gastropoda > Architaenioglossa > Ampullariidae > Lanistes > Lanistes nyassanus. The sequence goes on from SMGT01005562.1 coordinate 17,168, forward strand.
ACCCGTGCCGATTTGCCGGATTGTGCGGGTGTGGGTGTGGGTGCGGGTGCAAGTGCGTGTGCGTGTGCGTGTGCGTGTGCGTGTGCGTGTGCGTGTGTGGTTTTGTGTGCGTGTGTGTTTGTGCGAGAGAGAGAGAGAGAGAAAGCAGAAACCAAAGCTGACACCGAATAAACAAATAAATACTTTCTGCCAGCCTTTAATAAATAGAACCAAACAGCATCCGATGGTGTCGTCTGATACGCGAGGCCATATTAGTCATGCCACCTGCAGATTTCAAGACGTTGCTGTGCACACGGCAACTAACAATATTTTCTTATAGCTTTAAGTCATTCTTGTATTTTTAACCCAAAATGTTTCCACGAACGAAACTTTCCTCTCTTACTGTCCACTGTTTCGAAATCCTAGCTGATAGTCGGCTATTATTTCCGTCGTCCTTCGTAAGAATCACGGAAACGAGAAAGGAACGACATCTCTTTCCTCTAAAACTAACCGCAGCCGACACGACTTTTAGTTGGTCACTTGGTTGAGGCCAATGACGCACTTTCACCAAAGACGACAACCCCCTCCCCCCCGAATCTTTTATTTTAAAATATTGCTGATGCTGACCATTTTGTCCAGAATATTTTCGTTTAAAGCTTCTATTTTCCTTCCTTGCTGGACATTATCCATCAGCTGATGTTTACAGTAACGGTTCGCGTTTCATACTGGTCTGTAATATGTATCTACTTTGTTGATCGGTTAATCCTGCTTTAAGAAGAAAACAGCTAGATGCTTACCCTAAAAACAAGACTATTTTAGGATCGGCTTCACATGCAGTCAACCTCTTTGTTTTCGTATAATAATAATAATTGTTTCAGAGCACTAGGAGTTGATTGATCATCATCATCATCATCATCATCATCATCATCATCATCATCATCATCATCATCATCATCATCATCATCATCATCATCATCATCATCATCATCATCATCATCAACCTGATTATGTCCCTTGCGGTATATGCCAATAGGAAGACCTGTACTAGAATACCTCACTGTTTTAAGATCGTTCCGGCATTTACCAGTATTCTGGTACGTACCACCATCTCCACTGCGTACAAAAGGCGGGCCCATGAGTTATGTAACGCGGGACTGAGACTGCCAAAGTTTGTCTCTCGAAATCGTCCAGTTAGGACCAGAAGTTTATGTCACCGCAGCTCGTGTATGAACGAATAACGCCATTCTCCCTTTATACCTCCCCACACTAAGGCTTCAGTACAGCGGGCGGGCGCCGTGTCTGCCGAGTAACTTAAAAAGAAAACGTAAATTCGAGAAAGACTTTAGGCCTTGAAAAAGTAGGTTCAGAGCAAGATTCATCTCGCTGGAGAAGGGATGCGATGCGACCCCGCAGTCTAGGGAAAAGCGGAACAGGAGTCGGGAAAAAAATTTCCTACAAAACATGCGATGATCCATTTCTGTTGACATGGTAATTAGTTTTCTGGCAGGTAATTTCTGCAAAGAAAGGGAACCAGAGGGAAGACTGACTGCGTGTTCCAGGGTGTACTTTCTCGCCCGCAGAACTGCACAGCATTGAGACGTCACTGTAGCGCCGAGTAAAGAATCAATTTGTCCTTGAGTGAAGAACGAGGAAGCAGAGCTAGACAGGGAGATAAGCAAAGCACCAATTCTGCAGTTCTGGTTCTTGGTTTTCTTCGCCGAGCTGTGTTTGTAAGTGTGTGTGGAGGACGACGATCTGGTTTTCTATGTTACGCGAGAAAGAAAGCTATCCGAAAGTTTTACGTAAAAATTTTCACGTAAGTAGACCGAAAACAACCACCATTAGCCGTACATAGATCTTTCTTGATTAAAGCTTGAGTGTGACGGCCCACTTTTCTGGAAATAGCTCGGCCACGTGGTGGAAGAAATTGATGAAAACGACAGGGAAAACATAACTGGGCGAGTCTGGTAACTTAAATTACCAGACAGCTTCATGATGCTGCCAACTATGTGTCTTCAGTATTTCCAGTTTTCTTTAAAATGGAATTTCTGTACTGATTTATGCACGAATCATTGATGGCGATTGTGCGTGCGTGCGTGCGTGCGTGCGTGCGTGCGTGCGTGCGTGCGTGCGTGCGTGCGTGCGTGCGTGCGTGCGTGCGTGCGTGCGTGCGTGCATAGCTGCAGTAAGATGGCCAATGCGGACAGGCAGTTGAATGTGCGGGGAGAATGTTAACTCCAGGAAATAAGCTTTGGCCACACCACGATTCGAACCAGCAACCTTCCGTCTGCTACTCGTAAGCTTTACCAAATGAGCTATCGAGGCTCCCCCCTACTTTTAAAGGGAGACTCTTGTAAATCAATCAATCAATCAATCAATCAATCAATCAATCAATCAATCAATCAATCTCTTGTTCTCAGTGACAGGGTGTGTGCGTGCATGTGTGTGCGTTTGTGCTTGTGAACTGCACTTGCAGTTGTGACTGTAATACGTATGGCGGAGGGTGTCTTACTTTTTTCTCCTCCTCTAGACACAGCCTTACGTCTCCCACTTCTTTCTGTATTTGTTCCTTCTTCTTTTATTTTCTTTTTTCTTCTTCTTTGTCATCTTTTTTTAATACACTCCTGTTCATCGTGGGTCGACACAGCGCACGAGACACCGAGCCGGGCGATAAAACATGGAAATCTCGCCAAATCTCGTCGGGCGAGCGATGCTTTGATGAGAATCTCACGCCACCGCCGAGTGCAAGCTCATGCAGAGGCGACGGAAGCAGGTGATTCGTCGTCACTTAATCCCAGGAGCGTAAGAAGTTTATGCGATCCGGGCAATTCACACCTGAGGACAAGGGGTCTGCTGCGCATGCAAATGAAGAATAAAACATTCAGACGCCTTACCTGTTTGTCTCTGGACATGCTCCTCTTCGCGTTCAAGAGGAAGGAATACCTGGTGTCTCGGAGCGCCAGCCAGCGCGGCGGTGGGCCGTGTCTGGATCTGCAGACTCTGAGATTTCACCTAACCGCAAGCAGTATCATGAGGTTATCTCCAAATATTTTTGTATTCGGACAATAAATGCGTGGTATTTCTTTGTTGCAAATGCGCATGTGTTCAAAAAATAAACAGAAGATGTAGTTCACATCCAGTGTCCCTCATTTTACTGCTTCTCGAAGTTTTGCTGCATGAGGTATTTGTCTTGCCATATTCGTGTTTCTTTATTGTGATGTTTCTGTTGTTGAAAGATGTCATCATCATCGTCTTCGCCATCACCGTAGTCATCATCATGATCGTAATCGCCGTTATCGTCATCTTTGCGCCATCTTCTGTCTTTGTTGAAAGTGTCGTCTTTTACTCGCCGTCAGCACTTTACGAATACATGTTTGACATTAAACAGAGAAACATTTCCATTGAACAGATCACTGCGTCGTCTGGAGTGAACTAGATAAAACCAAACGGATGCTAAAAATAAACAGATTGTATGTTCCTGTTCGTCAAGGTACGCGCATTTATGTTGGTTCACCTGACGATAGTCCACCATGACATGGCCTGGCTTCCTGGCACTGGGTTAAGCCCTACCAACCAACCAACCTGACCACTCACTCCCCCAACCAGCCACCCACCCACCTGAAGAAAATCAGTCTCAATAGTTTAGTGTTATTTTCATTGTTGGTTTTTTTTGTAACTACTGTATGCACTGAGCCCACGCGCGGGTGTCATCGCGACACGATGACACTGACACCGCCCTCACACGACCACGCCAAGCAGTAAAGCATGCCTGACACCAAGTGGCAGCTACAAATGCTTCAGTTTCCCCCTGACCTTCGAGTGCTGTCTGCATGCGGGCCGGCGCTTTTGTGGCAAACCGCGGTCTGTGAGATGCACGTCTTGCTACGGTCGCTCGGCTCGTTCAAGTTCGGTCTGTGATCTGCAGTCCTGGAAGGATGGCTGGTTATCACTGGTTATCACTGCAACGACCGTGGCGCTGTTTCTCTCAAAACACGCGCAGAGCAATTTGCTAGGAAACAACCTTTAGCGAGAACAGGAGCTATAAATAATGTGTGTGTGTGTGTGTAAGATAGAGAGAAGAAAAGACAGAGCTTTATGTAAGGGCTACGTAGGTACCAGTTGGGGATGAGATTTGCTGGACAATTTTGTGACTAGTTTTAGGTGATACAGGTTTACAGATCTGAGCAAAAGAGAGAGAGAGAGAGAGAGAGAGAGAGAGAATGACTAACAGACAAACAAGGATTGTGTATGTGGGGTTGGGGGAGGGGGAATCTTTATGTTAAAAAAAATAAATCATGCCTATTACTTCTCCTGACCACTGTGTTGGTGACAAAGGAGGCCGGTGTGTGCTTATCTGAAAGATCCGCTTCTTTTTCACTGGCTTGCAGTTTAACACGCAAAGGAATTTAAAATGTCTCCTGTGGTTTTCTTCCAGAAATTGTTTCTTTAAAATCTGTGTTGAAGATGGATTGAAGAGGAACTAGCACGGCCTGAAAGGAATCCAAAGGGACAATTAAACTGTTTAACTTATAACAAAGTTGATATTTGTTTCATTGTCTCCCCCTTGTGTAGCCCATTTATGTCATCAATTTTAATCGCTGCACCCCCAGACGATGCTGGTGACCGAACACAGGAAGTTGGCCAGTTGACTAGCCTTGACTGTGAGTGTTTAGCCTTGACCTTATCGTCAACGTGACAGATTGAAAAGATGCAGCCCAGTTTTAAGCCCCGGTAGTCGCGTGTGTCAAAGACACTATTAGTTTCACTCTGTCATCTTCACTCAGTCCACCCTCCCCCACCCCTCTACGCCTCTTTCTCGTTTTAAACCCCTCGCTCGTTCCGTCTGTCGGTCGCGTTCGGTTGTCGACGTGTTTATCTGTAATAACGCTTTAACTTTCACAGGTAGACACCTGTCATTTGGTCGTTTGGCACTTTCAATTAGAATGGTGGCGAGCTGCTCGCGCCTTGACATCTCGCCTTTTCGCGCTCGCGGGACGTGTCGGCTCGAGACAAGTTCAGGGTCGCCGAGACAGGACGTCGCGAAGACAAGTGAATCCAGAAAAGCGCGCAAGCTGACCCGTCCGTCAAACCCCTCGCGCTATACAGCCACTAGCAGGAGACGAGGTGGCTGGGTGGCAAGGGCTGGGCTGGCCGTGCTGGGACTTATCAGATGAAACACGGGGAAGAGAGGATTTTCCTATCTTTACCTCCGATCGATAACTGGTCAGTGATTGATGGTTGATCTTGCGACCGTTTCGAGAGACTGTAGCGTAACAGGCTTCTATCCATCATACTTATTGCTTCTCCTGACCGCATTATGACATTGGCAGAGGGGCTCGGTGTGTGGCTATCTGCAATCTGCTTCCTTTTCACTGCCTCGCAGTTTTAGACGCAAGGAATTAAGGAAGATGACTCCTGTGGTTTTCTTCCAGAACTGTGACAGAAACACTAATTTGAACAGCTTCTGATTTGCAGCTTCAGCCCAGCATCTGCTAAACTCTGGTTTAGCGACACACAACACTGAAAAATGTTTAGTCAAAACGAAAATTAATTCGTGCAGATAGAAAGAGAAAGCTGCAAGTAAAAAATATTTAAATCAAGATTTTTTCAAGATTTCAAGATTTATTAATCTCAGGACCCCAGATGGGGTATGAGAGAAGAAGTGGCGGGAGGGAGACATGTAAGGCAGGGTGAGGGGGTTTGGCACATCCAGAATTGATAGCGAAAGAAAGAAAATACGACCAATGGCCCAACGGCCCAATGGCCCACGGCCACCATAAGTCTTGCTGGTCCACTGAAAATCATACATCACTATCCCGTCAGGAAATGGACTTTTTGGATTTTTATTTTTTTTGAGGGGGCACTGCAACAGTAATAATAGACGATGTCCTTAAAAAGGCCAAAATAAAACGACAGGCCTGTGTCACGTGGCGACAGTGTGGTTTATTGACATTATATGTCCAAGGGGATTTTTTTTATACTGCGATTGACAGTGTGCCGACAGAACCTGTGCAGTTATTTATAACCGCACAGACTGACACATCCGACCATCATCGAAATGGGTTATTGAAAAAAAAAACCAGACTGACCAGGCGCAAAATTGTCATGACATTAAACTATGTGACATACTTTACAGTACAAACACGCATGCTGTGTCCGGTCTTTTAAGAATTTTTTAAATTACGATCTTGCCCCCAACTCTTCATTTCCGAGTGTCTTCTATTCTTAGAATGCGTTGCGGAGAGACACTGGCATACCGAACAAGGGGGACAAGACGAAAATTCAGTAAATTTTAAAAGTTGCTAGCTCATCAAGCTAGTGAAAGTTTTTGAATTCTCATTCCTGCAAATTGCATTCATAACTTTTAACAGACTCTTCCCATTCAGCATTTCCCATTATTTGGCTAATTTCAATATTGAATCCGTCCGTCTCGCACTCACCCACGTGCACCCACAAACGTGCAGATAGAGTGGACCCGTGCACAGGAAAGGAAGCTGCATGCTATGCATCACCTTCACGCACGTAAAATAATGATACGTAGTCACGGCCTGCCTGACCTAGCTGTGATTAAAATCTAATGAGGTCACACCTAGTCTAGAACTACTAGCCTTAAGTTACGGAAAGACAGAACCCTATTGTTTGTGACAGGTGTCGTAGTTTTATATCTATACGGTCCTTCACCCTTGACCTCAGTCTTCCAGAGGGCGGAGAGGGGGAGGAGCACATCCGCCCCGACCGAGCGATAAGTTGCGCGCTTCCTGTGATCAAGAAAGAAAATCTCATACAGGTCGGATCCCAGACTTTTATTTTTGTTCAAATTGTTGGTTCTGTGCGTACTTTTACACAAATTCGTCCGGTACGACGTGTGCCTGGACCTTGCGTCACGTTATGGATGTGCCATGTCACGAATAGACAATTCTGTATTGAATGCACTGGACTCCTCCGCGAAAGAAAAGATCCCATACGCTGATAAAATACTTTTAAAAGACACCTTACCAGTGCCAACATTTCTTCATCTTCTCCTTACCCTTGATCTCCATGCACCTCCCCTAAAATCATTCCCCCCTCCCCCACGATTACAGCCGTGTTCTATAATTCCCTCTACCGCACTACCCGAAGAGAACGAACTGTGCTGCTCAATTCGCCAGGTCACCTTAGCTAGCTGCTGCGTTCGAATATGGCGCGGAAAAAAAATCTCAGCGTCGTAAGCGCACGCGATCGAGTTGTTTTCCTGGACTTCCGCACCTCCGCACCAAAGAGCTACCAATCTCCAGCCAGTCAGGGCACGCAGGCACCGCGATGCCATCGTCGGACTTCACACAGCATGCCTCAGGAAGTGCGAAACCCCGTTCAGGCACTTGGTAAATCCCACTTTCTCACATCGCGATGTCCGCATTTCGGCGATGGAAGTGGAAGTTAACCCACGCTTCAGTAGATTAGGACATGGCGCCTTGACTGCCTGAAAGCACCAACGAGCCTTCGTTTGAACTTCATCATCTAATGAATGGCCCCTTTCCCTCGACCCTTCTCTGTTACACATGAAGTTATGTGGAACCAACTTTTTTTAAAAAAGAAAAAAGGTAAAAGAGTTTTACGACTGCACCTTGTAATGCTGTTGGCTCGTGGGACTTTCTGCTCTGTAACTTCAGTTCCGACATGGCGTCCAACACTTTGCGCCGTCTGTCAGACGCGGCGCACGCGAAATGCGCGCGCTATTTACGTCGCGAGAAAATTCCCGATGCCTTTATGAGTTCCGCCTCGTCTTCCCCCCACGTGCTTGCCTCGCCATCTTCAAAAGCACAATTTTCTCCTTCTCCTTTCCTCCCTCGGCGAACGTCAGGAGCAATAACTGTTACAGTTCAAGGGTAATAACTGCCAATCTCGTTTACGACAAAAGTCTTTCGTCTCTCTCACTCGCTCGCTCCCTACTCCCCCCCCCAACCCCCACTTTTTCTTATCCTTCTGACATCATGTGTTATTTTGGAGAGCCTTTAAATAGTTATTAATACAACCTCGATTTTCTCAGTCTGTTTATACTTCCTCTCTCTCTCTCTCCCAACACCTAGTTGAAACTGCTACGGGTTTTCTCCCCCAAAAGTGCTCTAAAACGACCCGGAGATGGAAATCTGAAAATCCAGGCTGCAATCTTGATGTGCAACATAGTGTGCACGTGACTTCTATGTCTTTATTGTGATCTATCTTTCATGGATGAGCTGACATTTCTTTGCTGACCGTAGGCATGGTGAAAATTAAAAACGCTTCTAGTGCGAAAAGGTCGGTCCGGGGAAAATTAAGACCTTTGACGTTATTGACTCCCTATCCCCAGTTCTTTTTAAACTTCCATACGATAGACTAGAATTGAGGTCGGACTATATTTAAGTCACTAATTAATGGAGGTTTTTTTTCTTTTTGGTTTAGGTTAGGGGTAGGTTAGGATTGAGTTAGGGATTTACTAAGGAAAGAAATAATAAAAAAGAAAAACAGGAAAAAGGAAAGAAAGAAAAAGAAAGAAAGAACGGGATAAATGAAAGAAGGGAGAAAAAAAAGCAAAACACGTAAATTCGAGATGCGAAAACGAAAAGTTGGCGTGAAAAATTCCTCCTGTAGAGATGGTATCGCTGGGTAAAGGGAGCTAATTTGCCCGTGATCCGTAGATCCGACAAGTTTATCGCAGCTATCGTTTTACAGCGTTTGCAGTTATCTGCTCTTTGCTACACTGCCTGCTATTACACGCCGATTCCCCCGACCAAAAAAAAAAAAAACTGAATGCGTGTTATGCTCCTTTTGGAGAGTTTTACTTCTGAAAATGAAAAGACTTTCCTTGGCAGTAGATTGAAACGCCTGTCAGGCAGCTATGTTCTTGTAGCTACCCGACTGTCGTAGCTCTCTGTACAGACTGACACAAGAACGTTGAAACTCTTTTGAAGCTGGGGCCACATTTTACCGAAAACAAAGTGTTTATACTGAAGTTGAACCGTAAATGTACTTGAGCACTTTAAGCCCCTTGTAACGGCGAGTGGGACTTTTTTCTGTTCTTGTTGTTGTCGCCATCATCATCATTATTGGTTGGGGTTTTTTTTGCTCTGAATATTTGTCTTTAGGATGCACGAGCGAATTTGTTTTGTGATTGCTTGAGTGTTTTCTCGATGTGCTTGTTTGCTGGTGTGTGCGTGCGTGCATGAGTGCGTGCGTGTTGAATCCCCATATCCTAGTTTTGCCTCATGTCCATTGCATGATTCTTTGTCTTTTCCTCCCGTTAAATACTCTCCCTCCCTCCCTCTCTCTCTCTATTTCTCTTTCTGTTGAGGTTGGGTGTGGGGGACATTTCATAGTAATTTAAATTTAATATAAGGAGCTGATATTTTCCTGATATCGGAATTTCTGTCATATTCCGTCGTATCGGAATGCATGAATAACTCACTCCTGGGAGTGGATAATCCACCATCTTAGAGAAACAGAAACAGAGTCCTTGGCATATCAGTGAAAGGCGACTGGGCCCCTAGGGTCGAGTGGCAAAACATTTGCTGAGGTAACCACTACCATCAGGTTTGTTTTCCTCCGAACCTGGGGTCCATTGTTTCTACACCTCTTCCTCGGAAAGTGGTCTCTATTCGAATTTGTGACATGTTTATTGACGTCATAGAGGTGGAGGAAGAACTGCAGGGGATCTAAGGGCAGCCGGCAAGACAGACCTGCATCTCGCGAGGTTGGGCTTTTCTTCAGATCCAGCCAACCCTCCGAGCAGAGATGCGCCGACATTCTGCAATTACACGCATGAGCGGGAGAGTCGATTGCCCAGCGCCCTCGCTGGGAACAGCGCGGAGCCACATGCTGAGACGAGGGCCATCCCGTTATTTTACCAGCATCCGCGCTCTCAGGTCGCGGAGGAAGTGAAGTTCAACTGCAGATAGCAGATTAGGTGTGACGTTTAATTCCCTGCCAAAACATCCCTCACGGAGCCTCAAAGAAGCGGAAGATATGGCCATTATATGCAGTATCGAGCCCAGTCAGCGACTGAGTAAATCAGACGTTAGCTCCGGGCATCAGGTTTCCTTGCCATCTGCCCTCGAGCTCAGATTGCGGAGGTCCGATCCTGGACTGACAGGGACCACAGGGTGGAGAGAAACACGTGCGTGAAGGTGTGTCACGTAATTACAACACGCGCATGTAGATTAGAAACGTTTACAGAGGGAAAGCGCCGGTAATAAATTGGTCAGGTTTTGTTCTCAACGGTGATAAACAAAACAAAACAACGAGAGTGTCACGTTTTGTGTCCAGTAGGACTAATAATTTATGTCACAGACCTGCCTATTTTCCTTCTCCAGAAATCCTATTTTATGTCGTATGTTTAGCTCCTATGTTAAGCCTGTATGTGAAATCACAGAGACCAGAAGAAAGGATAGGCGTCAAAAGATTGGAGCTTGGGCCCATATGACGTCTGAGAAACGTATTAAACGTGCTTGTGTACAACGCCCTCTGTGATTCAGAGATTCTTTTGGGCAGACAGTAGGCGGATGTGGGCTCGAGTCATGGGAATGTGTTGTTCCTATTTAATATCATACGTGATACAGTGTTTCATTTGGCCTGTTAAATTTTCGTCCTCTTCCCGTCGGTCGTGTGAGCAAGCGAGACGACACGTTAGGAGTGGGAAGAATCCCCCCTTCTGGACATCCGCATTTAGACTTTCTTTCTTTCTTTCTTTCTTTCTTTCTTTCTTTCTTTCTTTCTTTCTTTCTTTCTTTCTTTCTTTCTTTCTAGAGTAAAATTTACCATTTTATTAAAGTACGGAACACATACAGTGATGGTAACACAAAGAGCTGTAAGCAAATAGGGGTGGTTGCCGTTTCCATGCACCCTGTTGATACCTAATAGGACTTTTCGTGACTGACTTTCACGTCCCCAACAAAACAAATATTGGACAGACATTTGGATGTCATATGCACGGACCCTATAGTAATTTTTAAAATACAGAATTTAATTTCGACATTAATTGCATTGTAGCTGGTTAGTTTTTCTCTGGTTCATGGTCTGTGCAAGCGCCGCATTACTATTTCTTGCTCTGGCATCACCCACCCCAAGCAGAAGAAACGTGAGGACTTAAATGATAGATAACGCTGTTTCTCTTAACGTAAACGTGGGTTTCGTGACATGAAATTTTAAAATTAAAAATGTGATAAAATGGAAGCACGTTCAGCTAGGGACACGAAGGGCTGGGAAGGGCTTGAAAAAAATCGAACGTTTAATAAAAAAAACGAGTACATAAGAAAACAAGCTCGAAGAATATTGTGGAATATTAGGTGTTGACAGAGAAGTAACGGCAAGGGAACGAGAGCAATTAACGGACTCATTAGTTCAGCGCAAGCACAAAACTGCCCGAGCATACATGTATTTTCTTTGGCTAGGCGTGACGGGCCCCGATGAAGTTATCTTCCTTTGTATCCAGTGACTTCCCCTTTCCTTGATGACTTTTGCAGATCGTGAAAGCTCAAACGACGCCAGGCGCTTCATAAGCCGGTGTGCGTGTTTATGTTCTCCCATCTGCACGTGCAAGTTTGTTTTGCGGAGATGTTTTCGTTTGTCTTCCTGGCTGTCAGTCCGTCTGACTGGCAGTGCACTTACACGATGGGTATGTGCGCGCGAACCCCGTGTGTGTTTGCGAGAAAGTTGTCGTGTTGTGAGCTTTGCATTCTGGATCGATTTCAGTATGGAACTATTTGAAAGTGTCGAGACGTTATCAGAGCCCGTGCTGGCACCCAAGCTCTCCCAACACTAAGGATAAAAATTATCAACATCACATGTGCTTACGATTGTTCCTCGAACTGCTTCAACAAAAATCGTGAGAACTCAAGAGGAGTGCAACGGGAGATAGCTGCACTTAATTGCGGTAACTGCAGTCTGGGAACAGGCCTACCTGACCACTTAACCGAACCGAAAAATTATAAACTTACATGTTGGTGCATTATATTGCTGTCGGCCCGAATCCCATGTTTGGAGCTTTTTCAGCCGTTTCTGTCCCCAAACACCAAGAAGCGTCTTCGTGACCCTGCAGGAAAAGTGCAGCGTACTATACAAGTTAAAAAAAGACTGTAATTATAAGAGCGTACAACTTGCGCGTGGAAGGCCTTTGGAGTTAAACATTGTGCAGAGTCCATCTGGCCATCGTACCCCTTCCTGAACATCAAACTGCCTCTGCGCACTGGCCATACTGCAGCTTTCAGTCTTGTAGTTGTTTCAATAGCTTAGTAACAGGATCAGTTCCCTCCGATCCCTAGTGCGATATCCCTGTCAGAGGGAACCACCGTTTTACCAATACTAAACACAACATCATTTTCTTCTTGTCAGATGCCTTACACCGTACGAGCACGATCGTCGTTTCTTCGTGGTCTTCTCGTGACCTAGAAATAGTTCTGGTGCGGGATTTTCAACAGTTGACTTTTTATTGACAAAATGATAAGAACAGACAAATACATTTTTAGGCAGAAATGTTCTCTTCGGGGCAGCAAACCACTGCCTCTGCAAGTCAGGATCGTCCGGTAGCTTGTGCAGTTTGAAAGGTGGCTCACACGTGCAATGTTTTCTTACCAGGGGCTTGTGCGTAAAGCAGGGCTGATTAAGGAGTTCGTTCAACCTTTTGACTCCATGTGCATCCGTAAACAACACAGTTCGAACCGCTACCTGATATTTTAGTTTTTCCGTTAAGATCCATAACAGCATCACACTAACCAGACTGTACACCGGAAATCGGCCGCATAATCTATTTTTAGTACCGCTATGGCGGCGCCCATTGAATTAGCCAGTCAACGTGTCAATACAGCATGTGTGTTTTTCTCACTATCCACAAGTTCGCGCTTCCGGTACCGCTTGGCGTGATACCCAAACGGCGCTGGAGGCAAGCTTGTGCCAGTCATGATCGTGAGTTCCGGTTTGCCTTCATCCTCTCAGTTAATCAGCCATGCACACCCACGAACAGTCACCAAAATTCATGGTTTTAGGCCTAAATAAAAGGT
>SMGT01005562.1:30980-66448 GCA_004794575.1 Lanistes nyassanus
GATTCCGGGAAGCTAATGTCTCAAACATATAATATAATGAATTTAAATCTTTTCCTCTGTCTTCTATTTCCTCATACTATGAACAGCCCGATAATGAGTCGCGCGACGATTCTCATGAACTCATTGTAAAAAGCTACACTCTGGTCTAGACTAAACGACAGTACGCCTAGCTCGTCCTTCTGTGGATGACCTCACTGCGGCTGCTGTGCTCCCCGCTAAGTTTTCAGCAGTCTCCCGCGCGGCGGCTACACTTTAACAAAGGGTTTGTCCACATTGTTCACGTGCTGTTTGTATCTGCGCACGCGTATCGGGTTAAAAGGCGGACGCCAGACCAGCGCCGATTGGACCGGTCGTGTGTTGAGCGCAGAGACCGTCACATCTTGTTATCTCCCTTGTCCATTGACCCCATACGTGGTGACAAGCATTATCGGTTAGCTCATGTGGCGGGCTACTATGCACCAAAGGTGTTTGAGTTCATTGCTAGAGTGACACCTAAATATGGCGATGAATTTGTATCAGTTTTTTTAATCAACAGCAGTAGTGATGGTGGTGGGTGGGTATTGGCCTCGAGGTTAACTCCCCTTTTGTTTGTTGGTTTTTTTGTAAATGTCATTCTTAGACAAGACAATATATACACCTTTTTTTCGAGCCTGACCTGACCGCATATATTTAAGTTAGAAGCCACATCGATCTCTTACCTAGAACCCGAGGCTAAATTACGATTTCAGGAGGGACAAATCTGTAATCTTATAGCCAAGATGAAAACAAATAGTGCTGTCACACAGTTTTTCCAAAATCTGTCAGCGTGGACAGTGCATTTTTAGGGCTAGAAGTAAATTCGATGATTTTTGACTAGTCTGCTCTAAGGCCCTGTATGTATCCTTATAATACAGGCTTACGTCTGTCATATGTTTTTCTCAGACAGCAGAAGCACTCGAAGTCTCTTTCCCGAAAAAAAACCTTATTAGCTTGGGGAGCCATGTTTGCCTGGAAAAACATGTAGAAAACCTTAATGACCATCGTGTTTGCTCTTTAGAATGAACTTCAGAACTTCAGTACACTGTACTGCACTTAGTGAAGTATGTAGTGGCTGCAGCTTAAACTGGCCAGTCTAAATGTAGACCTCTCACTCCTACTCCCCCCCCCACACACACACACACGCCATTTTCTCAGCTCCAGTAAGAATGATCTTAATTGAAAAATCTTTCGAGGCACAAACTTTTGCGGGCTCAACCCTGTGTTCGACAAAACGTGCATCCACTAATGGCGTTTAGCCTTTATTCTTACACAGGTAATGGCACGTGTTTTCTATACATTTCGTGTTACGTGCTGTAGTAAACTAACAGCAGAGTGGGTGATCTCCCCTTGTCGAAGAAAGCTGTACAAACCTACGCGTTTTTCGCCGATCTTTTCACTTAAAAGGCTGTCACATGACGGTTCTGTAGATCTAAATCTATTCCCCAAAATAAAACCTGGACGATATCCACGACAGGATGAGATCGCCTAGTTCTAATAAAACCACCGATGCCAGGATCCAATTTCTCGAACTAAAATTAGGCGCCCCGCTTGCTGTTATTATTGAACATAAACTTGCGTACCAAAGGCGGGCGCACGCGTTACAGAACGCAGGACCGAGACGACCAAAGTTTGTCTCTTGAGAGTTCGTCCGGTTAAGAACAGCCTTTAGTATGACATCACCAGTGATTTACTAATATCTTTGCTCACTCCACCAGACTGAAATTTTATGTCTGTCCTTATGTTTGTCTGCTTCTTGGTCTCTTGGTCATTTATCGTGTTTATTTATGTTTTTAAATAGAACTTTCGAATTAATTCATTCCAGAAATAATTTAGCAACGTTCATCGCATATTTTTAAACCAAACCACCTGCAATCTGGGACTAATATAAATTTTGACACAAGATGAAGTCACCTGACTTTTGACTGTGTATGTGTGTGTGTCCTCCGGACGGCTCTCTAAAGAAGCTCTTTCAGTGTCTGACTATCTACATCCTCCACCACCTTCCGCCACCATCAAACCCAACTCCCCGCCACTCATCTTCTCGGTTGCGTGAAATAACATCGTGCACGAGACTGACAGAAACCTGACAATAACGTGAATCACCGTCCAATTTGTTCATAACCTTCATCAATGCCCGTCACACGCGCGCGCTATAGTTCCCATTCCCAGCTGGCTTGTCTCCGGACCCACTTTGCAACAGCTGGTGTTGCATGCGAAGCAAGGTGATTAACGCTCGGGAAACTGATAAGGTTTTGTCCCAAGTGCAAGAGTTGCAGTCTGAAAACAACAGGTTTTTCTCTGTGCCTGCAGTGCGTTTGGCAGCACCGCCATATCCTGCGAAATGAGAAGATCATTGATTGCGGAGATTTTTTGAGTGTAGGTGACATCTGTGAAAACAGCGAGATTTTTTTTGTTGGAAAACTTGCAAACCCCGACAGGCATTACGGGTAAAAAATGACGAGAGAGTTTTTTTTTAAACGTAAAGTTCGGTCAAAGACCCATAAACGGCTTACCCTGTGGCCGTGTCATTCATTGGTTTCTCGGCATGCTGTGGCACAGAAATGTGTTGTCAATTATGATTTGCTGCATCATAGAACTACAGTTTTTTTTAAAGTTCTATGGCTGCACGCAGTCTACCGATTATCGGGTCACTGGGGCTCCAGGTTTGTTTGTTTGTTTGGTTTTTTTTTTTTTACTATTTGCAACTTTTCTTTCTTCGCTCGAAAAAGCCAGGTGTTGATTTGGTTGCCCTTTCAGCACTCGTCAAGTCGTAGATAATTTAAAAAATAATAATATAGAATAATGAAAAAATAAGACCCTGATAAATAGCGTCGATACCCACAGCAATCGACATGCAACTTTACTGTGTTTGAAGTCGTTCATTATAAGTTTTCTGCCGTCTGCTTGTCTGTCTCAAAGCTGGTTCAAACGATACAATCCTGACGCCCTTGTAAGCCTCGGCCACAAATGCAGAACTACTTCACGAGACCTTGAAAGGTCAACGAGCAAAAAGTGGCTATTCTGCTCGAGATACGTAACCGGCTATAAGACTCAATTTAGCCTTTGTCTTTGCTCAATTCAGCCTTCTGGGCTGTATTTACAGACGTCCAATGTTCTTGTTTACTTTATCAAAAATCCTGTGTGTCCAACCATAGATGTAACCAGATGCGAGATATAGTGTGCGAAAGCAACTTAAAGCATTTGTACAGAAAAAATGTTTAATTTGTGTCTGTATATTCATGGATTTAGTACATTGCTGTTTTTCACTTCTGACAACAATCTTCTTCGCCGCTTCTGGTTCTTATTAAACTTGTGTTGATGTTCTATTAATTTTCTTCTGTTTTTCCCGCACATGATGGAACCAGCAAAAACTAGCACTCATTGCATTACACTAGCTGATGCCATTTTTCAGCATCTTTCTTACAGTAACTGAAATTATATCTATCGTCAGGCTAGCTACAGATCTTCTCGGGCTTGTGTGTGTGTGTGTGTGAGCGTGGTGACAGGATTGGACGTTGTGTGGACGCCCTCTTTTGACAAAAACGAGGGGAGAAACAATTTTCAATATAACTGCTCCCTTACGCGGGATAGGAAGGGAGGAGAAGCAGGAGACAGAATAGGAAACAAACTAGACGAGCAGGCAAGCAGACAGATGGACGGTCGAGGGACGGATGGACAGACCGGGAGGCGGACGAACACAGAGGTACGCAAAATCAAGAGGGAGGGATGTCGGGAGGGAATGGAGAACCATTTATAATCAAATCAAGATACGAAGAGCTGAACTGATTGAGGTGAGATTCAGATAGGGCGAAATGAATTTTCTCCTTCGGGCCAAAGGTCGTGAATTCAACGCCTGACATGGCTCCACCCTCTTGCTTGACGTCTCTTGCTGCAGACGACACGGAGGTCGGCACCGGAGACGAGCCGGCGAACAAGACAGATTTGCTGGCCCCCGACACCCGCTTATTAGCAAGATTAACTTCTTGCACGCTGCTCTAATCTGGCGTTCGGTTTCCATTCTGCGCTCGGTGAAAAATGGCCGAGGAGGAGGCCTTCTGAAATCCGAGCAGGTTAAGTCTCCGACGACAAATGCGCTGCTAAAAGCCAGCGAATGGACTTTGGACTGGCAGTGTATGACATAACTATAATTATGAGAACAAAGCTTGCGGGCTCCCCCCCCCTCCAAAAAAACCCCACCCCTCAATGCCTCCTTTTCTCATTCTCCCTCTGTGTCCCCCCATGGCTTATCTCCCTTTCCTCTCTAACCTATCCTTCTCTTCCCTCTGATCCCTTTTCTTCACTTGGTGTCCTTTTCGCTTCTCTCTCTCTCTCTCTGTCGGTGTCTGTTTCAGTACGCATGCGTGGCGTCATTCCTGGATAAACAACTCCTACCCGAACCATGGCTATAACTGGTAGCGTCTGACCTCTTCCTGGTCCATCTTAACGCAGTCAAAATAAGGTCGAAAATAGCACAGAGGCACTACACGCATCCCTTTGTTTCAACGCCCTCAGTTGCATTTCCTCTTTCCAAATCCCGCTACCTTTCCCCCACACCCTCTCCCTCCCCACTGGCACCATCACATCCCCTCCGCGGCTTTCAGAGTCGGGCATTCCGATGGGTGTAGATGGACGTCCAGCCAGGCACAAGTGCTCATTTGTCAGAGCTGGTGACGTGATATGTGCACACGGATCAATGACGTCGTCAATTGCTGTGCACTTGTGCGCGCAGACAGTTTCATGGGCGCGGCACTTGGCGCGTATCGCCTGCCGGCACGCCGCGGTGTCCAAGAACGATAAGCACTCCTCGAGCCGCCGTCACAGACAAGTTCCTTCGGGTCTCCGATTATTGCTGAAGCTTGTGAAACGTGCTGGAAAATTCTATTAGCAAGAAGCAGCGAGGTTTCCAAATTGCTCAAAATCACGTGATTATTAGCAACCTCTGCTTCTTTCCTTTCTTCCTATCACCCTTAATTCTTTCTTTCTTTCTTTCTTTCTTTCTTGCTTGCTTGCTTTCTTGACAGTTGCAGCAAACTTTGCTTCCTGACTAGTAGATGGTATATGTCACATTAGTCCGAGTTATTTATTATGTTATTTTATTTTTTAACAGAAGATTGTCTTCCATCCAATCATTGTTTAATAAGTTTACACTTTTTTGCGCTGGGCATGACAGAATCATTTATAGGTAGAGGGGAAAGAAACAAATCACGTAGACAAAAGGAGGAGATAGATAGATAACCTCATTTCTTTTTAATGGTGCCAGTGCACATATGCCTGCATCTCTTCGGCTGGTAAACAGACCTACCTACCACCGGCGGGTTCTGAGTGCGTAATTTCGTGACGGGACCAGAGGTGCTAAGGCAAGTAGCAAGGCTTGAGGGTGAGGAAAAGTCATCAGAAATTAGCACGGAGAAAGGCGATGCTGAATCGTTAACAACGGCAAGTTGATAATGGGCTGGGGTCCGTTGTAAAGAGAAGCAAGACCTCGTGTCGCTTTTACGGTGGCCCGGATGTGCATCGCCGAGACTACAAAATGCTGCGGTCCAACCACACACTACATCCGAGGGTTTTCGAGTGTCTTTTGACCTGTAAACTGCGTTATCACTTTGGAGAGGTGGGCTGGAAAGGAAGGGAGAGAAAGAAGAAGAAAAGAGAAAAAAAATCTTCAGCAACTGAGCAGCTAAAGTCGGTGCCAGGAAAAATTAAGGCCGCTTGACGCCAGCCGTGCAGCGCACGTGCGCTTTGATGCTCGCGGCTTGGGCACGCGCGAGGCTCGAGCCACGAGGTCATCAAAAAGCTTAATGGCCACCTTAGCACCCAAAGAGTTAATGTCGTGTGGCGGGGAAGGAGGTTAATTTAATCCCTTAACACTTAGGCTGGCCGTGCTTGGAGGCAATCAAGGAAGCGGCAGGAGCAGAAGAGAGCAGACGACTTGTTAAGCCCTTCGACGAGCACAGCAGGGGATTCATGACCGTGTAACTTCTTGGGCAGTGCTTAATGGTCGGAAGGTTGAGGGTTAACGAAAAACGTAAGACTGAAAGTGAGCGACGGGAGCAGGGGAGAGGTGAGGTGAGGGGGGAATAGTAGAGGGACCAGAAGAATGAGTGTTTATTTTCATTGCTGCTTGTTTGCTTTACGCCGAGTCAGGAGCTATGGTTATATCACGGCAAGCAGGCGACTCTGCAGACAGCTGCAGACAGTGTCACATCCCGAGGAAACAAATAATGTCGGAGTCGAAAGTTGATTCCTGAACACAATATTCTCTTTTGTTTTCGTCAGAAATTCTTATCTGTGGCACCAGATGAAGAAAAGGAGAACATGAAGGAAGTGGTAGTTTGCAAACGCAATGACAAAAATAAATCGCACACAATCCACAACGCATTTGGGGCTAAAAGGATCGCATTGTCGCTTATTTTGTTCTACCTACATGCACATGTCTGTGGTGCTGGTGGCGTACAGACACTACCTCAACACACAGCAAACAGGACGAACGTGCGTCCAGCTTCGCCGAGCCTGAGCGTCCGTACCTCGATCAAGTGCGTCTGATTCTCACGCTCGTTTGGCCAAGGACTTGACTGCCCACAGCACCCGGTTATGAGTTACGGCCACAGGCTTGGATGGTGATCAGACCGCGAAGCTTGTCCACATGTCGCGTTCCGAAGGACTCTTTTCTCGTCACCCCTCCCCCCATAGTTATACTGTTTGTAGCTCTAGTGAAGTCGCCAGTGTCCCCCCCCCCAACCCCGTCCTCCCACTCTGTCTGGTGTCCGCCCCTCTGGTCTACACGTGACACCTCTCTCAGGGAACTGGAGACGCTTGGGGCGGGGACGACTCTCAGACCCGAGATCCCGCAGTCTGCACCTCAGCAAGTCAGCGCCTAGCGGTCGTGAGATGCAGGAAGGCGAGCGCTGCTCCCAAACACAAGTTCCAAGCCAATAGCTGGTCTCACAGTTAGCAAACAATATGTCTAATGGGGTGGTGTGCTCAAAAGGCATACTCGCAACCCGTAAAGCTGACGTACAAAACGAAGGTCTTTGGTGCAAACCTCCTACCGGATAGTGGGGAGGTGAACAGAACCTGTTGGCGTTCATGACGCCAGGTAATGAGAGGAGGGTGGGATGATGTGCGTCTGTGTGTGTGCTTGTGTGTGTGTGTGTTAAGGGGTTGTCTCTTTGTGTGTGTTTTCCGCTGCTGTTTGTGTGTGTGTGTGTGTGCGCGCGCGCGAGTGTGTAGAGGATAATATGCTTTGGGTCATCTTTCGCTCTCCGTTGGAGTGTGAAGAGAGTCGTCTCTCACCGTGTGTTTAGCGCGTGGGTACGTGGATGCGTCCATGCTTCATTCGCTGTGTGGATGAGAAGGTTAGTGGATGCACATAGTTGAATGAGAGGGAGGAATTACTATGAAATAGCAAAGAACTTAAACACCCCAGGGTAGTCATATGTAACATAACACAAGTTGTACTTGTCCACTTCCAGTCTAATGTCAGCTGCCCCTCTTGACATCTGTCATGTCTGTCGTGTCACTGGCATGGCCTGTGGCACTGGGGTCTCCTTAAGCTTTAAAAAAAGACAAAAAATTCCTTCCAATACCTATCGCCTACATATAATAAATAATCTCATCGCTGCTGACTGTAAATGATGGCGACTAAGCTGATGATTCTCAAAGAAGACTGAGGCTCAGTCAAAATCGGAAACTGTGATGCTTCTGACAAGAAACAAACCTTGCCAGCAGCAACTGAGTCGATGTTTGTTGATTTAAAAAAAAACCAAGCGTAGAATCCCCACCTTCAATGCCTCCAGGGGCGCAGAATCTTATCTGGAAAGGGGAAGTAACAAGGCCAGGTATGTATTGTTCTGTATTGATTTGACGCGGAAACACTGACTGGAAACTCAACACTAGCGCCACCAGACGGCGCTGTGCAGACGCCTTATTTACGAGGCCAAATAACAGCTCTTCTCACGGCGTAATCACAGACCCTTCTCGCTGCACGATCCACCCGGGGCTCCTCCCAGTACAAAGAGTCTGTCACACCAGCAGCCGTGGCCCGGGAGTCACTTCCAGCGTCCTCCGGATAGTCAAGGGAGATCATTCTCGCTGTCTGAGCTCGAACCGCGTTCCGATAAACAGCCCTGGGTAACCTGAGTGTAAGTCGTCTGGATAGTTCGAAGTCACAGCATCGGACTCATGTGTGGAAGGTTACGGGTTCGAATTTAGAAGTGGCCAAGATTTATATCGAACACTGTGATGGTCATGAACACTGTGCAGATTCCATGACCATCTCCCATAAGCTACCTCTCCGCACTGGCCATCTGACTGCAGCTACATTGTAAACAGCAAGTGTTCAGGTTAGAACACTTATTTTGTTACCGAAACAGAAAGCATTTTACTTTGATCTAGAACGCTTTACCGTAAAAACTATTCTGGTCTGTTTCCTCCAGTTTTCAATTTGCCGGAAAACGTGTAACTGGTGTTATGATAATGTTCGAGATGTAGGCCAGCAGCAAGTGTTCAGTCAAAAAGGGAATGCTAAGAACATTTAGAACACATGTGACACACATCTTGCATGCATACAAGCAGCATATATTTTGCACCTGCCTTAACACTTTTTACATGCAATTAGTTTTTTAAATATTAGAGAGATTTATTAGTCTGGTAGTTCTCTCAGTTCATAGGTTAACAATAGGACTCCATCGTCCAGTAATGAGAATTCACCACAAAGTGGAAGCAGTGTCCCTCCAAAATTACCTGCCTCGAGTAAGTCCTTGACAGCAGGGTAGCACAGCAGAAAAAATGCTTTAAAAAATGTTCTCGCGAAGTTTGGTGGCGCTCGACGTCTTTGGTGTCAACACTTTTAAACGCTTACTAACAATTGGTAAACAACACTTCACACGGTTGTTGCTACAATCGTGTCGCGTTTCCAGACTCTAGCAATCGAACTGCAGAACGAGATTTGCTAGAGGGGTGATGTCAACCCTAGGAAAAGGCCCTGGGCTGGCTTGCATTAGCGTTCCTATCGCCTGTTCATTCGTAAAGGTGCACGTAAAATACACAGGGCGAATGAGCCTTACGACCAACCTTTTGACCGAAAGAGCACCTACGACCGCTCATGCAAGCCAGCACTGGTGCTTATGGTGGTGTCTTCACCAACGGCCTTGAGAAGCCAATGCAACAGACGATTAATTAAAAAGCCCTCCATTTGAAAATCATATTAAAAGATTCTTTGTAGAAATGCTTTCATAATACAGTGTCCTTTGTAAAACATAACACTAGACTGAAACATGTTTTTAACTGAAAAGATTACCCCCCCCCCAAAAAAAAAACCCCAAATAAATTTAAAATGTTTTTTGTCTTTTGACCAGATTATTGAGGATAACTTTAGCCGAAATGTCATTATACCCAATTCTCATTTACTAACTCTAGGATACGTGTGGAGGTATCCAGACTGTTTGACTCACTATACCGGATTTTGTTTTCTATTTAGTCGCACACTATGCTAACACATGAGTTTACGTACAACAAAACCTGCGCTTAGGGTTGCGTTTAGGGACAGCGTCATTTTCTTGTGGTAGATGCGTGTTTCTTTTCTTTCATAAACTCACGTTTGAGCACTGGCACCACCCCGTCCCGCTCCCACCAATCACTCCCACCACGATCAAATAGTGTTTTCCATATTCTTGTCCCTCCTGCAGGAGTATTGATTACATTTTTGCAGTAGCTTGCAAGATTGATTACCAAACTTTTTTTTCTGCAACAGTTTTGCACGAACGACAGCCACTCGAGAAAATGTTGACGGGGCAAAAACTGACCTTAACTCCTTTCCGCACACGGCGTCAGCCCAGTTGCCGCTTGGGCAGGGAGGTCGCCCGCGTAACCACTCGCACGTCACGTTCGCTGCGTGCATTAACGCCCTGTGGGTAGTTGGGAAGTCGGCCGAGAAAACGAACGTGTCGCAGCAGATTTGTGAAATCAATCTAAGAATTTTTTTGAAAGAGAGGCGGGAGAGCATTGTTCATGTGCCCCGCTCCCACCACACGCTGGTTGTTCAAGGGTTTTACACTTACTTGGTGGGAAAAAAAGCTAAAGCTTTGCGCCAGCAGGGACTAATGAATAATTAAATACAGAGAGAGGGGTGGGTGAGAGAGATTGGAAAGGTAGGCAAGTGCATGCAGGAGGGAGAGACCTACAGCAGTTACCATGTTCTGTCATTAATATTCACGACTGATTTGGCTAAGGTTAATAATTTCCAATGACCGGGGCAGGCCGCCAATGCTGCCAGAAGAGAGCAAGTTCTTTGCGTCCCGCATCAGCAATTACCGCTCAGCGTTGCGGCAAAGTTCCCACCCACCCCTCCCACCCCGCTCCCGGTATTTTTTGGTAACACTTGCCAGAAGTCAATGGGGTATGGTACCACCAAAGCCTGTGACAGTGATTCGGCAAGCAAAACAATAGTGAGATACATCAATGCATATGTGGCCCGGCTGTTTTATAGTACGCGTGCAATGGAAATAGAAATGGGGGAAGACGGAGAGAATCGGTCTGATTTATTGTCGCCAAGCTTCGGCACGGCTCGAGAGGTGTGAAAATCGGAGGCACGCGCTGAACAGCGAACTGATACCGCATGCTTATGTTACGACACCCATGCTGGTTGTGTAACTACAGTTAAAACATTTTTAAAAATCTTGTTTGTTATGTGGTGGGGTGTGCTTATTTAATGCTTTCAACGGAAGGAAAACTTTTTAAAAAATTGAGACTGCTTCGGTGGTCTAACTGTTAATGCGACCGCTTCTGAAGCCGGAGGTGAACTATGGGCACTTTCGTGCTGGAAAGGAGATACAGGAAAATTGGAGCGATCCAGTCCTGGTCTCTGCCACGTATTACCCTTCCATCACTTCCCCTACTCATCGCAGGAGTTGAATTTTTCATGAGGCCTATGGCAGAGGCCTTCAACAAAAGCTGGGAAGTGCTTCTGGACTTGAGCGAAAGAGACCCTTCTCGTCCGTCTAGATGGGATTAAGTATTCAGTTCACACGCGGAGTTTCGTCTTGAACGTACTGGCCATTTTCGCCAACAGGAACGCATCGAACTACTTTTGCTGCTGTAATGATTTATCATCCTGAACAATTCCTTTTTTTGGAAAAAGAGAGAGAGGGGAGGGAGGGAGAACAAAAGAAAGAGAAAACCAGAGAGGGGGAAACAGACGATGTCATCAACTTTTACGATTACGCAAAACGAAAATCAGATCGACACTTTGTTACAATCTCGTATACCATCTCTGAGTAGAAGTACACGAATAATCGAGAACGCGATCCAATATGCGGTAAATTGGACTGCCGATCCGTGCCAAAATCTCATTTCCACTCAAAAATTGTCCCGCTGTTCCGGACCATTTTCTTTGTCAGCCACGCAAACTCTAACAGGTTGTCTCGATGCAGATTTCCTCTGGCGAGACGTTGAAGCCAAACTACGAAACTAAACTGGCTTGCGATATCTCCACGTCGTAATGGCATACATGGTTTTGTGACGTCAATATAGACTCGCTCGCAAACGCGGAAGCCATTCACGCGCAGCTCGTTCCCACTCCCCTCCCTGCAGGGGGAGGGGGGGGAAATCACTGACTCACAGTCACACTCTGGTCAGTGCTAACAATAGCCCCGGGATTAGCCTGGTGGCAGGCAGCACGGAATCCTCCCGGCTAGGTGAGGCCGACACATGTCGCCACACGTTGTCTCATATCTGTCAACTTGTAGAGACCATAAGCGGAGTAGCAAGCCAGCAGCCCGAGCAGATAATGAAAGGCAGCGCGAACAAAGGATTGATGAGAGTACACAGGTGCAGGCGAAGGTCTGCAAATGAGGCGCCTCCAGATGGACCGACCGTTTGCCACTGTCCGCCAGCCGACATGCATGGCGGAGGGTCGGAGACCAGGGGGATGGAAGGCGCTAAAGCGTATATTCTAATGGTCTTGGGTGATAAGGGGAGCTGGAGGACAACATCAAAAGGCAAAGTACCTGCATGTCAAAGCACAGCTTGATCGCTGAGCGCGGCAGGCCACATGTGGACAAGACTATGGTTCCCTGATTACACCTTGCACGTGGCTATAGCAGTGCTGATTAAACAGCAGGTCATTAAAAAAAATATAAGCTGCGATGACAAAGCTATTGATCACAAAAGGGACGAGTGTCGTTGATCTAGGAGACGGACGACATTTGCTGGGGGGTTAGGGGTGGGAGGAGAAGTCACGAGGTGAAAGGAACATTTTCTTTTGGTGCTCCCAGCCTCCCTTCCGCTTGTCATCATCGCAACCAACACCACAAGCTGCCTACCAGTCCGTAGTAGCGACCAAGGTGGTTAAAGTCACCTGTCGGTTTCCCACCCACCCACCACCCACCCGATACCCACACTTGTTCTACCAGAGGCGTTCCTGTTTGCGAAAATCCCCTGTCCGTTTCAGAAGAAAGTCCCCGTGTGCACAATAATAAATTCCCTATGTCGCTCGTAGCCGAATGGTTAAAGTGTTGGCTTCAACCAGTTTTCCCGTCTTCCTTTGGGTTTTCCCATTTTTTAATTTGCAACTTTTCCAATTTAGCAGATGCGAACTAGGTGCGACTACAGTGGTCAGGGCAGGGCCAGGCCTTAGAAGGTTTGCGGGCGTCTGCTGGTCTCTGCCGGCTCCCGTCGGACCCCTGCTAGCTGCCCTAGGGGTACTTCTCTGAGGCTTTATCAAGTGTGAGCATCGGGTGATTGTTTTTTCACCCCCACCATAAGTTTTATTTGTCGTAAGTTTTATTTGCCTTTGTGGGACTTCCTGAGTCAGGCCTTAAAGAAGAAGAAAAACCCAAAGTGGTGAATGAAGTTGGGGGCAATGCAAACTTCCGAATCCAGGAGTTGCCAAGGACTGGAGTTAAACATTGTGCAGACTCCGTCAGTTGCCGTCTTCCGAACATTAACTTCCTCTCTTCCCTGCCACCATCAGCTGTGAAACTGGGGACGCCTCAGTTGGTAAATTACTAAGAAGACTCCCTCCCCAACAGTACGAAATGGCTGCGAGGTGGCAGCACCGTCCCTCTAAAATAAACAACCAAAAGAGTTGAGGAAGGAAAGGTAGACAGGGAGGGAGCTGGGCGCTGCCCCGACAAACCCTGACCCCGAGAACACAGTCCGCTTACTAACCTTCAGCGCCTCACTTTCATACAAGGAGCAAAGTTGTTACGGGGGGACCTTTTAATTACCTTTACCATACATTACATTGCTAAAATTGAAATTGATGTCCATAAAAATAAGACATATTTTCTGATTATTTTCCATAAATATATGGTAACACTTTATTCTCTTGTAAAAATCTAAATTTAACTTTTTTGTTGTGCTATATTGTGTTTGAGGGTTGGTTGGTTTGTATGGTTTATAAGAGTCTTGTCTTGAATGACAGGAAGAAGAGGTACGTTTGTTGTGGCGATCAATTATCCTAGAAAATATCCACCTTCTATCAGAATCCCTAAAACACTTATTGCGCGAAATGTTCGTTTACCCAGAAAGGAAACGTGGGTAGTTCTCGTGCACGTGTAAATGCCGAAATTTGTCTGAGTGCAATGCAGCGACAGAACACAGTTGCAGCCATCGCTTTGCCTCGAGCTGAACGCTAACCAAACAGGCCAAATATTACCTGTAACCTGTCACACTTTAGAGTGAATAAGCAGAACTGGTGACGTTAAAAACTTCAGTAACAGTCGTGTACAACAGACTACGAGTACAAAGAGAAGAGCAAGAACACAGATGATATCAAGTACACAGGCTCTGCTGTCATCGTAGGCGGTCCGAAAAAACTAGAGCGCTGGCACTCATCTACCGCCAAAAAATCGAAGCCTGCAAGCTCTCTCCCCAAACTTTTTAATCCCCCAGAAAGCTCCTCTCCTACTCCAACATCATCATTCCTAACCCCTCCCCTATCTCCTCATCGACCATATCTGGGGGCGGGGGAATGAGGACATCCTTAATCCCACCTCTTGACCTCTTCTGTCAGGTCCGGACCTATCCCCGGACTGTACTGCATTTGTCGCGTGACTGACCGCTGGCGCCGACTTGCAACCGTCTTCGCTGACCACTATTTATCTTTCTCTTATCATCATACGATCTGTTCTTTAGCCCCAGTCCCCAGCCCCCCACTGTCACCTTTCCTCTTGTATCTGCTGTATTCGGTTACACACCCAAGCGCTCGTTTGAATCAAATGAAATTTTAAAATAAAATGAAAAATAAAGATCTTAAGAAAAATGTACGTGGGGTCCCCCACCCCGATAGACTGAAAGGAAACGCGCAGTGACCATCCATTCATCACTGCTTAAAAAATTAATATTAAATCTCAACTTAGGTAGGTAAACAGGTGAGTGTTTCGCTGATGATGGAACGACGCACATAGACATGACAGGGACTCTGATGAGGCAGTGCACGTGGGGGTAAACTGGTTCTCGCTCCCCGGTGTCTCGGTGTGACGGGGAGAAGGGGAGAAGGATGGGGACATAGGGGATGTTTTCTCTAACACACTCTCCCTCTTCGTTTGTACTTTTTAGTTCCACTCCTGAGCTGTTGCACAGCTCTAGATCCGATCCATAACTGTTCTGGTGAACAAGTGCACTTGAAATATAAACAAAAAGCCGTAGGTTCCCTTCTCTGTCTTCTCTGCGCGTACTCTGCCGACTGACACAGTCTAAGCCCCGCCCAGTGTTGACCGCCGGCACTCGTCCTGTGTTTCCGATTGGTGGACTGTTCTCCGCCCATTTCACGCAGCTCTTCGTTAAGCTCCGCCCTCCATTGATGTACCTGTAAAGGGGGAACGTCAAACTATCAGTACGGCGAACAGACGACGCCGTGGCTGCTCCGAATCCTCTTCGACATGCACGCGCGCTGTGGGCAGCAAGTGCTATGCAACCGTGTCGACATGTTTTAGCCAAAGAAAGATGCTGGACTTAACTATTTCCGGAACGGTGACAGGCAGTCTCTTTCGGGTCAGAAAGATCCCTGCACGCGAGGCCGCCCC
The DNA here is from genome assembly GCA_004794575.1 of Lanistes nyassanus. NCBI lineage: Eukaryota > Metazoa > Mollusca > Gastropoda > Architaenioglossa > Ampullariidae > Lanistes > Lanistes nyassanus. The sequence continues at coordinate 46,025 of SMGT01005562.1, forward strand.
GACAATTCCGCAATCGTCTGCTTCTTGTGAGCTGCTGTAAACACCCTGCCGACTTCCCATCTTGACAGAAACGAGCAGGTAGGAACAACAAAACACAGATGACCTTGATACATGTATTGAGTATGCTGCTGTGACAAGTACTTTTCCGTTCTAGGTAGTGTGCGACGAACAGTGAATACCTGTAGGGTAGCATTGCTGTTTGGTATTTCAAGGCATTTCTTAACCGCACGGCTGTGTCTAAGGGTTCGACGAAATAGAATGCTCATTTGTCTGGCTAAGAAAGGCTGTTGCAGTAGCTGCTACATTGCTAAACTTGAAATACTGTTTTAAAACATGCGTGAGGGTGAGTTCTTTAGCTGCTTATATGCGCTGCTGTCAGGTCTACCTACATGCCTGTTTGTCAGCCTGGCTAAATGTAGAAATGTCTGCCTGCGTCTTATTCTGACCTCCTTCTTGGGAAGGATGCGATCGAGTAAGACAGACATACAGGAGTGGAGGTGGGGGTAGTGGGGAAGGGACATTTCTGCATCAATGACCAAAAAGAAGTACAATAAGTTAAATTTTACTCGATGCTAACTTTGTCATGTTAATAATACATACGTTTAGCGTAAAACAATAGCAAATGCAGTAAGAGACTTTCCTGAGACGATGACAGTTGTCGTCCTTTCGTCTACGAGTAGACAAGTGAAGAATCAGTTCAGATCAATGGACAGTTGACCATAAATTAGCTATAATGAAAGAACGGAGACAGGAAAGAAAGAAAGAAAAGAACCAGCCTACATTACAGGCACAGTTGCCGTCTCTAGAGCCTCTCACCTGTGCGAAGTGAATTCGAGATAGCACGTGGAATTATTCTGCCCACACGTTGTCATGCAGGCGGTAATGTTTCAATTGACGAAGCGCACTGGAACAGTCCGATTATGTTTCGATAACTGTGTGCACGCACATAACTATAGCACTCGCTATAGCCGGCTATAACTATAGCTGGTGCACCTGCTTCAACACGTAGTCCCAGCTTCAACGTGAGGTGTGCTTCACCTGTCTCCCGTCCCGCTATTGTAAACGGAATGGCTAGAGGTGCTACATAGGTGTGATTTGTCCAGAAAGTGTAGCGATGATGACATTTTAAAACTAAATATGGTTGGGCTTCCCAGCTCGTGCCAAGTTTTGCTCCGATTACACAGATTAACCAAGTCAGCGAAAACCGAGATTAAAAACTGCGTCAGCCGTCTGCTCGCACATTTCGCTTAAATTTGATGGAAACAGTCCCACACATCATCTCGCCAGTCATGCACTGATGTGCTCGAAAGAACAAATTACATTTTCGTTGTATTTCTTCTAGCCACTGCTGTAGTGCCAAGCCAAGGCTAGCAAACAGATCACGACAACCCCTGTTTGCGTAACAAAGTAACGCTTTCCGCACCAACGCACGCGCGACCATGACACGTGAAATTTATTGTTGAGGGGTGGCGGTGGTTGGGCCGTGCGCTGTCCATCAACACGCGCGCGTTGCCGCGTTATCAGCTGCGCAAGGGTTAAAACTGGCGGGTAGTGTATACACGCAGTCCACATACCGTGATACCCTTGTACAGCAGCAGCCACTGAATAAATTGTCGTGGGAGCACCCTAGCCATCTGTAGCTCATCTACCGCTTAAAATTCGCGCGGACGGAATGATAGTCTATGTGACGAGTACTGCCGACGACAAGCCTTTGCGAGGAGTCGCTAATCAACGAAAGGCCATCGACGATGAAAAGCAGACCTCAGCAACGGCAAGGGTTGGACAGTTAAATCAAAAATATTGTGCGTCGCAGTTACGCTTTGACAATAAAAAAAAATAACGTGTCACAGCTACACTTTGACAATAAAAGCAAAAATAATGAGTCACGTTACACCTTGACAGAGCAAAAATAATGTGTGGAACCCATAACTTTGACAATTAAAGCAAAAATAATGTGTGGAACCTATAACTTTGACAAACAAAAATAATGCTGTCCTGCCTAGCTTGTGGTCTCATCCATTCAACTCCATCACACACTTCCTTTCCCCATTCCCTCAAGTAGTCCCCATGCAAGCTTTTCAACGAGGGAAATAAGACACAAGCAAGTAGAGGTTCAATCTTCATCATCTTGCACCTAATACTGGAATTCCATTGTTCTACAAAGCCCAGATGAAAACAGAAGTAAAACGAGGTCAAACGTCAGCAGAAAAGTGATTTAGTTTAATAGGTTTTTGCATTTTAAAACATTTGCGCAGAAAAAAGACTTTCATTGCAGAAATCGTGTGTGTGTGGGGGTGGGGGGGGGGGGGCATCCGTCAATAAATTGTAAGATTTGTACTGACTGTTGAATTAGTTCTTTGATGCTGCTGTCATTTGACTTTGTGGAACCGTGGGAGGTCGACGCAGCATTTGGAAAACTTTTTTGTATTTGTCTGAGACAAGTTGTCTGACATCTGGGAAATTTTTCTCCTGTCTTTTAGACCTTGCAGCTGGGAAATAATTTGTAGAAGCTTCTTTTTTATATATATAAAAACAAACGTCGTATTTTAATAAATTTTTAGTCTTGCCAGTAAAATGCCAGTGAAGAGCGAAGACAGAGATGGTTACCATATCCGGAAGATTTCTGTCTGCCCTCGGTTGTCCCCCCCTCCCCCTACAGTACTTTGTCATCGTAAATTGTCAGTTTACTGTGTCCACCTCGCACCGTAACGCTTGTTTTAGATGTACAACTCCGCAATCATATCAGAACAGTTGTAAACACAGACAAAGAGCTACCTCAGTATATTTTAACTCTGTGCTTTTCCCCATTGTAATCTGCTTTGGCCTCACATCCAGACCCCACCTGTAATCCTTCAAGTCCCTGCCCGTGGGCTGAAGTCTATCTTTAGAACGCAGCCATCACTTAAATTGTATTTTATCGTCGTGGGTTCTGCCGCTAATCTGTCTGTATCCATCTTGCGTTTTTATTGCCTGTGCAATGAAATATGAATGGGTGATAGATAATCTGATCGCCAGGTAGACGATGCAAACGCTGGGTTAGGCAAGGGGCTGGGTTGAGGAGGGGTAGAGGTAGGGCAAGGCCTGGATTCAGGTGAGAACAGACGAACCTGTTTTGGGGCCGCGTGCAGGTTTGAGACTACCTGTTGCTCAGCTTCCACGGGGTTAACGCAGTAATGGTACCGAGGTTTTAGTCCTACCCTTCCTACGCCGATAGCAAGTGCGAAAGTTTGCGACCACGTTGTTTGCTTTCTTCTTAGTTGTGTTTATCAGACAGAAGCAAAAAGGGTTAATAAATTATGACAATCGAATTTCACTCGCAGAGAGAAACTCGATTTTTGTAGATAGGGCCTGATTTTTTAAAATTCTGATTGTAATCTGTAACAAACTATATTGAGGGAATGTGGCGGTTTGATAAAACACCCTTTAAAATGATATTTATTTATGAGCAATATTTCATTTATTTTATTTTATTTCATTTTACGGAAACAATTAAGCCAAAAATGTCCAACATCCGATATGTCTTTCCAAAAATGTCTTTCATCTCGTTGTTATAAAAACTTGTTTTCCGTTTTCTTTCCAGACAGTTGTAACAACGTGAGAATCCACTATTATGATGAGACAACTGCATACCTTTACGAAATGTCACAGTAACGATGTTCGTGATGTTATTCTGAAAAACGGGTTTTTGAAATTGTCTCTTCAGACATTTTAGAGAAGACATCCAGAGAGCAAATATACTTCAAGGTCGTGTGTAGTACCTGTTGCATTTCTGTAGGGCTGCTTCCAGTTATTATTTGTGTGACCGGAAGGGAAAATAACTTAAAGTTACACAAAGAAGACTGCGCATCAAGAACGAGGTTTAACGAGATCACGTCACGCGCAGGAACGAAATACTGCTCAATGCCTGACGTCACGGATCTCTGCGAAGACATGGAAGTGATGACGGAGATTCCTGTGTTGCCCCCATCCTCCCCCATGAACCTGTTCCCCCACGTTTCCCCGACGATGACATCATTCCACCCCTCCGTCTCGCCGACTCGCCCTCCATCGCCGCTGGCGCCTTCTGGTGGCGAGGCCAGTGAAGTGTTGTCGTCGCATTCCAGCAGCGATGACAGCAGATGTGGGTCTGCTGGTGCCAGACGGCTAAGCGATAAGAACAGCAAGTGCAGCGACGGCGACAAGAGGCAGGAAGAGGGCAAGGCGACGGAGGAAAGTGACGACAGGTGCAGCTCGGCGGACGAGGGAGAGAACTATATCGATGTGATTGGTGATACCGACTGCAGTGACACTGAGATGACAGACGACCGCAAGTCAGGCCAAGTCGAGGACAGCAGCAAGACGTCGGCGGACGATGACAACAATAACAACCACCAGCAGCAGCACAACGGCGGCAACAGTAGACGCAGTCGCAGAGACGAACACTACAGAAGCAACGATCAGATCAACAGTGACGACAGCGTTAACGAGAGAGACGATGAGCAGAACGTTTCCCCTTTGTCTCACACGAACTTCTCCATAGCCGCCATTCTCAAGCCAGACTTTGGGGTTAGAAAAGGTGCAGTCATTTCTCGTCTTGCTGTCAGCCACAACAGCCACAGCTCCGACTATTTCCAAGCTCATTCACACCAACGCCTGAACAGCCACAGTTCCAGTTTCCATCTGTTCGGTCACCGACACAACCACAGCAACGACACCAGCAACCATCATCACCACGCCCACTCGCACAGGTACCACCAGCATCACCCACTTCAACGACTCAACTCGCCGTCTCCCGTTGACCTCACGACGCGGGGACGGGGACAGACACTTCTCGAGAAAGATAAGAAGCAGAACAGCGACTCCCGACAGGTGTCTAACAGTAACCGACACAGCAAGAACAGCAAGGACATCTGCAACGACAACAACCGCAGTGTGAACAATAAGAATATAACGAACAATGGCAACAGCAGCGCCAGCGCCCGACACGGGGGTAGTGGCAAGGCAGAAGGAGAGAAGTTCAACCTGTGGCCAGCCTGGGTTTTCTGCACCCGTTACTCTGACAGACCCTCTTCAGGTGAGTAACTTTCATGCGTCTGCCTGCTTTCGTAGAAGCAATGGAAAAGATGTGACAGTCGTAATAGTGTCACTGTGTGTGCAGTTTTCTTACATTTATGTATGTCTACAAATCAAATTTCGTACAGATAGAGTGAAGGGGGCTGTCTCAAAGACAGAAAATGGCGTCAAGGGAAAGAACTTAGAGACAACAAACGTGACAAAATCTGTACGATACGATTGCAATAACAACGACAACAATAACACCAGCAGCAACTACCGGACTATAAATAGTTATTGCGTTCATCCGTTTCTCTTTCAATGGAGTTCTTTCAGTCTTTGTTGAAGGAAGGAAGGAAATGTAACATGCGCACTTGTTCTAAATATCAGATATCTTCCTGTCTTCGTGTTTTCCATGACACTTTAAAAAAATTACAATAAACTTTCTACCGCAGATTCTTATTATTCGTTTATAATGGTAAATCCACAGATGCCAACTTAAACTGCACGGTCAGCTATAGCTTCAGTGATTGTTCACAAGAAACACATGGGAAATTATTCGACAATTTCATTAACATTTTTTCTTTCTCATTCTTTCTTTCTCTCTGTGAATCTCGCTCATACACCCCCCCATCCCACCTCCTCACACATGTGAATTTGAACTGTTTCTGAAGCTCAACATAATAACTTAAGACAATTGCATTCAACTAGTTTGGGAAATATCGATAAATCAGTCCCTCAATCATTCTATCAGGCCAACAAAAGGGCAAAAAATCATAAAGACACATTTTTGTTATTTAAATTAAAAAAAATAAGTATCCAAATATTTTTTAAAATATTAAAATCAAATTCTTCAGGCTTTTTTAAGGATACGGTTTTTGTTTTGATCAGACACATTTGAAAAAAACGCTGTTGCATTTTTCTGTTGAAAAGTATGCTTAACCATAAATGATAATCAAGATTCAGCGTTATTTGGCACCAATTAACTGATTACAGTGCCATGATTGTCAGTCATGCACAGGCTTCTGTACAAGCTAAGCAGCATATTTATTTTGCTAGAGTAGAAGGTTACTCGATCTCTTGCTTAGCTCTCAATAACTCAGACATTTCAATTACATGAATGCACGTGCAGTCTAGCATCTGCGTATGCATAGCTGTATCATCAGAAATCGCAACATGGTGTAGGGCCAGAACATCGAGATGAACGTAAAATTGGATGGGGAGGAACAGAAGAAGCAATACTCTGTACAGTCCAGGTTCAAAATGTAACGTTTGATAAATTTTGACTGATGATTAGGTAGACGGACGAATGGAGGGACGGACAGACAGGCAAAAAAGAAAAAAAAGAAGAATAAAGAAATAAAGAAACAAGCAAGGAAGGAAGAAGGAAAGGAAGGAAGGAAAATAAAGATCAGAGATTTGCTCGGACATCCTGGTTTCGGGCGTTATCCACGGGAAACTGATGGCGGTCATTTGCCATCTGCAGGTCAAAGGGCGCTTAATTAGATGCCAGGAGGGTGTGATCTCCCTTTAAACGAACATGTCCAGGCCCCTTAATAAATTGCTACCTTTGTCTTCGTCCGCGAACGTAGCAGACTGGCTTGGGATCAAACATTGCAATTAATTCCAAGATCACGACGAGAAGGCGAAATGCGATGCCCTGCTCACCAACCCAGTCACACAATTTCTCTTTCACTAATTCGCTAGTACAGACACAAAGATACATGACATACATTCGCGCATATGTAGGCCTAAACACACCCACGAACGCACGCACCGCACAGGCATGCACATGTATTGACCAGGACTTAACAGCCTTACGCCGAACTTCTGAAGCCATTCAGTAAAAGTTTTGCGACAGATTAGGCAGCCAGAGCGGGCAGGAGACGATGGGGAGGGGGGAGAGAGAGCGAGGGAGTGAAAGACAGGCACGTGCAGGGAAAGGGAGCGATGAAGCATTTATTTCGATCCTTGTGGCATCTGCCCTCCCGCATTTAATCAGGCGACTGACCACAACACTGTAGTCGTAGAACTTGGTTAGCTCAGTTTCCAACAAGCTGCACGCGGCACGCTCGTCACGTGCTTCATCGATCTGACCAATGGCTAGCGTTTAACCCCGAGGTCACAAGCACCGGCCGCGCGGGCGTCCCTCGCAACAGAGGTCACCGTGCGGTCCGATTCTTTTGTCTTTAACGACGACTGACCACCTCCCCCTGGCCTTCTCCCCACGATCTCTGTGACAAGTGAGCCGCGCGAGCGACAAATTTCCATTCTCCCAAGCGATTAGAAATAAAAGCGTTCCCGTGTTTCCGCTGTTTATGCGAGCAGGAGCTACCAGCCCACCAAGGCGACAAAGCCAGTGCCGAAAGCTATCCCAGCATTCACCGTCTGTTGTTGTTTTGGATGACTTTTGACCTTTGCCTTTTTGATGCGATTTTCCTCTGTTGGGGGCGGTTTGATCAGTGCATGGAGGAGGAGACGGGGGTGTGATGATGAACGGTTTGATAGATTTATCATTACCAGAAACCACTGAGACAGTGTGCATGTGTGTAGTCTTCTAATTCGTGTTCAGATTTTGTCACTGCACGCGAAGTAGGCAGGAACAATTACACATTTCGTCCATTTGCTTTCGGCAAGTTATAGAGCTCAGCAGCATGATTTATGCGAGGAGCATTGTACTGAAACATTTGAAGAATTTTCAACTGGAAGTTGTCGATATTTCATTCTGCCCAAACAATGGCGTGGGGAAATGATGGGTCTCTGGCTGGTGTGATCACATGTGAATGTATGTAAGCATGCGCGTATACGTACGTGTGTGTGTGTGTGAGAGAGAGAGAGAGGGGGGGGGAAGAGAAAGTAGGGTGGAGGCGGGGGGGGGGGAAGAGGCAGAGAACAGACGACCAGGCAAGTGATATTTGGGAAACTTCACATGGAAAGAAAGTTTTGGGCAGCAAAAGAGGTTGGAGTGCACTGATGAAAGTCGAATTTAGCAGGAAAGTGTAAAAGAAGAGAAGAATAAGAGAAAGGATGAGAATAAAAATTAAAGCTACATTATTTGAACATGAAAACAAACACAATGCGCGGGAAATCGCGTACCTGCTCCTCCCCCCTCCTTTCACAGCTTGTTTAATCTAGGAACCCGTAACACTAATTAGGTTGCGCGAAAGACATGAGAAATCACGCTGTGAAGCCACTTCTGACGTTGTTGCGCAGCTACATAGCGTTGCGCTGAAGACAGGATTCTCATCAAAAGGTGGTTTATATATTTTCGTGTCTGCGTTTTTATGTCATGGTAATTGTGCATTGATAGTCTGCAATACTGAGCATTGGAAACTGCACCGTGTGTTTGCTTTCACACACTTCGAACGCACACAACGGTGGTAAACACTAATGGTCATGAAAGTGGAAGCACATCTACACTGATTTTTGCTTTTACTTCCCTTCCCTTCTTTCTTTCTTTCTTTCTTTCTTTCTTTCTTTCTTTCTTTCTTTCTTTCTTTCTTTCTTTCTTTCTTTCTTTCTTTCTTTCTTTCTTTTGACCGCCGCAGTGATCTAACGTTAAAGGCGTCCGCTTTCGAGGGGAGAGGTCGGTGGTTCGCATCCCGGCCGAGTCATACCTAAGACTTACAATTTGACATTCTAGCTGCCCTGCCAGATGCCTGGCACTATAGGGAACAGTACTAGTACTGATTGGCTCGGTGTCAGTATAATGTGACTGGGTGGGACTGAAGCCAGTGTTACGACATCAGTCCCACGTGTGGCAGCACGTAAACTTATCTCGAGCAACACCGTCCTGATATGCACTTACGTTGTGACTGGAAGCCAAGCAATAATCAAATCAATCTTTTCCTTTCAATCAGATATGAACGTGGTGAGTAAGCCGAAGGCGCACTCGAAGAGAATGTACGCATGTCGGTGCGGCGTAGTACCTGCCTTTGATAAATATAACCAAGGCAGAGCTTCTCTCTCTTACTTTTTTTTCTCTCTAGGGCAGGTGCCTATACAGGTACCTTACACAGTAAGCAAATTTGCAAGGCGATGGCTGTGATAAATTCCATCACTACTATCTCCTTGTGATCTCCGACCCCTCTTGACTGACATTTATGACTGACAAGTGCACCTGAGACAGGTGGGACAGGTGGGAGTGCGTGTAGCGGTATGCGGAGGCACAGCACGTCGGCAGGTAGCCGGAAGTGGGAACAAGTGTTGCCTGGAGTGGGTGTCGCGATAATGACGGCAGTGAACGCAGTGACGAAACAACAGACTTACTATATAAAACAACAACAACAACGATTGTACTTTTAACCAGTGCGAGGAAGGAGAGGTTAGCAGCGTGTTTTCTCCCCCTTAATATCTTATGTCCCTCTGTGTTTTTTCTGTGTTTTTTCTTTATTTCTTTCTTAGTTTCTTTGTTTGTTTGCTTGGTGCTCATTGGATTCAATTTGTACTTTGTGTCTAGTTCATAGAACTTGACAGGTTTATTTGACTGAAATGATGTTCCTGATTTCTTTGAGGGAAACAAAACTTATCTAGTCTTATTAGAGGCCGAATGAGCTCAACGATGTGGCAAAATTAGTTCCATGCTGCGGTCAAGGTGGTTTTGTCGAGCTGAATTTGATTATGCCGACCAGCACGTAAAAGCTCTAATTCACTGGGTCCAGTCAAATGACGAGCTCTATTTCGGACTTGTAAAAAGCAGAGCCAATCAAATGGCGAGCCCTATTTTGGTCGTGTAAAAAGCGGAGCCAATCAAATGGCGAGCTCTATTTCGGAGGTTTTTCCGGGGCGGGGGAGGGATGAAGAGGGGGTGTTTCGGGAGGAGAGGTGGGTTAAGAGAAGGGTAAGGAGTAGGGGTTAGGGGTGGGGGTTAGGGTGGAGGCTAGGGGTGGGGTGTGTGTTGGGGGGGGGGGTGGCTTACGCAGTATGATCTTCCAGGAAATTGGAACGTTTTCAGAGATTAGGATATTTTATGTAAGACTATTTGATTGGCTCCAGTAAATTCGAGCTTTTTTCAAGCTCTGTTTTAGGGCAAGACAAGGCTTTGCAACCTCCTAACCAATCACAAACCTCGATAGGAATAGCACCTTTCAGCTCATTGGCCTTAAGTGGTCTCTTGACGTGGGTCACCCAGCAACGCCCACAAATAAAGGTGTCAGCATTGCCACGATCGAGGCGACTTTAACAGCTTGCGACCTCCTGCATGGCACCGTTGACCATAAGTACTTCTTGCACTGACAGACAACGGTCTTGCACATTTCCTGCATGATACAGCCGTCACGTTTTCCACCACACCTCAGCCGTGAACTATTTTGCCCCACAGCTCGAAGTGGAAACTTGTGAAAAGAAACAATATCTCATAAAACTGTGTATACTGCGATGGAATAGAAAGTTTAACTTTTTTTGTCACTGTTTGAATTGTTTTCCTGCTGACATCTGTGGCGCTGATCCTTGCCTTTTCTTCCTTTGGTAACAACAAAGAGAACTGGGCCAAGCGCGATTTGGACAAGATGTCAGCCTTTCGGAGCATACCCCCTTCTTCAGGACGACACAAACAGATAACAAATAACAAATAAAATTCTTCCTTTCCCATTTTTTTCCGAGCCAAAAGTTTGACTTTCTTCCTTGAACTTTTCCCCTTGTGGTGTTTCTTTCTCCTGCCCATCGCTCACCTCCGACCGCCCGTTGTCACATTTCCAGACAGTCGATGAATCTTTCTGCTCGCCTTTTGTCGGTCGCAGGTATAGGATGACTCTCTAGACGTCGCGGCGACTCTTCACGGAGTCCCAGGAGAACGGTGACAGCCTGAAGCTAACAAAATACCCACTTCACACCACCCCATCAGACCCTTCTCGCCTTCTCTGGAGCGGTCCCCGGCTGCCTGCTCGCCAAAAGATTCCCTCCCTCTTTCCCGATGCACACAACCCGCGAAGATGTTTGTTGCTTATAGGCACATATATGATTGTTCTTATTAAATGTACCCGATAGAGGTACAGTAAACCGGCTAGCGAAAACAGCGGGCTTTGTTCTATTCTATTCCCTTCCCTCCGTTTACGTTGTGCTCCGTTCTGTTCTGTTATGTTCTCTTGTGTTCTGTTCTCTTCTCTCGGAAGCGATGGCTTCTTCCTTCCCCCTACGATGTTTGTAATATAACGCCCTATACATGATTAACATGCATCGGTATTAACATACATCGGTATTCCATGACTAACTAACCACTCCACCTCACCCACCATATAAGACCCTTCCTGTAGCCCCACCCACCCCCTTCCAATACACCCATGCGATGGTATGTACTTTCTATTACACAATATGCAATATACTTTCCGACTCTCTGCAGAGCGAAACAGACATGCTAACCTAATGCTTCAAGAGCGACTACAGGTGTTTCCATTAGTTCTAACGCGCCCCTGCGTGCATGTGTGTGAGTACGTGCGAATTTGTGTTGCTTCAGAGTATGTGTGCTATTGCTGTGTGGCCTCTGCCTGTACACGAGATTAATCTCTATGCAGGGCATTAAGAGCTCCCGTCACCAATGCACCACAGCCAGCAGTGTTTCCACAGTATTCGCATTGAAAGATCGTGTTACGAAAACCTACAGAAATAAATAAATTTCGCTCTTTCTCGCCGAGGACAACAATAATCTAGACAGATTAATAGCTGTCTGCTTCATTTTAAATACTGGGAAATTTTTAAGTTGGGGAAGGAGTGGGGGGGCGAGAGAGGGAGTAAAGGGGGAAATCTCATCTCTAGACCCCTCCCACAAGTGCCACAACGTTACTTACTCACATACCTTTATAATGCTGCTCACTGGCGAACTCTCCTATCCCTGCAGGTGATACGATCCGTTTTCCGGCTAGGAGCTTTGCCGCTCGTCGGCCCACCACAGTTCGGCGTGTCAGCTTAGGCGGCTGGTGCTTCAAAAGTCGGCACAAAGCTCGGGGTAGCTTGCCGGGTGTTCCTGGGTGTCGGGCGCCTGTATCGCTTACGCAGTCACAAAGCACGGCTTTAGGTTACGCCGGTGGGGCTGACACCGCCAGACTAACTTCCAGACACAGACGTCTCACTTCTGCCTGTTTTTAATCACTAGCGCCTTTTGACGACTGCGCGCTTGGTCCGCAGGTATGGATTTCCGAGACACAGGAACGTTTTTCTCAGATGTGGTGGGGGCTGAGGGAGAAAATACAAAAATTGTGCTGCATAGGCGGATTATCCCGTGCGTTGATGATCAAGAATATTTCTTGTCGGGCCACACGAGGATCCGCCAGAGTCCTGCATTACTAAACCGCATCAGAATATTTTCCCGCCGTGTCTGAGATCCCGTGTGCAGGTAGAATCTCAGGATAAAAAGATATAAGCACGCATTTAAAACACGTCAAATCAAACTTTTCTGGGACGAAACAATATTGTGTAGCCGTTATAACTGCGTGACGAAATGCCATCGACTGAGAGTTGTGGGTGTCGTGACAGTTCCGTTTTGATCCGTCGTCGTCGTCGCCGGTAACTGGACAGACGACAGTACAGAGACTGCTAAAACTGTGAAGTTCGTCAGCAGTGTTATGTGTTGTCGGAATGTGAATTCTCATGCAGTCTAGATCTTCTGTCCTTTGAAGATAGATGTACAATTTAAACGCATTTATTCATTTATGGAATTAAATAACACTTTTCAAATATAAGCAAAGGACACAACAATTACTAAATCTTAGTCACATACATGAACAGGAAATACCATTGATTGATTGATTGATTGATTGATTGATTGATTGATTGATTGATTGATTGATTGATTTGCCGTCAGGTCCCCGTTTGCGGAAGATAAAGCGCAGGGATCGCTCCGCCGAGGAGAAGCGGCCGCGCACCGCCTTCACCAACGAGCAGCTCGCGCGACTCAAGAAAGAGTTCGACGACTGCCGCTACCTGACGGAGAACCGGCGCCGGCACCTGGCCACGGACCTGGGGCTGACGGAAGCGCAGATCAAGATCTGGTTCCAGAACAAGCGCGCCAAGATCAAGAAGTCGTCGGGCTTGAGAAACCCGCTGGCCCTGCAGCTGATGGCGCAAGGCTTGTACAACCACTCGACCTTGACAGTGGAGAACGCGGACGGTGACGTCAGAGGGACTGACGCAGTGGAGGAGATTGTTGTGAGTTAGGGGGTGGTGGAGGGTGTACAGGACGGGGTAGGGGTGAGGGAATATGGTTAGCCAACACGGGCACATAAGGCAAGTTCCAGCTGGGAGGGGAACAAACCATTCACAGTTATTCACCTCGAAGAAAATGGCACCTCCAAGGAAAGTCATGATCGGCTACAGATTACGCCGAGGTACAGTGGCTCAAAGGAAGTTCATTGTTCCTATGAAAAACATTCACTTTGTCACAATCACATTCGGTGACTAGCTGCAGCTTCGCCTACATGAAATTAATTTCTCCCAGGTAGAATTGGCCTTATATCACCGTTTTGGCCAAGCAGGATGTTTTGTCCCAAGTGTTCCAGACCAACCATTTGTTCTCAAATTCGCCCAAAAGACCTATCCGGAAAGCGCATTTTGTACAACTTTTTTTCAAAAACGTGTGGTCACTCACGAAGAAATACACAAACAGGGGGAGGAGGGTCGTGTAAGCGGAAACACGTAAAGTCTCGTTTGGTGTTTCTAGAGCCGAGCGTGCCAGCCCTTTTTGGACTGAAACTAAGCCAGTTCTGCATCGAACCGGACTAGACTCCTCCTCCAAGCAACAGAGATCCCAAATGCTAGTAGCAAAAAGTGACGTACACATTCAGAACCTGCCATATCAGCCGTTTTCTAGGAGCAAACACAACTGTGTAGCCGACTGTGCGTCACGAAGCATCCTCTACCTGGAATCTGGGTTGTGTGGGTCACGTGAGAGCTTCGCTTTGAGTCATCTTCACAGGTTCCACAGACGACTGATACCGCTTCCTGGCGGGAACCAACCATTCCTAGCTCTGGTGACCGAGACAAGCTCTAAACAAAATCCACCCTTAGCACCGCTGTATGATGCATAAGCATAAGTTCGCACACTTGAATTCTGTCGCGATGAATCATCTTGCGTACAACTTTCTGTCCGACAAGCTAAAGAAGACATGAATGCAAGCCGTTATATATATATTATTAAAATCTCTTTTGCTCACCGATAACGCATACATCTGAGAAGTGCTTTTCTATGGCTCGTGGTGGAGGAAAGCAGCGGATAGGAGCGATATTTAACTGACAGCGGGAACAGTTAACAAAAATTGCAAGCTTTAAAGTTTACGAGCTTACAATCTAATACGTTCAGAACTGTCATAGGGAGTATTCCTCTGTCGGTTTCCTTTCCTTATTCCCCACCACCCACCCCCTATAATGGTGGTTTTGACCGACCTTTTCCGACACCTCACCAGTTTATCTTTAGATGCCCCCCCCCCCCCCCCGCACGACTGCCACTAGGGCGACTCATAGACTGTAATGGTTTCTCATGATAGTCTGCACTCGGAAAATCCTGTAGTTTCTGTTATTCCGTAGTTCTTCAAACCTGACAAAGTTTGCAGTCAGTCAACCCGTTCCTTTCTGTCATATGTGCAGTTTTCACTTCCTTCCATCTTCCTCCATGTCTGTCTATCTGCTGTCACTCTCTGGGTTTCTGCAAACTTTAGATCAGATCTTCGACTTCCTCTGTCTGGCTCCTGTTCTTTCTTCCCGTGATGTACCCTTGCAGAACGGTTTTTGACTATCTCGAGATGTGCCCGTACCATTTCACTTCACTGTTTTTCGCAGTTTTCATCAGGTCTTCATATGGTCCAATGCCTTGCTGTGTCCTCTTTCGTATTGGTTCATGGGTGATGTGATCTTTGTGCGAGATATGTGGGGCCTTTCTGAACCATCTCATCTCCAGGGCTTGTATCCTTGTCAGAGCCCGGTCAATAACTTTGTGGAAGGGCGGGGGGGCTTGAAACTTTTTTTTACCAGGGATCATTTAGGCACTGGTGGAGTTGGGGAAGGGGCTTAAGCACCCAAATGGAACCCTTATCCCCCTTAGGTCTGGTCCTGCTTCTCTGCAGGTCAGCTGTTGGGGTCCATGTCTCACAAGCATAAAACAGATGGAGATGACTAGGGCGCGCATGTGTGATCTTGGATCCGAGAGTAATGTTGCCATTCCAGATGGGGTTTAGTTTTTTTTAAAAAGTGGTTCAGTGGTCCGTGCTAATTTTTCCAAGTACTTCCAGTTTTGAGCATTCATCAGTGACAATTGGTCTAAGGTACCAGAAGCTGTGAACTGACTCTAGCTTGTCGGTCTTGATTCTGATGTCAGTGCTAATGCCATTGGTGTTGCTGGTCATCAGTTTGGTCTTTCGTTCACTAATCGCCATGCCAACGGCTGTTGATGACTTGTCGAGACGTTCAACAGGCCGGAGAACTCTCTTTCTCATTGCCAGCTAAGACATCGATCTCGTCGGCAAAGCACAAGCTGGTTTTTGTTCTGCCACCAATGCTGATTGTTCCTTCGTGACTTTCCAGGACGCCTGTCGTGCTTCTTTCTGTTGTCATGTATGTGGTTTCCACTGCTATTTAAAGTCTGCAGCTGATTCGAAACTTCCCAGAATTCATGCCGTGTTGCTCTCAACTGCAAAGTTTTCACTTCCAGTCAATCCCGTGCTTTCGGTCACCTCATTAGTGTTGGTTATTGCCTTGCAAACTCAGCCTTCTATTGCTTCCAGTGCTTCCTATCATCTGTGTATAATATGTGGTGGCTTTCACGGCGATAAATAAAATACTGCCAAAAAATTGAAAGTCCAGCTGCACTTTGATAGGCAGGTCACGGATGCTTGTAATTTCCAAGAATACACCAGACCCCATACATTTGGATACACCTCGTTTAATGCTGCAACAGTGAACGTGAGTGTGCGAGGAAATCAGTGCTGTCGCGTTCAGTGCTGAGGCATTCAAACACGTGCATCTAAGATGCCAGACAATGTGTGCAAATCAAACGCGTGCAGGGGACAAAACAAAACTGAACTGCTGAAAAACAGAAATCCACACGCAAACCAGTATAATATGAATACTGTTCATCCGTTGTTGAGGAAATGGCGGGTGCAAATGGACGCGGTCGAAAGAAAACTTGTACCCATGCCTCCAAAACGACAACTCAGTGATACTGATTGGCTACAGAAAGGTGTCAGGGCGTGGGAAGTGTGTCGCCTAATTGGGAGCATTGCATTGAGTCATTGTGACATCGTGGGAGCGCTACAATCAGACAGAAAGTGACTGTCGCATCACACGACAACGGTGCCTTGCTTGTATGGAGGCCAATGGACGACACCCGCTTTTTGACTTTGATCATTCTGTACTGCACCTGCTCTGAGTTTTGTATATATGTTGGTTTCGTCCTTCATGGCAGAAAATCTCGCTTTTGCAATCAAAATACCCAATTGAATCTGTTGTTGGTCCTTACATTGAATGAGGTACACTTCAGCTTCATTGTAATTACCGGCTTATGCTTTGGCATCACGTAGCGCGTAAAGTTTGCACCGGTCTTTCAATTCTTTTGAGCAGTATAGTTGTCATTTATACAGAAATAATCACATTGCCAGAATATGATCTTCCAGTATCACAGGACGCTGTGTTACCGGTAAAGTGGTAATTTCTTTGCAGGACGTGTTATATCACCACAACAACCATCCTCAAGTTCAAATATTCTTTAATCAGTCGGTGCAATACCCATTACTCTTCATCTGATAATTTTATCATCCATGTAGTACTTTCCTTAATCACCATTCACTAACCGTTGTGTTTCTTCATATTTATGTGGAGGCAATGACTCATTTCGCAGAAACAACTCCATGCTGTGTCACTTTCTTACACAGTGTGTCACCCATTCCTGTCACAACCTGTTCCTTTGTAGGATGGTGGCTGGTCGGTTTTGGTAAAATTGTCATTTAAACTTGTCGTCTAAATAACACAGACAGACAGACAGACAGACAGACAGACAGACAGACAGACAGACAGACAGACAGACAGACAGACAGACAGACAGAAGGACAGACAGAAGGACAGACAGAGACATAATACATACATACATACATATATACATACATACATTACATTACATACGTAAATACATACGTGCATACATGCATACGTACATATTCACTGCCCTACTGCGTGAATTTACGTGATGAAGCCATACACCTATCGTGAGTAAATGCCATATTTTCTGTAATTACGAAGGATGAACATATATTCCTCTATGAGTAGAAGCATGTTTTACTGTAGAGCAGCGGTTCTGTCTGAAGCAACAGTGTAGATTATTAGGTTTTATGTTAAAAACTTTCCATTAACATTCAGCATTACCAGTTAGTAGAAACTGTTGAAACTTCTTTCACACAGAGGAGGGAGGTATGTGATCATTCAAACGGTGGTTTTATACTGTGTTCATTCTTGCTCCCAGCTTTGTTGCTGTACTGTTGGTATCTTTGCATTTTATTAATTTATATTCTCTGTGTAGTATCTGGCCATGTTATACAGAAGGAATGGCTTAAAATGTTAGGCGAATGGGTAATAGTTAAACGAAGTTAAAGAAGGAAACCAGTAGTGTGATCGACCTGTCAGAAAGAATTCTAGAGATCTGTGAATCAGTCAAACGAACGAACGAACGAACGAACGAAAGAACGATGAGTTTCTTTTCAAATAAATGGACGAATCATAAGTGATGTTTAACTGCGGTATTCCAGTAGCCGCTGAATACTTGTATAGCGGACTATCAGCCCATGCAGAAATCGACAAGCGACACCTGGGTTTCTCAGTCCGCTCACCTGAGACAAGCCGAGTGTAAGCTCTCGTATAATAAGACGTATCCCCGTCGTCCTTCTCACCCTCCCATGTCCCCTCTCCACACCCCCTCTCCCCTGTTTCCTCCCTCAGGAGCCGATATTTGCAAGACTTTCAAGACTTTGGTGCGGACTGACCAATCGCACAACGGTGGTAAATGTGGAGATCTCTGAACCACTGCTTTGTTCCCAGAGGATTCACCTTCTTCTGACATGTCTACACTAAAAAGAACTGTTATTTTTGTTGTATCCGTCGGAATTTGTCGTGTATAAAGACAATGCAACAGTTACTATGTTAGCTTAGTAACTTTTGTTTGTGCCCCCATATCATTCCCTAGGTGTGGACAAACCACGTACGACCTTTCTAAATGCATATTTTATTTATTTTACTTTATTTTAAACATGTGACTTGAATTTCTTTTTACTGAAAACTTGTTAATAAAAATGTTTCAGATATGGTCTGGTCTTTTTTATGTTGTCTTATCATTTACAGCCTGGCATGCCTCTAGCATGTAGAGGTGAATAACCCGTTCAGCGACAGGTATTTTTAATACTAATTTTGGTGACCAGAGCAATTTTGCTTAAAGCACGTTCTGGTGCAAGTTTAACTATTAAATATGTTCAATCCAGAGCTGTGGTGGCACTGGAACAGATGATATTTAACGGTTTTAAATTCACATTCCAAACGGTATATATATATATATATTGCGCAGGAAAGCCTTTCCACGCCACATGCACAGCACGCTCCCCACGTGTAGAGATCTGGTGCAACCTCGATCAGTGATAAGGATGATGTCAAACAAAAACTCCGCCGTTGAATGCATGCATGAATGAATGAATGGTAAGAAGCTGAATAGCCAGTCGGTCATTATCAGAGGCTGTATAACAGTGACTTACAAATAATCCTCTAAAGTGATATGTCAGTTTTGCTAAACTGTTTAGGTAAAATATTTAGGCAGCAGCACCGAACTAACAGATAATCTGAATTCCTACGAAACTAAAATAAAAAATATCCACAGAAGTGCTAAATCTCTTCGTCTTCAGGTGCGACCCTGCGTGTATGTGGGTGGGTGGGCGTGAGTGCGTGATCGCAAACTTGCGTGGGTGCGTGGGTGTATAGGCATAGGTGAGGGTACCTGCATGTGTTAAAACAATGGTTGTGTTTACGTGTGTAATGCGTGTTCGTGGGTTCGTGTATGTAAAGACGTACATGGGTAAGTATATGTGTGTACACTGGTGTATACACACCTGGTTGTACATTGATGTGTGTACGGGGGGAAAAAAAGAGAAAGCCAAGCCCCTGGAATAGAGGATGAAAGAGGGAAGAAGGAGGCAGAAGAGGATAGATAATACGACGCATTCCATAATATTGTTTTACGATCTGCACACATGTTGATTTATGTTACGAACGACACGCGAGCGTAATATGTTCGTATGCGTTATCGCCGTCTTTGCGGACGAAGTGCAGCTATAAATGTCTCCACATTTATATCTGTATCAAGCCTGAGCCCAGAAATCACTTACAAAGACCAGACCTTCTGTTCTATCTTATCCAAGAGATGAGAACAAGACAACGCAGTTGCAAGTTTCAGACTAAATCTGCCACGCCAGCTTCGAGCCTGGCCGAGGTAGCCCTGCGCCCAGAGCAGAAAGGAAATCTGGTCTTCACGTCTGCAAGTATTAGGCCCAGCCTCACAGCCGTCAGGAACGTGTCCAATAAATGTTTTAGTTATCGCTACATGTTAACGCCCGTTGCCATCCCGCGTCTATCGCCGACTAAATTATGATTTTCCTTTGGGGATCTTGCAGAAGAAGTATGACCACATTTACCGATGCCAGAGGGCGTATTCAACATATTAATACTACCGAAAACCACGCAACACAAACTTCCAGAGATGTGCGTCGAGTATCACGTGCAATAAACGCAATCTGGAGGCCCGTGTCACACGAGTCTGATAGGCTGGAAGCAGAAAGAAGTTTAAGTGTGCTCCTGATGGTCTGGAGTCAGTTCCATCCGCTGATGTATGAACTAATACTGCACAAGGTGTCAGCGGGTTACATGTTTTATCGTGTTTTTATCACTGTTATGTTGTCGACAGTTTTATTTCTCTAAAGCCGAGCTGTCGCTGTCCCTCCTGCCTCCCATAACCCACAACAAGACTTTTGCACGGGGTAGTGGATGAGTGTGTGCGTGTGTTTGGTTTGTGCTTGGGTGTAGGTATGTGTGCGTGTGTAAGAGGATACATGGGCGTACGCACTTGTGCGTGTACTGTGTCTGCGTGTTTGTGCGTGAGTGAGGGTGTATATGTACCTGAATGTTGTGATTCCTGTGCTTTTACTGGTGGGTGGGTGTGCGTGCATACGTGCGTGCTCCCTTGTGTGGGTGCGTAACGATGTATATATGCATAGAGGGTACCTGCATGTGTAAAACAGTGCTTGTGTTTACGTGTGTAGTGCGTGTTCGTGGGTATGTGCCCACGCGTCTGCATACGGCTATGTGTGAGCGCTGCCAGTATCTTTGTTGGAGTTATCTTTCGATAATTTAAGCGCTCTGTCCTCATTTGTTCTTTATTAATTA